>PTEX01000026.1:2853935-2924786 GCA_003342815.1 Eudromia elegans
AGGAAAGGAAAGGAAAGGAAAGGAAAGGAAAGGAAAGGAAAGGAAAGGAAAGGAAAGGAAAGGAAAGGAAAGGAAAGGAAAGGAAAGGAAAGGAACTTCGCCTTTACCAGTGAACACATCTGCCTGGAGGAAGAAAGCTACACTATACGTATTTTAAAAAAGTCAACTTCTTCACCACTACTGATTTTTTGGCTAGGTGTTAACAAGGTCTTAAGTGCATATATTCATCAGCCAGCTTACAAGAAAACATATTTTAAAAAAGCCTTTGAGATGGCACAGTGACTAGAAAGAGAGACTAAAGTGGAAGAAAATAGTAATGATAGCATAATTTCAGAGGGAGGTCTGTAATGTCCAAGGACAATCTATGACATAGGAATGAATGATAGGTTAAATAATTCAAGGACGGGTTTCTCATGTGAGTAAGGAAAAAAATGTTAAGTATTTTGCATCTCATCTTTCCTCGTTAGCTTTTGGAATCCCTTATCTTGCTAAGGTGTATCCATGGACACCCTGTCTGTAGTTGATAATCAGGACAGTAGGAGTTATGTATGTTTACATGGCTACAGCTCAGTCAGCACAAAGTTGATTAAACAAGATCTGTCAGATGTGTTTTGACTGCCCTAGGTAGTAAATCCAGATAGAAGCTTTTTAAATGTGCTCCAGACTTGAGGAAGGTCAGTGACAGATCCAATCTCCTCTGCTGTTTCAGGTCTGTATAACTGTAGACTGAACCCATATATCTAACCCAAACATCCATGTTTTGAGTGGGAGGGAGGAAAATGTATGTTCTGGGGAGTGAACTGGGTATTTTTTGATGCAGCATTCCAGAAAACATAATCAATGGCACATGTCCAGTTACCACTTAGAAACCAGAGAACTAACTGCAGCTGTTTATTATGCCTGGTTGTGCTAGTCTGATAGTGTATAATCATATTTGCATAAAGATAAAAAGGAAGGTGTTATAGAACAGAGTTAAGCCATGGTTTTACCATGAATTAAAGGTAATTTCAATCTAATTAGGTATAATTTGTTAAAGAATTCTTCCCAGCAACGATGACTCTGATTTCCTAATTACAGGACAACGCTTACTATGGCTTTTAAGGCAGAATAAAACACACTCGAGGGGGTCATGTCCCACACTAGACAGATCTAATGGTGCCACAAAAGACAGGTGTTTTGTCAGATTTCAGCCACACACTTTCACACCTGCAGCACATTAACTGTAGCAATGGTATTAATGAAGACCAGGTGCCTGTACCACACTCTAAACGAGGAGCTGGTGTGAGTGTTACTGTTTGCTACCTGGAAGTCTCCTGTTTGTGTCTGCATATGGACTTTGATGCTGTCAGAAAGTTTCTTTTCAAGCTTTTAGTGTGGGAAGACACTCAGGCCTGTAAAGAAAGTCCAGCAGAGCAAAGTATGCCAGCATCCCCCTTCCCAGCCCATGAGAAACAAACAGGGTAACTCTCAACTTAGAATAACTTAGCATAAAAGGATCTTTGCTAAGGGTATGCAGCCATCTCTATTCTTTTCATCCCAGGATTTGGGGCAAGATCCTGAATGTCCAGAAAAAACAGTAAAATAGCTACAAAAGCTGCATGATAGATATCCAGCAAGTGCCATATTATCAACAGCTGCCAGATACAGTCCAACTGAAGGGCTCTTACTCCTTTAAAACTTGAAGGCTTGCCATTTAATCCGGAAATGAGTAATGAATGCCTTGAGCAAGATTTCTTTTTAATAAAACACAAGGTTTTCATTGTAAGTGAGCTTACGTAGTTTTAACGTTCTGTTATGGAACATGAAAACTTTTTTAAAAGATTTTTTCTTTACAGGGCAATCTTTTCCCCTTTTTCTTTGCATTTCCACATGTTAGATTTGAGATTATCCACTTCTTGCAATTTACAACAGTTACAGAAAAGTTAATAATGGCTCTGGGAAGAGAGGGGAAAGGAAAAAACGAAACCTATTGAAAGGGTGAAGAAAGGCGAAGAAAGGTCTACATTCTCAGCAGGAGCTTAGTTAATTATCTGACTCCTTCCCAGCCACTTCTGGCACATGACACCTCCCCAGCGAAACAATTAGCCTTTGCACTGAGGTGGGGGAAGCCGGGATGGCCGTATATCAGAATGTGCATCGCTCCTTAGCTCTCAGGTCATAACTGAGTTAGAGGAGACCAGGAGCGTAGCACATGCATGGCAGTTGGTTTTACTTTTGTTTTTTTAAATATGACTTCTCTGAACTGAACATAGATTGAGGGGAGGAGGTAGGAGCCTGCAGGTGAGGCAGGGATTTGGAAGGCTCAGCTGTTGTATGAGGACTTAACGAATCCTGCTGTTCTGTCCAGCTAACGAACCCTCCTGTGCTGAGCCCTGGTGCACAGAAGCCGAGACACCTGATGTCCTGCTTTCTTTCCCTGCTTATTCACCATAGTGTCTACTCAGCATTTTGGATGTCTGTATGGAGTACTTTTGCAAAAATCGGTTGGGCTATGTTTAATTTCTACCATTTTAGGCCAACACTTTGATGTCACTCTTGTGGATCCACTTTTTCACCTTATCTTTCTTTTTATTACTGCTCATAATGCTTCAGACAGTAGAAAAAAGAATGAATGCAAATGTAGATGCTGCTTTTGTAATTGGTCTTTGGGGATGTTTTCATGCTGAATGAGTGGAATTTCTCTTTTGGAGCTTAAGAATATCCCAAAAGCTAGTATAAAGCATTTCCATTTTCTTCAGCTGCCTCAAGATCCAACCTTTTTGCACAACTACAGCTCATATTTTAGCCAATGTATACACTAGGAAAAGAAAATATCATAATAGAAATTGTTAGAATCATTAATGTTAATTTTTACATTCACACATACGTATTATTACTATTAATATAATAATATTTCTGCTGTGCTGATGTTCTTGTTTTTACCTGAAATGATAGTTCAGCTGCTGCCTTTTAGAAGAGAATTATTTGCACCTCTAGGAAGGAAGGAGATAAATTGCCTTCATCTCTAAAAAAAACTTATTTCTCTGAAGTAATTCAAAAATACATAGAATGCATATTGTTCTTATTTCTGGTGTCCAATACACTAAAAATCTTTTTCTCAACAAACATGCATTCAGATGAATTTGCTTTTGGAGGTCCATTGAAAGCAAAAGTGAAAAAATGTTGATAATTAAAAGTTTGCGTATATCCAGATTAAGTGACTCACACTAAGCTGATTACTACAAGAAATGAAAGAAAGCAGATAATCTTTGTTGTAACTTACATACAGTTAACTGTCAGGGAAGAAGCAATACAGATTTGATATTTGTAACACTGTACTTGGCACTGGCGGTAGGGTTTTATTCTGTGCTATGTAGTAGTTGTGCAGGGATGGAGATGTGTACCTGCAGATGAGAGAGTAATTGTGCTTTGTTGATCATGAGAGAGTAATTGTGCTTTGTTAATCATGACTTTTTTGATTTTGGGATTATATTTATCATAGCAACATGAATTGGAGTTGTTTTGGCTTATTAAATTTTAGTTTGGACACGGTCTTAAAATATGGAAATATTTCAGTAGTGGGATAACTGAGACATGGAGGGTTTGCTTTTCTAAAATTTGAAGTGTTAAAACACATACATATTTAAGCAAGTAGAGGGATTTTTCCAAAATATCTCTGGTTGTCATAAGCTCTTTTTTTGCATTTATATGCCTTTAAGGACTGACACATAAATGCGTATCTGGGACATTATAAGACAGGGCAGTTGCTGAACTGGCAAAAAAAAAAAAGAAAAAAAAAAAATGGAAAATACCTCACATAGTTGCTGCTCTCATGTTGGTCCCAAAACAGTCGTTTTGACCCACTAGCTCAATGTGTTTTTTCACAAATCTTTTCAATACATTTATAGCTTAATGGAAAGAATTATGCAATGAAACAAAACAATGACATACCAATCATCTGTCTTTAACAGCTTCCAATACCTCAGTGGGTGGCATAAATTATTTTCAAGGTGCAAAATCATGCTGGTTTAATCTCGGGAGAAATCTTTTTCCCAGTCTCAGTTAATGATCAGCTCTTTCCCTAAGACATGATGTCTGCTCATCACTGACAGCAACATTAAGTGCCTGTCCCTCCTTCACCGTGAGGGATCCTTCTGTGGCACCTGTGGGACGTCTGCTTTGTTCCTGGTAGTGTGGACTGCCTGTGGGCAACACACAAGCACCATGCCCACATCCTTAAGGAGGACTCTGCACCCCATCTTCCTCCCACAGCCGATGGTTAACCCTCCACCGCTTAAATAAACAACATAGCCTGTACATAACAATTACAAATATTTACAACGAGACAAGTCTCGAAACTAACTTCCATAAGAGTGCTAAATTAGCCCCCACAGCATCCTGCCGAGGTGCCTGGAACCTGCAAGGGTTTCCTTCTAAAACAAACGGTGCAGCTGCTAAGAATAAATTTCACTAGTTCTGGTTGTTTCACATTCTAATGCCCTCTTAACTAAATTTGTTGCATTTTTAAAGTGTCCCTATTTGGACAAAGGGACAGTCATGAAAGCCTCTTAATTTTTTACGCTGGGCCTTTGGTGACGCAAAATGATGGCACCAATTATTTCAGATCTGCTCTCTCCAAACTGCAATATTTACCTTTTCCTCTTATAGTACTAGTGTCAAATAGTTCCTTGTTTCTTTTTTACTCTGTTTGACAGCACCAAACTTCATGAGCTTCAGATAACACATCTGATAAAGCTCTTATTACAGATTTATGAGTAGCCCTCCCTGGCTGAATCAGTACAGTCAGAGTTAAATTTACCTCTCTTTTTCTTGGATTTTTCTGCTTGCAGGTACAGTCTGGAGTACTGTTTAAATACACTTAAACATTCTAGCAGACATTTTCTTGGTTCCTTTTTACATATGGTCTCATGCAATGTTAAGTGGTCACTCATTTAAGACACTTTCATCAGAATTTCTTCATTCTGTGATGAGCTTCAACAGACTGTAAATAACAAAAGGCCCTTTGTAGTGGCTTGACCATGCCTCCTCTGAGAAATTTAACTGTACAGTCCCAGTGTGAAAGATAAAATACCAGTTTCCAGTCAATAAAATCTCCTGACAAGAAGGGTTAATCAGTAAGATCATAATCCTTGATATGTGACAGGAAAGAAGTCATTCAGACCCTTGGGATGAATATGCTTAAATCATCGTCTGATGTGGAAACAAAGGCTTTCAGAATTAATTAAAAAATAAATTATCAAATTTTATAAAAATAAGCAGTCAAGTATTTAACTTTTGAAAGAGAAACAAAAAGTGTCCAAAGGTCCAAAGAGGACAAAACAGATTCTGTTTGTTTGTTTTTAATGATGTTTATGAACAGCTTTCCCACTTACCACTGTGACCCAGCAGCTAGATACTTGCTTTAATGATTGCTTTCAGCTGTTTTCCATACTACTCAGTGTTTTGGTGGTGGTTCCTGAGACGTTTTTCATGAACAGCTTTGCTCGCCCAGCCTTCCCTAGAGTGTGCTCCGTCCCTCTGCAGCCCTGTGCTCCAAAAAGGAGCACAGCACAAAGTGAGGGCTGAACAAATCCAACCTACCAAAGAATTATGCCTGTAATGGAGTGCAGAGAAGGGTATAGTCTATGGACATAATAAATTACAGGAAATGGTGTTTCATTATGGAATGGGCATCCATAACTCTGCACTCTGGGGTCTATGCTTGCCCCAGTCTGCTCCTTCTCCTTGGGCAGAAGGTTCCTGAAATGTGCTGTATTCAATGCAAATTGGATGTGGTCTCCAGGCCGCACGGTGGATTAACAGTATCGTCTTTCCATGTACACAATAGTTTTTAATTACGTTGCTAGTGAGGCTGAACGAACTGCAGTCAGGTCACGCTGTACAACACGGCTCACAAGTTTTATGAGCGGCCTTGCACAGCACAACAATGTGTGCGGCCACCTTTCACAGGACAGCACGCTATCCATCAGCAGGGCCTGTTCTGTTCCCAGCGCTCACCGCCACATGCGTTCCTGCAAGCCTGTCATATAACTTCGATATCTGCCACTAAAACTGCTAGCGCTGAACTTGATGAAAAGTTCCCATTACCATGGCTTTGTCCCAAATTTTGAACAGATGGTGATACTTTTTACTCCTACCATACATGTGTTGTGTTCAAGTGAGTTTCCACCATCGACGATAGCAACATAAAAAAAGGACTGAGGAATTGTAAAGGAAATAGCTTCCCATTTCTTCCACCAGGGTTTATCCTGAAGCCAGTGGGTTACTCAAGGTTACTCAGACATGGGTTACTCAGGTTTCATTCTCAGCTTTGAGACAAGCCTATCTGTTACTTTGGATGAGTCTTCTAAACTCTTAATATCCTCTCTGTAACTGTAGAGCTCAAATATTTACTCTCTCCACTTCTGTATTTTCATTTCATTAAAGTACTTTGGTATTTGTTCAGTGCTGACAGCACAGGATGCATGCTGCTCCCTGGGTGCTCCAGGCATAGATGGTAGTTTTGTTGTGCAAAAATACATATAACTCTGTAAGGATTGTTGCCGATGGTCTTTAAGTTCCCATTTGCTAGAAAAAAAAAAAAAAAGACTTCAAAAGTGTTTCTCTATTCTTCATACAAGAATTGCTAGCTCTGAAATCTCTGCTCAACCAGTGTCCAAGGAATTACAGGTGGAGGGGAATAAATCCCCTCCAAGGTTACGTTTTCTTTTCCCCCTTGTTCTCAGAGCAGCAGAGTGTGATTTACCGTATGAGGACAGCTTGCACCTAGACCCCATGGTACTGGTCACACTTCATAGTCCTGGCTATGGTTGTGCTGAAGTGGTGCAGCTGGCAAGGCCTGGGCTGCTCCTTGGGGACCTGCTCTCACCGTGGGTCCCCACTGGAAACCTGGCTGCTGCCTCCTGCTCATCTCTCTGCCTTGGTTTCTGTCTCCAAGCAGGTTTCCCACCAGCATCAGTCCCAGAGCAGGGATAAGGAGAGAAAGGGCCTATGTGGGTGACAAGGGAGAAGGGTGGGAAACGGGCAGGGAGGAGAAGTTCATTGCGTGCTGTTTATGAAAGTGGTAAGGCAGTTAAAGGAAGGAATGCTGCAAGGATCAGCTAGCCAGGAAAACCAAGGAGAGTGCAAATACATGAGAGTGGGGAAAGGCAGTCTGAAATAATCTTCCAAATCAGTAAGCGCAGGGTGCAGCAGGAGGCTGACCTTGTGCTGTAACTGTTGTCAGCTGCAAGTTGTAACTTCATGCCATTAATTACAAGGAAGCATATACTTCTGGAGTGTTTCTGCTGTGTTTCTTTTGTTGGCATTAAATTTTCCTCTTTTCCTCTCCCTCCTTTCTCACTCCAGTCCCCACCTCCTGAAACAAGATCAAGTTTCAAACTGCAGTCTGAGATGAAATAAAAAAAGAGGAAGGGAAGGGAGGGGAGGGGAAAAAAAAAAAGAAAAACAAGAAAGAGAGAGGACCGTGTGAGGGGAAAAAAAGTAGTTTGTACTTTTTATGGTTTTTTAGGACCTCCAACAACAAAAAATTTACCTATGAACGCAAACTTTATAGTTTCAGCTCTAATGTCCTTTCTTTGCAGAAAGGATTAGAATAGTATTCAATGTTTTGGATGAAACTAAAAGAAACTTCTAGTTTTAACTTAACTTTGAGTCAAAAACAGAGATCAGGTGGAGGTTTTGGTTAGAGATGCACCCAAACCATCCCTCTGGCTATTAATAACTCCATATTTTAGAGAAGTTTGATGTAGGTTTGGATCTGACTTTGGGGTTTGGACTCACACCAGGTTTAGATATTTTTCATGTCAAACATGTTAATTTGCTAGAAAAGCCAAGAGCTTCTCTGGGCAGACAAGTTTAGTGACACCTGTAAGTATACAAATGAGGAGCAAGCATATATTTTGCTCTAGCTTTCTTCTGTAGTCCATAAAATCTTTTTGACACTGGGGATAGCAGAAAGTGTAAGTGTATTAATAAAAGAACTTAAGAATAAATTATGTTTACACAGGAATAGAGCTGCTAAATATTTGTTCTTCCAGTTAAACATTTATGTGCACTGGTTGCTTTACAGGAACAGGATGTATGTCTGTTCCACATCCTGCTGAGAGGTAAGGTAAAAGGCTACGATTTTCATGGATACAAATACTGCATGTCTATCAACACACTTTTACAAGAAATAGCAGAATTAAAATTTGCATAAATGCAGATATAAAACTTGGGAACGTATGTCTTACTGTTTTAATATTCAGATACAGCAAAACACTAGTGTAGGGGGATTACTTGTGCCAGGTTTCCACCTCTGAGCCCATGAGGGTAAGGACAACTGCCTCTCACTGATAGATCTCAGTAATATACCTGATTTAAAATATCAAGGCATTTTGTTTTTACATCTTGGAGGTGGATAATAATGGTCATTTTTGCTGTGAGATCAACTCAAGATATTTCTGGTCTGATCATTTTAGTGTTCAATGCCTGCTTTTTTTGGCTTCTTCGTTTGGTCTTCTAGACATTAAGGGTGTGCGGAAAATTTTCTTAAGCTATTGCAGGTTGGACACTCTGAGAACAAACTAGTCTTTCAAATACTTGTGCTGATCTACCTAGAAATAAATTGAAAGGAAACATATGTTTGTGAAGTAACTTCAGTAATATCTGACTCATGCATCTGAATATAAATATATAAGATGATTGGACATACAGTGATTATTTTTGCCTGAGACAGCTTTCTTTTTTTTTTTTTTTCCCCCCTGTAGGAAAAGAATATCTTGTATGTACTCTTTTCTACCTGCATATTGGTACTTTACCTGATATTAGTCATGAAAATGACAAAAATAGTATCCATTTTCTTAGACTTTTTCTTAGACTCTTTCCTTTCTGCACTATCAAGTGGTAAGAGAGTTCAGTGGAACAGAGTATCCCTTTAAAACATTTTGAGACTGTTTATTTTAATATGAATAGACCACGTTTATTGCACATGAAGTACATATGTTTCTGAAATGAAGAAAATTAGTAGATGGGTCTGGTGGGAAATCCGATTGGTCAAAGAAGCCAAAAGCACTAGTGTGGGACACTGGCTGACAGAGCCCCAAAGCTGCACGGCCGCTGATAGATGGTTAGACAGGCAAGGTACACGTTGTCCCACTTCTAGGTCTCTTTCCTGCCTGCCTGGTTTAATATGGAGGATCTGTACAGGGATGTTTTTAATGGCAGGACTTCACATGGTAGGAAAGGCATGCAGGAAAAGAAATTTGGCATGTTGGCATCTGCTCCAGGCTGTCAGCCCATCTTGATGTATGAAAGCCTGACGTGCGTACAGTGGTGCTGTCTTTTACAATACTACCTTAAAGAGCTGAACTAGTCTGTTGTTATGAGTGTTTCTAGGGATACAAATCTCTTTTCCATACTCCAAACCAAAGGTGAAAGTAGCAACTGACAGTGATGTAAGTGTTCATTTTAGGTAGTTTACAGTCCCTCCTGACAACCTCAGATAATTTCCTGTCTTGAGCATTTACCAAAAAATCAAAAAATGTCCCCCAGATCCAAAACCAAATTCTGAGGGTTTTTGTTGTTTTGTTTTGTTTTTTTTTTTTCCCTTTCTGTTTTCCATGTGTGAAAAACTGTGTCCAAATACCTGTTACAAAGACAAGTTTATAGAAATATTACACCTGCTGTTCGGTTATCATCACCCAGTGTATACCTACTGTGTGGATGTCATCAGCTTTTTTATTGTGAGTATCATTCTAGGGAAATTTTGTCACTTCCAGGTACTTTATATACCAGTGCTGTATTTTGTGCAGCTTCAGTATTAAGTAAGTTCCTCTTTCATATGTCAAGCAAGATCAAATGATTGTCATCTGTGCACATACGTATCCTTAATGCTTATAGATATTTGTCTACATTCTGATTTAATTGGTCTATATTGTTGAAAGTATGTTGCTGTTGTTCATCGTTAGGAGGACTGCACACTACATATAATTCTTTCCTTTTTTGTTCACTATTATGTAGAAATTTCAAATGCAAAAACAGGCCTTTTGACTTATCCTTAGATAACAGCATATTTTCTATTAGCTTTAGCTTTGCTATTAGCTATAAATCTTCTTGTTCATGTTGTCACTCCATGTTCTGTTCTGGAAGGTGTCATAAGCTTCTATTTAAAAACAGTCTCTAAGAGAAACCTCAAACTTGTTCTATTTTTCTCATTTTTTCAGGAGTAAAAATGGAAAAGCTGAAGCTAGCTGAGCTTCCTGCTGTACTTGTCTGTTTACCACTGTCTTGAAGACTATTTCTTAACTTCTATTTAATCACAATGCTAGTGAGCAAAGAAAGCAGAAGTGCTTCTACTGATGAACACATCAATATATTCTATTTGCCAGCAGGCTGTTGCAGGGATGATTACGTAGCTTGTATGGCTGCTTCATTCCACCTAAATATGAAGAGGGCATAAGAGACACATATACTTCGAATATCTAAAAAAGTTACCTTGCCATTTGAAAACCAAAAAGAAGAAGAGAAATAATTTTATTTAGAATCCAGCTCTTAAGTCCAAGTAATATATGAACCTGAAATTTCATTTTAATTTTTAAATGCTACAAAGATACACTTAGTTATGTGTAATTTATAAGTTATTAATCTATTTTGCTTGCAATTATTTTTAATGAATTCTGAAAAAAAAATTTTAAATGTCCTTGTGTCTGTGTTTTTACAGGAGATAGTAAAATATGTAGCTCAGGCTCTGTTTGTAAACAGAATATTATTAGTTAGTGCTCACTGCACTTAATTTGTTTGGCTAAATCAGCAACCATTCAAACAGGTGAAGTCCAGTTAGATCCATTTCCAAAGAGATTCATTAAAACCTGAAGTAAACAAACCATGTAATCTGTGTGTGTTTACTGGATGCCAATTCTCTTAAGATCAATTGGTTAGAATTTTTTTGTGAACTTAAAACAGAAAGCAAACAGAACAAACTATTTGATGTGATGGCAATGGTTGCAATCTTTTGTTTAGACTTTTTTTCAGTTTCATCTTTATGGAGGACAAATGTTTTGATGTTTCTGAGCTGAGATTTTTCACTTTTCATTACATTTAAGACTGTGATTTTGTTTTATTCTGATTTGGAATGTAAACAAATGTTGAGATGCTGGAACTGTGAGCTGAACAGAAATGAATTTTGTTATTACCCCAAATAGTGCAAATCCTGTGCCCAACCAGCTGGTATTCTCTCACCTTGAAAAGCAACAGCGTGTTTCCTTGGAAGGTTAGGGAGATTTACTTTTGCTACAAAGGGCTTCAATCTGTCCAAATGGATCCTAGCTCTGCCTCATCATGTGGTCTAGCTACTGCAGTATTCTCTCCAATTTGCTTCCCCCTTCACAATTTGCTGAAATGCCTTTGGGGCATTGAACCAAATGGTAGGCCAGGTGTGTCTGCTGACTTATACTTGTTTGTGGAAAGTAGATAGTAATGCATGTTTTTGCAATGTTGCTTCTGTTGTAATATGCTATAGGCTAAATGGATGGAAATGACAAAAGATTTTATGAAGTTTGATGACAGCGTGTTGTAAACTTTTGCTGCAATAATCTAACACTTTCAAGGGACTTCAATTCCTAGTAGTCAGAGGTCTTTTTTGAGATTACCTTATCTGTCCTCTGATGCAAATGATGTGAGACTATTGTGTATTGGTCTGTGTTGGAACACTAAACTGTTAATAAGTTCAAAAACTCTGCTCTATTCTCTTTCAGTTGATTCTTAGTGGTGTCCAATTAATTTATTTATGTTATGAATGTGTCATAAATAAAATTACTTTATTGGGCTACCAAGAAACGAGAAAACAAAGTTTAGCAGCTTTGGAATCAAGTGTGGGGGTAAACATGCACTGCTCAATTAACCTGGACTTTTTGGCATGCAGTCCTAACCTGTGTTAATATAACATGATTGCAAATGTTCTCACACTGAAGCCCTGCCTCAAATATGACAATCTTTGTTTTTCTCGCTCTTTTTCTGTCTGGGGATGTAATGCCCTTATCCTGAGAGATTCTAGGTTTTCTCCCTAGTAATTGTGAGAATTCCTAGAACTGCAGAAGCTGGGCTAGATGACCATCACTACTTGAGTGACTTCATGCTAACAAAGAAGAATTGAACTCTAACCCTCACATCAGGCTGTATAGGGTAGGGTTTAACAAACCTCCAGCTTGAGCTTTTGGGTTTATGGTGCAGGGAGATACAACAGCTCAGTTAGTCATCACTTCCTTTGAAATTAAATGTTACAAGTTCTCCTCCTTCCAGGAACCATTCTTTGCATTCTTTACTGGTATTACTGGCACTTGATATTTTAGTCACTTAAATATATTTAGATGGGCACTTCAGCCCCTGAAGCAGTCCGAGATGCAGGATATTTTCTTACTAAAGGGTCATTTGGCCTAGTAGTAGAGCCACTATCTCAACTGAAATTTGTAGTTTAGCCCAGCTGCTAAAGGACTGTGTGTTGCTGTCTCTGGGAGAGTGTTAAAGGGAGACAGTAAAGTAATCCAGGGAGCTTTAGATTTTTAATTCACTAGCGGAAGATCTTTGTTAAAACAACATCTACCATTAACTGTTGTGATTATTATAGTTTTCAATTAGCAGCTGATCAATTAGTAAACAGGAATTAGAAATTAGCACAACTAGAATGGACTGCACTGCTTGTTCTATGAAAAAAGAAAAATGCTAAAATAAAAAAAAAACTAAAAGGGTTGCTATAATGTTACCACACTGTGAGTACACAGGGGACTCTCAGTCTTGCAAGGAGTGAAAAATATATGCTAGCATTTCTATACCTTGAAGGTACAGGGGGACACTCAGCCTTGGGAGGAGTCACCTTATCCCTGTGTCCCAGATTAAAGAGGGTGAGGGGGTACTCACATCCTGGTCCAGCTGGAGGAGTTGGTCAGGTGTTGTTCCTGAACCCTGCTTGACTTCTCACTGCCGGACTCTGTCCTTTATAGCCCTAGGAATGGAGTAGGTAACTGTGCTGTGGTCATCCTCACAAGGTGGTCCTTCCAGTATCTTCAGAAGGGTTTGACCCCTTATCAGGTGCTTTGCAAGTATACCAGTTCTTTAGTAAGTTGGACATTTCTTCGCAAATGTCAATGAAATGGGAAAGTGGGGCTGTCCTGCCTTGGCATGACTTCCCCCTTCCCATTTTTGTTAGGGAAAGCACCCAAAGTCTCACGGTCACTTTTCTAATTGGCTCTTCTGCCATTCCTGATAGGCTTTTCTGCCATCTGTCCAGTGCATTGGCAGAGCTCAGGAGAGCTTCTGCACTTCAGCAGTTTTGCTGTTGACTTTTTACTTGCCCATCATGGGGTTATCGAAGTGTTCCTTCCTCCCTATAGCAGGAAGCTAGGAAAGAGATCTGTGAGAGGGTGAGTTGTGAAATGTTGGTGTTGGAGAAGCTACCACCAGAAAAGGGGAAAAGGGAGCTGGAAAGAAAAGCTGGAGACCTGGAGGCTACTGAGGAGGCAAATTCTTGCAGCACAGAGTAATGCAAGGAAGGCTTACCAGATGGGTTTAGAAGCCTTAAAGCAATGTTTGCAAGTTACTATTTTCAATTATTAACATTTCAATGTTTCAAAGTAATTAAAATGGGTTAATTTCTGCTAGTGGCATGGTGAAAATAATTGTGAAAGAGTTTAGAGTGGAAGGCAAATCACCTCTTCTAGGTGTCTTCCCTAACTCTTGAATGAATAGGATATTTATCATATCATACAGCATCGAGATCCAAAGATGCATGAGCTCATTTGAGGGGATAATTGAGTACTACATATATATATATATATATGTATGTATGTATATATATTTCTTTTGCCTAAGACTGCTCACTGTAAATGGAAATGAAATCAGAATTAACAATCCTAGAAGAACATTTTGGTTAAATACTATGCTAATTGCCCCTGTAAGGAAGGAGATAAGCTGAATTATTTATCTAAGGGATTTTGTTCTGAGAGTTTATTGTAAGGTGGAAGCTGTGGGAAAACACATGAAATATAGATCTACAGCAAAATGACTAAGCTCTTCACCTTCTAGGATGAAAGTCAAGATTTACACATGCTACGCATGGGGGACGTGCACATCACATGGATAGCTATCTCAAAAATACCAGATAACCCCACAAATTTTGCTGCCACCTGTTACACTTACAGATGAAGAAACTTAACAAATAAGCTTTCGATTGGAACACTGTACTTTTGCCTTTGTTGATTTATAAACAGATGACAATGAATATTTTTTTTTCAAAGAAATTACTCAGAAATAACCTACAGATTAAAATAATGGAACTGGGGTCCATGAGAACTCCATGGACATAAGAGTCCATAGTTTTCCATATTCCAAATGAATATAACAAAAATATTTTTGCTTTCTACTTATGGCCCTCTGTTCCCAGCACTGAGTTTGAAATCTTTTTCATGCTCTATTAATTAATTGCCTAGAAAATTATTTAATTGAGTATTCATTTCTTCTACCAATCCTCTGCTGTTGAAGCAACTTTTGCCTCTTGAGATTTATATTTGTCCCCTGGGCAGAATATTTCTTGATTGTACCAAAATATACAATTAGTTTTTCCAGTTGGCAGGGGATTTTCTTTTGCCCTGTAGAAACCACCAGTAAAACATGAGCTTTACTTCTCTTCCAGTCCCATGATAGATGCTGTTACAGTACAGGAATGGGCAATATAAGTTTTTTCTCTGGGAAAGTTTTCTTTCGTTTAACTCCTTTTATCATTTTCTTAATTCTGAATTTTCTGATTCCATAGCTTTAGGGAGACTCTCTTTAGTGGCCGATGTTACTGGCTTTTGCAAATGAAGCATCACTGTTTTACAGAAGTTCATATTTTCATTTTCCTCCTTGTCCTCATTTCAAACTCCAGGCTAGTGTCAAATCAAAATAAACACAACCTTTTATCTTTCCAGTTTTCAGAGGAAGTTTTATAGCTGTGGTCTGTCATTGTAAAGGGTCCTTAGCATGGATGTGTCTTTTTGATTAAAATAAACGTATTTACCCATCATGTGGTTTTCCCTCATAGTTGAAGCTCCTGGGTAGCTACAAAGCTTTTCAGAAACAAGGCCAAATTTTCTCTGTTTACTTGTCAAATTCTGTTTTCTCTTCTGTGTAGTATGCTTGGAATCTGTTAAATACACCTCTGGTTTGAGTGACAGCAATTTATTTTCTTCTGACTGATTTCTAGTTCTCATCTAGAATTTGTGGTTGTTAGAAAAGATTATCACTTACAAAAACCTACAGTTGTCTACAGTAACCTACTACAGTCAAAGCAGTACAAAATCTGAGAATGCTGACTCCACTCCACAGAGTGTTAACGCAATCTCAGCCTGCATGTATGCAGCGCCTTTTATTCAGAGGGATCAAAGTGCTTTTCAGGCCCTAGCCTTGCTTAACGGGCCTCTGAAGCCTCAGAGCATTTCAACACAGGACACGATTGCTATGGCATTTCACTGTGGGAAGGATATTGCAGGGTGGTAGTGAGGAAGGAAGACTTTGAACAATCAGTCAAACCGTTGCTCTTCCACAGAACAACACAAACTTTTAAACACATTTGGAAGCACACTTCACTCTTATTATATATAGCGGGCCTTGGAAAGACAGATTAACTTTTCCAGAAAGCCTTGATTCTGGAATGGAAGAAGTAATAAGGCAGCATGGCAGTGTGCTAATAGCAATGGAGTTGTGGAACGGCAGCTGTGCTGACACCATAAGATTTAAGCCACCCTTGTATGCAGAACACGAAGAACATGGACTGTGAGATCACACTCGTGTCTAATGCTAATGCACCCTTTTCCTTGTGAATGTTGGGAGTTGCTCCAGGTTAACAAGGCACTAGGTGCTTTTTGCATGTTTCTAAGTAGGCGTACCTTTTGGTATTTTTTGAGGGGGAGAACTGGCATACAAATATATTTTCATGCGTCTAGTAGTCCTCAGTAGTCCTCCTCACCTCTGTAGCAAAGGGTACTATTCTACCTTCTTTTTTTATTATTATTCCTATGCATTTTCCCTCCACTTGAGTTGTTAAATTGCAACAGTTAATACTGAGCCATATTACTGCATGTAACTGAAATTGTTCTGAGTATGATTAAAGAAATCCCTCTCCCCTGAGGCTTTTGAGTGAGTTTGCTTCATTTCGCTGACTGATAAGGGTTGTCACGTTTGATCTAACATCAAAAGTGTGAAGAGGAAAAGCAAAAACAAACCAAACTTTTTTTTTTTTTTTTTTTTGAGTAGAAAATGTGGAAGTTATGTGAGACCAAGCAATTATGCCTCTTCACACTGTACTTATTGAGATGCATAAGTGGTTTATTTTGGGGGGATTTTGAGCAAACGGTTGCCACCGGAGGGAGGTGGTTTTCTTCATTGGGTGGCCCAATTCCATGAAAAGCACATAGCCTATAGGTAAAACTGAAGGGAGCAGAACAGTCGTTGGTTTATCTTTATTACAAGATGCATCCGTTTTCCCAGCCCGTCTCAGTTCAACAGTTATTTCTAAGCACTGTAAATAATGCATCTAGACATATCTTTGGAAAGCTGAAAACAGAAGTGAGGGATTTTCCCCCATTACATTCACAAAAAGTAGAATATTCTGTTTGCTTTTTCAGTGAAGTCACTAATTTCCATTGTGGTTAGCAATAGAGGGTAGGGATTATAACTGTTGTAACTAGGATATATAGGTTGGATTCTCTTATGGTGTTACTTTGCACTAGTTTATCTCAGCAAAGGATCTGAGTTTTACTGTATTAAAGCAATTGAAGGTAGAAGAATTTCATACCCTGATCAGCTATGCCAGCTCAGAGCATGTACACTAAATATTTATGAAAACAAAACAAACACATAGAAGAAACAGAGAGGGCTTTAGTAAAGCCAAACTGGGATGGATGGCCCAATTACTTATACAAATTGCTGTGACAAAGCAGTAATTTCAACATAAGACTGGAAACAGAGGTTTCTAATCATTACTGTTGATTCCTAAATTAATATGATTAATTATGCTTATTATGATGAGGCAAGGAGCTTATAAATAAATAAATAAATAAAGCAGTGTGGGGGAAATCCTCATAAAATTGCTCTGGAATATTTGCCTGCTGCAGGAGTGAGGCGTGTGTAGGAATGAAGAAGGACTCTAAAATAAAACAGTAAAATAAGCAGTGAATGGTGTGACAAAAGCAGACATCATGCCAATGTGATGAATTTGAGGAGGGAAAAGTGAAGAAGATGATGAAGATTCAAGGGAAATGCAGTGAAGTGGAGGAAAAGAAAAGGTGCAAAGTGCAAAGAGGAGAGAGGAACTCATGTAGCAAGGATGAGAAGCAACGGAGGGTTGTGACAAGTGGTCTCTGTAGAGCTGCTGTTGTTCTTTCCAAGCCTGGGGGTTTGTGCTTTGTCTACTGTTGCTACTGGCCCCACAGTTTTTCCCCCAAAGTGAGCACCCCAGAAATGAAGGCATCTCTCCAAAACAGGCATGATGCTGGAGGATGAAGGTGAACTTTGCTTTGACTGCTTTCCATTCAATCTTTTTTTTTCTCTCTCTCGCTAAAACTTGGCAGTTGCTCCTTGTAACTTGGCAGTTTATCTAATCGTGAGTCTCAGTTTCTCCAGGTGTGAAAGCAGCTATCCTCTGAAGATGAAAAGTGCTATAAAAATGCTCAATCATTCCTGTTCATGTCAGGCTTTGCAACGAAACTGGTTTCTAGCTCATCACCTGCCTGAGCTTGTTCTCCGTGATTTTTCTTAATGAATCTGCTATCATCAAACTGAGCTTTGAGAGGAAGTTAGGAATATATATTCCAAGTTTGAAAGAGCTGAAAATGAGAATGACTCTACAAATGGATTTTTTTTTTTTTTAAGTATATGTAATTTTGGAAAGGCTTTTATGATTACCAGTATTCTAAGCTTTAGGCTACACTAATCACTATGCAGGTGTTTTTCTCCCATCCAAGCTTATCTGAAAATGCACTACAGCTCAGATTAAGAAGGGACGTACTGGTACATTTAATTTTAAGATAATTGAATAGTTCCATAAGTTTTCAAATGTTTTATTTAAGTATTTGCAGTTATGAAAAAGAAGAAGAAGGGTTTTTTTATATATATTCTGACCCAAAAAATAAGGTAATAAAAGCTTTCTATGGAACAGCTTATAGCAGCAACTTTTAAATGACAGGAATTAAGTGAGTGTATGATCTTAATTTTGACAAGCCTATGATAAATGTCTAAGTTAATACTTGAGAAATACTGAAACATCACCCTATCGTTAGTTTAATCCCTAAACAAATCTACCTTTCAAGAATTTTACCTGGAATTTATTTGGCAAAGCCTCTGTTCCTGGACATTGATGACTCTGTAGTTCGTCCTCATAGTTTATTTAGGTGTGATCTTTGTGTGAGACAAGTGCCCCTGTTCTAAGTTTTGATTAAAAACAAAATACAAAAGAAAGTGGCATAGGAATCATTTGACTGCTTTAACTATTGTAATATTCTAACTATTGTAATATTCTATTCTCTTATTCCTTATGCTTGATATTTTTCCTTGTGTGAGAGAGAAAAGCACTAGACAAAATCTGCAGGATTGAAAAGGCTTGCCTTCAAAGATTGCTTTACTGGTGACTTCATCCAGGATTCACCTACATTATCACAGTGTTCATTTGTTTTCCTTTGAATTATCTATGTTCTTCTCATGAATGTCAGGCTTAAGATTTCTGTCAGAAGGAAAGGACTGGAGAATGAACTCTCCCAGGTGTTTATAAAAGGGAGTCTGCAATTTATCAGCAATGTGCTTCAACCTTCCTCAGGAAGATCACCCAGGGGCTTATTCTCACTGTGTGTTTGATCCTTGGCTCCTCCTAGATTAGGTTGTCCGTGATGGAATACTTTTAATACGGATAATTAGAAAATGAAGGCCCTGGATTATATCCTTCATAATAAGCAATTCTTCACATGAGCTGTGCCTGTAAACCTCAGCTTTTCACCAGCAATGGCTAGTGAAGACCATATCTTCTTGGTTATAGAAAAACTGAAGCTAAAGAACAAAGACACAATGTTAGAACACGAACTAGACTGAAAGCAGTTGGCCATATGCTATTATGCACTTGGAATGTGAATATTCTACAAAAGTTTAAAAACTGTATAAAAATAAACGTAGAAGTTTTGTTTAAACACAGAGTAAGTTTAAAAGTAAACTTAAACCATTCTGTCTCGTCTCCTGTTCTTCTTTTCCCATCAATTGTGTTTCTTTTTTTCGAGATCTATTTTTATGCAGAGTTTATCATTGTTTGGGTAAGCCCAGATATTATCTTAATTTTTTTTTTTTTTTTTTTTACTTTCCAACTCAAATCATAGAAGTGGTTATAAGAGAAAAATTTTCATGTGAAATACTTACAACTTCTATTACGTTTTATCAAGTGTGTCAGTTTACTCATGATAAGCTACATGCTTAGCTGACTAATCCTTAAACTGTGTATGTTTACTATGCAGCATAACCATCACTTCTGAGCTGGAAATTACTGGTGCTTTAATAATAAATGCATCAATAACTTAGAAAAGAGAGAGAGACTTAAGCCCTGTGAGCTCTCCGGTTTATTTGAAAGTGTGCCAACAATATTTAATTTTCTGGGATCTTGATGCACATTTATCACTCTTGGTCTCCACTACAAAGTCAAAAATTTAGCAGTTTTTAGCATAAAAGAAATCTAATAAGGGCCTTCTAGAAGGATTTATGATGCTGTCCACTGGCCCGGGCTCTGAAGCAGCATCAATAGTTTCTCAACACTGTTGTTGGCCTGGACAGTATTAACTACATTTTTTCAAGACTTTAGTAGTTGTCTGAAACAATAAAAAGAGCAACCATAAAAATAGCAGCCCTCTGCTGCCATTATCTGTGCCACCTCTGTTTTGGTGGATAACCTGTGGTTTTGAACAGGATGAATTATTTTGTCTTCTGTAGCTTACTTATATCGGAGATCTCCTTGCACACATGGGAGTATAGAAAAGATAATGAACTTATTCTCTGTTGGAAGACAATGCTCATGACCATATCTTTCATTCACTGTGCTTTCATTAGATGTGGAAACGTGACAGAGCATGAGTCACTGGCAGTAGGATGTAGCACTGGGAGGTAAGATCAGCCCAAGGGCTGAGCAATGTCCCAGCACCTAGGGAGGAATTATGCAGAGATTAAAGCCTGGGATGGTTTATTAAGATTAAGAAAAGGAGGAGGTTCAGGAGGTTCCTAATAGATTCTCTTGCTATATATTATTTTTCCATCTTGAGAAAAGTGCTTCAGTGGAGTACTGAGAAGATTGTGTAATGTTTTTTGATATTTTTATTACTGTAGTGAACTGAGTTGCCACAGGGAGAAGTGGATTCATTGCACTGAGCGCTCTACAAACACAAACAAAGGTAGTTCTCGAGCCAAGGTCTTTCTATGCAAGAGAAAAGGCATCAGGAAGAGTATTTTGTTATTTACATACTGCTAATTTTTTAGTAGCCTGAAGTCTTGTACTAGAGATTTCATAGATCTGATGTTGAAAGTGGTTGCTTGCGTTCTGTCTGTGCCTTCGTTAAGCATTGCTAAACACAGGGAAGATGTTTTATAATCTGCATGAACTGGTCTTTGTTCAAAGCTTTCTAAGGTACTAGTGAACAACCATCTTTGTCCAGAAGACATATTTTGTTTTTATTGATGTATTTTGCAAATTATTAGGACTTCTAATTTAAAGTGGAGCAGACTTGTATTAATTAAGTAAGAAGCTTTGTGAAATGCTTCAAAACCTCCATGTCTGGCAAAGTGATTACATGTTAGATGACAAGAAAGAGTCAAAGTGGTATTTTTACAGCAGCACTCTCTCCTTGTAAAATGGGAAGCATTTCCAAGACTATAACTGACCTGTCCCATGCAGGTCTAGAAACTTGAAGATGTCAGCCAGTAAAGTAGAGGCCTGGAGCCCTCAAACTGCTTTTGTTGAGGGTGGTGCAGATGCAGTCTGTGCAAAACAGATAGTGGGGGTGGGACCATGGTAAAGCAATGCAGAAGAGAGCTCTGATAGGACTTGCACTTAGTAGCCTAACAATGGTCTTTTAAAAAATGTGTCCTGGATATATTCAAGCTCAACTTTTACCAAATGAACTATTAAAAAATACTGAACTGAATTGTAGTAAGCAATTCCATATTCTGATGGGTTATTTAATATTTTTTCTTAGTAGTATAGTAACTTTTACCTTGATGAAGATTAAAAGAAAGAAATTAAAATATGTGTTCATGATCAACTCTGAAGCAAAAAAATAAGCATACTCTTCAGTCCATTTAAAACACCCCTCTAAGCTGAGAGCTATAGGTGTACTGTTAAAACAGTGGTTAAGGAGGTAAGTGTTCTGACAGAAGAATTAATGTATGTGTTCTCAACACTAGGAGTTAGGTTTCACCTCTTCCCCATTTTGCCTTTTTAACTGTGTAGTACTTACCATTTGCACTGAATTTTCACACCACTGAGAGACACTTGTGCAATTTATAGACTTCAGAAATGCTAACTGTATGAAGAAAAATGGAATAAATTTACATTCATTGGTACAGCTGAATTTCTCACTGATACATGATGTACTGTATTATTCAATCATTATTTCTGAACTGTGATGTGCTGAAACATCTTTAAACATAGCTATGATATTCAGCTGAAAAACAACTAGAGCTTTTGAAGGCTGAATGTTTCCAAATATGAAAAAAGAAATGACTACAGTTTAATTTACAGAAGGTTATTTATACCTCAGAACTTACTGTCCTAAAAGTGGCTGTCCCATTGGAAATATGATTCAGATGCCCTGAGCTGAAGAAACATTTTCCTTTTTCCTGTGTAAAATATGAAACAAAAGAAACTGAAAAACACCTCATTAAAATAGTTCCTTTCTCCTTCTTTGACAAAGTAAATGGTAAAGAGATATGGCAGTTTCCCTACCTAGGTGGTCTATTTTATATGCTAAACTCACAGTGACCTCCCAGATACATTGCAAGTTATTTGATGAATTCTGGGGAATATTTTTTAATGTGTTGAAAATCAACATATTGTACAGTGAAGGATTTCAGGGTTTCAATCTCTTGGAGATTAAGTTTCCCAATGCAAGAGGCTCCTTGCAGAAGTCCTGCTTCTCTTTGCTCAGTTAGAGTTGTACCCTGCCAGGTGAATGTTTTAGCACCTGGAAATCTCTTTATCTGACTGGGCTTTCCTACTGGGGCAGATCTGCTCAGTCACTGAGAGAAACAGCACAGGATAGTTTTCATGGTCAGTTGCATGCAACCGATCTTAGGCAATGAGCTAAAAATATGCTCCTGACGGTATTGCCACAGATACTTTTCTCCAAGTTTAAGAATTCCAGCACATTTTACCATCCTCTCTTTTGTATGGGCTGAACATCTTCTCGCACACAGTCCAGGGAGGCAAGGGAAGCTTCTTCTGGAAAGAAAAAATAGATCCTGTGGGCAGGATCCTCAGCTGGTATAAATCATGCCTGCTCTGCTGAAGCCACTAGAGACATACCAGCTTACTTCACAGAGGAAACAGCCATGTGTTCCTTGTGACTTTCTTTCTTAGAAGCATCTTTTATAGAGTTGAAAATGTGTTTCATATCCTTGGCCTTGGGAGGAGAGCAAGCCAACACTCAAGTACATTACAGCATTTAAAATATGGTAATTTAATGATGCCTGTTAATCAGTCAACTAACTCTGCATGGAAAGTCTTTATAAATTAAAAAATATAACTTTCAGTTGTTACTGTTAGACAGAAATTCTTTATACATACATACACACACACATATATATATGTATATAAAATTGGTCTCTTGGTCTTTTTTTTTTTTTTTTTTTTTTTTTAAGTGCCAAGTAAGAGCAGAGGCATTTTCCACATTTTAAATCCTCCAAACTGTCACTACCCATAGTCTCAGACAGTTCTGTGAGAGGAGCTGAACTGCTTCAGGGTTTAATGTGGTCTCTGTAAAGGGCTGGGTCTGTCATTGCCCAGTGATGTAATTTCATTAGTTTGTAACAAAATCATTGGACTGGGACAGCTTGCTTGCAGACATTTATATTCCTATTGCTTATATAAGGAACTGATTTTTTAATAGCAGATAGCAGACATGGGATAGAAATGCTCTGGTTTGAAATGGTGCCACCTGACTTCATGAGCCTGTATAGAGGTGAGCCAGGGATAGAAGCTCTGCAGGCTTTCATCAGCCTGACATACAGATAGTTGACTGACACATGGAAGTACTGCCAAATTAGCAGGAAAAGGGAGGAAAAAATATCCCTGAAGGTGTGCTCATGACGTTTGTTTTCCTGAAATTTATTTAATAGGCCAGGGAGGACCATTAGATCATCCAGCTCACCTTCTGTACACCATAGGTATTAAAATTTCACTCAGCTCTCCCTATATGGAGTCCTAAAACTGTCAGGGAGATCAAGCATTTCTGCATCATGAAAGCAGTAAAGGTGTCCCAGAGAAGGAAAGGGAAGGACTACAGTACCACCAGCATAGGAAGCTCCATCACTGCAGAGAACTGAATAGGTGAGGTATGTCCAGATGATCTCAGGAGATTAACCAAACTCTGTGAAGGGTGAAAATCCAAACATGAATAGACCTGTTAGTCCCTGTGGATCTAACATCATAAGAAATTCCCTCTACACTTCAGAGCTGATAGCTTTTATGGAGCTGGGCATGTGGTAAAATACGATCTAGCAGAGTGCCTAAGGGAAAAGATCATGCAGATCATTGCATGATGACACTCTTATCATGCATCAGTGATAACACACACCTGGACCACTACTGTGTCTTTGATGAGGATAAGTACTGGGTCTATAGTACATGAAGAAAAGATCTGGAAAAGAACATCTGGAGCCAAGTGGTATTCTAGCTCCTCCCCATGACAATCAGTACTACAGCTGAGCTATAGCAACTCTATGAAACAGATGAGTATGTACACTATGTGAAGGAGATAAATGTAATCTGGGCCTGGAAGCCCAGTGAAGGAACTGTTAGATACTCTGTTTTGCAGTCTGGAAAGTGATTTTAGACATAATTCTCACCTTAAAAGACTCTTCTCAGAATCATGCAATGTTCTTTTTTTTTTTTTTCTTTCCTTCTCCCTATTCATCTCTAATTTTGCAGCCAAAATTAGGTCTGACTGCAGGTCTGATTGTTTCCAGGAAACTGAAAGTAATTTTGGAATATGAAGACCAGTATTGTAACAGATGGCATAATTATATGCATGCAGATATAAACATGGAAGAAACAGGGCAAAAAGAAGACTCCAGACTACACCAACTTTCATCATACGAAGTCTAGGTTGCAAGGTGAAAAAAGGTTTCGTCCAGTGCAAACCCAAAAAAATCCTCTTTGTAGACTTGTATGAGTTGGACTGATTCCCACTCCACTTAGAAAAATTTCTGCCAAGCCTTAGGCTGCTAAAACAAACCAGAGAAAAAGAGGGATAGGGCATGGCTAGATTGCAAGCTGGCCTAGGGAAAGAGGAGCTTGTGTGAGGCACGTGAGATTGTCAGCTGGTGACCACAGTTCTCAGTGACTCTCACTTGTCTGAGCATCGCTTCTACTTTCAGGGTGTGGTCGTGGAGTGTTTTCGTGAATGTGGGGCCAGATTGCCTTGCTCCCTTCTGTCCTCACTGCACTTTATTCTGTACTTGCAGTGACCCACGTGACACCCTATACACATATTCTGCAGGATCAAGTCCACAGCGCTAAATTTTTGAACACCAGGTATTGTTGTATTCAGTGTTGACTGATTAACTATTTCACATCAGCTGAACCTGAACTTTCACGCTTGTAAAATTTTTCCTTATGTAAAATGTTTCCCTATATAACAACATTACTTTTGGACAAAGAAGAATATGTACTATTCTATGCAAAACATATGTATAACTATTATGCTAGGGCCAAAACGTGCATTGTTGTCTGACCACGGCACTGATATACCACCATTAGGCAGCATTTTCAATTTTACTTCTCAAAAACCATAAAATGTAGATTAATAAGATGGCCATATTCATAACATAAATAGCTAAAGACTATTAAAATATCTTTAACAGAATAAAAGGGAATAAAACAGTTGCATAATGCTCAAAGCTATGACAGCACTATGCAAGATTAATGAATAAATGCCAACTGATTACAAAGGACATAATTATGGAGGGTTAACAGCTATGAAATTAATAATGCTTGTTAATCTTTAGGTAAGGTTTAATAATCACTTGATAATTATTTAACTTACAATAATACTCCATATTAAATCTAAATGAAGGGTTATGTTCCCAAGTTGATATTTGTGGCTTTAATCGTGCTATTGGGAGTGGGGCAGCTGAAGCCCTGTTGTTAGCGTTAAGACTACATAATCTGAATAGGAGCCTTAATTAAGTGTTACCGAATGTATTTTGTTTGGCAATGGAGAGAGAAAGACAAAGTCTTAGATCTGAGCAGAAGCCTCAGCTCTGCTGGCATGTGAGCATGTGCTAGGGTTGTAGGGAGGAAGGGCTGTGATTCATGCTTGATTTGTTTTGTTGGAACAACATACAGCAGCTAAGATTAGATACCTGAAACCTGGGCCAAACCTTAAAAGAAGCTGAAGCACGGTGTATGGCAGGAGAGACTGAAAAGGCAGTAATTGACTTTCATTCGGATTTGGATGAATTGTCATTCGGATGCCTGCCTCCTTCCATCAGTGTGGCTGCGACTGGGGCCTAGTTCCATACAGGCTTTCCTTTTTCCGCCCACTGAGACAATAAATACTCAGCAGTAGTATAAATGAGTGAACAGTATTCCTTTTCAATTAAAGAAAGTTAAATAAACGAACGTAACCTTGAATGTCTTAATCTAAACACCTGGCCTGGAAATCCTATTGTCCTGCTTTGTTCACCATCTCAGCCTTTGTTCTTGGTAGGACCAAGCACATCAATGAGGTCCTGACTGAATACTGAACTTATGCTAACGCTTACATTGATCTTCATTATGTCAGAATACTTGATTGCCTGTGTCTTTAAGCTGGTGCTTAGACACATACAGATGTCAAGCAGTGGCGCAAGGAAAAGGGAACTCGATTCTGTACCACTTTTGGTGTTATCAGTTTGCCAATGAAACTTGATCTGATATTGTCAATTTCTAATAGTAGAAAAACTATTGCAAACTGTAGGATCTAAAGCCTGACTTTCTGATCTCACGTGAAGCTTGCAGTGAAGTGAATTAAATTTGTAATTTGTTTGGGTGGCAGATAATTACAACAGAACTGAAAAGAAGGAACCCAACAACTCTAATTCTCAAACATCTTTAAGACTATTTTTCACTTTGCTTGTGTCTCAGATAAGCAAAATATAGATTTTTCTCTATTATTGTATTACTGCTTTAAAAATGTAGAAACCAAAATTAAGCAAGTATAACACTGAATGTGGCATACTACTAAAGCAAATTATCAGTATGTACTCTGTAAATATATATCTTTTGATCTTGTATAATAGCAACAACAAAGTCATTTAAATTACACAATGATTAATTTCTGAAGCACCTTTCCTTACAATGACTCTTGTGAGAACCCAAAAAATACAGAAAAGGCTTGTCATTGTTATGCAAGATGAAAAAGTTGTCACAGGATAAAAGTACAGAAGAGAATAAAGAATTAGTGTTTTGGGTTTTCTTTCTCACCTAGAACAAAAATCTTCATTGGAATAAAAGAAATAAAAACTAATATCCAAGAAGACACTTTATTCATCTCTGTTTTGCACTGTCAAAATTCCACTCAAAACTTATTCCAACTATTTTCTCTTTCGGTTTCCAGTGAAATATTAAAAACAAAGCAACCAAACTATTTATTTATATGGTAACAGAGATGCCAAAAGCAGAAAGTGTGAAAAGCAGTCAAAATTAGCAAGCAGTCTTAGTAATTAACAATGAGTAATAAAAACACCCTACAGAAAATTGTTAAATTATTTCAAGTTGATATGACACGGCACACCCTTTTAATTTTATTCAAAATCTTTGGAATGAATACTGCTAGAAATCTTACAGGAATAAACTCAGATGCCCTGTAAATCAACAGCAGAGTACATGTTACTGAAGATGGCTTCTAAGTAACCACTCTGCTTAAAAAAAAAACAAAAAAAAAATTTCTTTGTAAATTACTGTGTCATAAAATCACAATAGTAATCAGTGGGTTTTTTTAATACTATTGTGATTTTTTCATCAGTCTTTTCAGAAGCAGTTAGTTATTATATTTTCAAAACAGGAGTTCTGATACCATTAATCCATTTTATAGATGGAGAGAAGCATTTAGCTGGGATTACAGTTTGCCCAAGGTCACATAGCAAATCTGTGTTAAAAATGCTGTCAGTTTTCTTCTCATAATATCCTGAGTCCGAGGCTGTGACCACTAGACCAGTTAATTAACATCCAATTCCCACAGTGTTGTTGATAACAACATAATGATTCTGATTTATATTTGCTTACTTCATTATCAATGAGACTTGATAATTTTCCATGTGAAGTTTGTAAAAAAAAGTATGTTGTGAGGGAAGGAATATGATTATTAGGACAAGAAATGTTATTTTAAAATGTTATGAATAACAGAGAGAAAAAAATATGCAAAATTCTTCTTCATCGAGCTCTCTGAATGCACAAATCTAGTGCTTGCAGTGTGGGTCATCACCCTGGTTTTACTGAGCTGGCAGTGCTGCAGGAGCTGTATTTTCACATGGATGAATTGCTCCTGAACAATCTCAGCCATGTATCCGATTAAGGACACTCGTCTGCCATCGTCGTCCCATTTTCTGTGCATTTTACTTCTCTACTTTCAGTTATTGAGGAAAATATAGAGAAAATCCTGGTCTTTAATCATATTTGACTTATTCTGTCCCTTTTTTGTATTATCCCAGACCAATAATCAGGATACAGGCAGATCTGGAGAAAGAAAAAGATGTCTAAAAATGCCACTGTACTGTCCCCCATCCATTTGCTTATTGAAAGAGGATTGAAGATTAGCTAAGTAGTGCTCCTGCTATATTTAAAGAGGGATATAGAAGCAGCAGCTCAGACGAACACAAATATGGTTTTAAGGTTATATTTTTGAATACTTGGACTTAAATAAGACATTATTTATCTCTGTTGATCTCCAGGGTTCTATGCAAGATGTATCTGTTTACTCAGGCATTAGACACAACACAAATCTAAGAGTCGTGTATCATGCCCTAAAGGTTGGTTAAGAATTGTGCTTTTTCCTTCCTTTAGATTTTTGGTAATTCCTTGGCATTTAACTAGTGGATTGTTTGTTATTTGCAAATTATTGTGAGTTAATTAATCTTGTTTTTAAGTGATAATTATGCCTGAAGGCTATGGGATGGATACTTGAATCATAAATGGAGAGGAATGCAAGCTGCTGATTTTGGAATCACGCATCAACTTCCCCAAAGCCTGGGATGGTAAGATTTTGCTTACTTTGAGGGATAGGTCAGGCTGGGTCTAGAGGAGGATTTGAAATTTTGCAATGTAGGGGTGGGTTCTTATAGACAGTTTTACATTCCTGCTTTCATCCAGTGGTAAAAATACAAATTCTCATATATAATTTTTTCATGTGTCTTTCATGATCTCTTAATCAAATCTAAATTGCCCATTCTTAAATCTAAGAATGGACTTATTCCAATTGTACATTTTATTCCGAACACACAAACATCTTCCTATGTCAGCTTTTAAAGAAAAGAGCAATATCACATTCATTTAACACTTTCAGTTTCCTAGATGAATTCTAAACAAAAGTGGAAATTTGTGGCATTTGCAATTATGTTTCCTAACGATAACCCAGGTCAGGAATGAGAGAGCACTGGCATGTGTACTGGAGGTCTTCTTTATCATCTACCTGCTGGAGTTGCCTTGTCTAAAAAGTTAGGTTTTTCAGACAATTAACCCTGTGAAATCCCCCAAAATGAAAACCAGGCCTTCAAACAAGAAGCACCTCTGTTCACAGTATGTCAGTCCTACTGATTGTATGTATGTAATTTTTCCTTACTCTTTCTGTCATGTTCATCAGAATGTGAATACTGGTCTCTGCAACTGACAAAAGCTGGTTGCCTCCTGCCAGCACAATGTTTTGAATCAGTACTCCCACTCACTCCATAGGTGACACTCTTTCCCATCATTTTCAGCCACATACCCGTGCTAGCTAGCCGTATGTGTGATTGTATGAGGCAATTTTTTCTCGGGCTTCTTTATGTTCTATCACATTTTGGAAAAATTGCAGTTCTTTTCAATTCTGGCACTGGATGCTACCAGAGGTGTTTTTCTTCTATTTCCCTTGTTTATGTGGAGGGTGTTTTTGTTTGTTTGTTTGCTTTCTTTCATTTTGTTTTAATTTGTGTTTAGTTTAGTTTAGCTTTTTGCCCTTCCGCCATTCACAGGGCAAATCATCCTTCTGGGGCAGATCTTAGTCAAATCCCTTGCTCCCTTCTCCTCCCTTCTCCACCGTAGCTTCCCATCAGCTCCCGGCAAGGCAGCCCGGCCGCTTCCCGGTTGCTGCCGTTTCCACATGCTCTCCTGCACCCGCTGCACAGCTCTGGGAGAGGCCAACACAGCTGTTCACAGATGAGACCCTGGTCCAGAGAAGGAGTGCGAGGAAGGTCTCGTCCTTCCTCCAGAGGCGCTGGCCCCATGGCACCAGCTGTGCCCAGGACATGCAGCTCGTCGCGGCTGTAGCAGGGGACTGGCCTTTTGACCTGACGATGTTCATTTCTGACATGACATTTGAAACTAAGGCAGTCACTTTGTCAAAACTTTATTATCCCACTTTCTTGTCTTGCCCGGTGCAAAGCAGTGCAAGCTTCAAAGGGAAAAGTGAAGTTACGTTCTCGTTTTCTTGGTTGTGCAGTAAAACTAGGAGTTGTGCATGACAGACATCTTTCCTGTCCTGGCATGTATATGTCCTGGCATATTATTAATAATATTAAGAGAAAAACAGGTAATATTATTAACATAGTTAAGTTAATCTGATTTAAAAAGGAAAGATTGTCAGCTTTCACATGACAAAGAAAACAGGAAATAGGAGTATGTAGAATAATTTGAGAACGTGCCTGAACTTCTCTAAGCAGCACTGTCATCCCACACATCGGGTGGAAAGCTGAAGAGATTCAAGTCTGTTCTTTGTTCCCAAATTCCAGATAGGCAGATTTTCTTTTAGACATGTTTCGAACTCCAGCTGTGTTTGGAAGGAATTTTTATGCCACTTCAAAAAATGGTTTTCAATAGGCAAAGAGGAGTTGTAGTAAGCAGGAGTTTTTTACGTTCAGTGTACACTTCAAATTTTAATTCTGGTAAGGTATTTAAAAAATCAGAAATTCCTGGCTGCAGTAGTAGAAAAGGTTCAAAGTTCGTCTCATAATCATAAGCAGACATCTCCTCCTTTCTCCTTCTGCACTCGCACTATCTCCCCCTCCCTCCCTTCATTTTTTAAGAGGTCAGAATTAAATATCCTCCTTTTCTCTCTTCCTCAGGATGAGTTGTAATTTCATAATACGATGGTTTTATCCAGAGTTAACAACTTTGGTTTGGCATAGAACTATATAATCTTAGAAAATATAAAGTAATGGTTTAAAAGCTCAGGCTATGAAAGGAAGGAATACTGCAGCTTAGTAAAAGCATATGTTGCTTGTGGGGACCTCACAACCACATTCAAACGCAGCTCTTGCCAAATCACGTTACATTTCTAGAACTCCTTCTTTAAATTTCCCCAGTGAGGCTCATATGGCAGGATCTGTGTTCTTGCTATATGATATTAAGGCGATTCATGTGCCTCTCTTCACCTTTTTTTCCCTTCTTTTTCTTGTAAAATGATTATATTATTTAAAAGTTCACAAGATGAGATCTGCTCATTATTCTTTTTTTTTTTTTTTTGACAATATAGTTTCTGACAACACAGTTTTTAAAGGACGTAATAACACGGCAAAACTTCATCACATGCACAGCAAGTTTTCCCTTGAGACAGCTCTGCTGTAGGAGCAGGAGTTTGTTTTATAGTGAGGCACAGGCAGTCTGTGGAAAGAATATTTCACTGCAGTGGAGTTTGAAATCTGAGCACGGCAGCCATGAGAGAACTCGAGCTGTGCAAAACTACCTATGTTTAGCTAAGAAGAATATGCAGGTTTTGCAGAAGACCCTGTTGAGAATCTTACAAGGGGGTGTTTTCACCTTTGCTGCAGATGCAGGCTGTTTATGCAATTAAAGAAACTATTTGTATGAAGACTGTTATTACTATTCCCTAAGGGAAACCTGGTAAGAAAGAATAGAAATGCTATCTTTTGAAAGATTCACTACGCTGAACGATTTTATTTATTTATTTATTTTTGTCAGGATTTTTTTTGTGTGTTTTTGAGGGAGAACATTTAAGACAAAAGACTTCTGACTAAAAGCTCAGAGGCCAGATTCTTTGGTAGTGTGGATTTGAAGTGGCATACCAACAGAATTACACCAGGGACATACTTGGCTCCATGTGTGCTGAATGTAGCCATAGACTAGCATGTCAGAAGTAAAATAAAATTTACAATAAGAATGTGATTCTGTTTGTTTGATGAAAGTCAGGCAAATTTAGAGGAAAAACCTTCTAAGCTTTGTTGCAGTATTAACCGTTTATAGTTACTCTTTTGTTCATAGGTTTCCAGTTCAAATCAAAAAATGTCATATGCAGTGAAATTTTATGGCGAGATGTGAACTCTCAGAAGACCTCTCTTGTAATCTTTTATAAGATGCTGATAAGATATTGACAAAAGATCTACCTTAATCCAGAATTTCTGTGCATACATCTCATCTAATGAAATAATTTTGCCTCTATAACTGCAGATCTATGCTCAACCCTCCTATTTCACCACTGGTTGGCAAAGCAAATTAGAGAAAACTAAATGCTTTCTGCAAACACATAGCACAAATGCTTTTGCTCTTTTGCTCTGGGATCTTTCTATTCAAGAGAAGGAATTTTCCCAGGTCAACCTAGCAAAAGTACAGTCTTCCAGCATTACAAAGCTGACATCCTTCAAGTATCCTGGACCTACTGGAGCAAAGACTACTTTGCAGTGATAACTCCCCATCAGCCGTATCCCTCAGGCTTGCTTTCAACAAACTGCAGAAGGAGTTGCAGAAGAACATGAGAATTCATGTTGGGTGTCAACACAAAAATTTGTTTTGTACAAAGATGCACCAGAAAATTTCTTTTTCTGCCCTGCTGTCCTGATAAAATCCAGTGTTTCTAAGGTTCCTGGGGAAAGAGGACATATTCGTAGCAGATAGTGATACACTGGATTATGCAGTAATGAGACATGCAAAATTCATACAGCACTAGCTGTTATTAAGTAACTTTACTGTAGCACCTTGGTCACAGTGCAGGAGTAGGGAAAGCTTTCATTCTGTCATGATTAAGTCAGCATCAGTCAATACACATGGAATATTTGCCCTTTTCTATTTTGAAAACAGGATGTTAGCGATATTTCTGAAGATGAAATTAAATTTGCAATAGTGATACCCTATCCAAGAGTAAAGCAATAACACTTCATGTTTTCAGAATTTAGTATTATGCAACTTATGTTAAAATTAGTCCACTTTCTCACCTATGTAGAGTTATTGTGCTTAAAGGTGATTACACTTCTAGAGTTATTCCTACTTCTTTTAACATTTACCATCTTATATAAAATTTTGAAGTTCTAATGAAATAGAATGAAATTTAACCTTGTCTGATATATACAACTTCATTCATAAGCAAAAATTTCATGATACATTTGACTTAGAAGGAAATAAAAATAAAAAAAATCAACAATTACAAGGTTGTTTGATTATAGTAGATATTTACTGTATGTTAGTATCTTGAATTTGAGGTGTCTTAGGCTTTCATCAAAGATGAGTCAATAGAAGAGCAAAGGGCTCATCCAAGTTTGTTTATGACTTGCTGAGACATGTTCTCTGTGCCTTCATCAGGAAGTAAAAATATCAAAAAAGATTGAAAATAGAAATATACCGATATGTATAGGTCTTTGCTCATATCACACTCAGAAAGAAAAATATAAAATTTTTGATTTGAGGAAATTAGTTCAAATGGTGTCTACATATCTCTAAGATTAAGGATAGAAAGTGGGCAGGCTAGGGTCCAGTGTGAGGCTCACGTGCAGATCATGATATTCTTAATTTCAAAGTTTTGTTCCACAGGGAGTGTGCGTACATACATATTTTGTCATTGCGTTCCTTAAAAGTAGTTGCTGGTAATAAATATAGGATTTTTACTGGAAACAAAAACCATCATATCTTTAGACAGTCTTTTGCTAATTTAGCAACTATCAGTTTCATCAAATGGAGGCTATCTATCCAGGAATTCCTTTGACAAAAGGATCTCCCAGAAATTTACTGTAAGGATGACTACTCAATATCTGAGAGCATTAGAGAAAGAGAGGGAAAAAGTGTGAGAGAATGTGTGAGAGTGAGTAAGCTCCACTTTCTGATGAGCAAAGCAAGGAGAGTCATATCTGTCCCTAAGTTTTGTGATGAGAGGAATCAAGGCTGCTGGTGTCAGTTTTGGACCTGCTTGTTGTCCCTTATTTCTTCTGCTTCTCTCAAGCTTGCTATGTGCAAGTGCCATATTTATTATAATAATAATTTAAAAACTTACAATATTTTTAGGGAATTGTTTCACATGTGCATATGTCAATCAAAGGGCTTTTATCTGAAAAGCTCCATTTGGGGAGCAGTCTAAGCAGAGAGCGAAAGATTAATTTCTGAGTTCATGCAGTGAGTGGTAGGTAGCTGCTTCTCCTGGAAACATAAACTCAAACAAAGCAGCACCATCAAGGGCTAGAGCTGCTCTTGTCACCTCTTTCTGGGTACTGGGATTGTCCGCAGATGGCGGCAGTGTCATCTGCAGATGGGGAGCTGAACTATCATGTAGTCTCAGCTTGTGAAGATCATGGGTTATGCAACCCTTGAGCTGGCACTGGGGACTGTAAAATTGATTCATAGAGTAGAATCATAGAATCATTATGGTTGGAGAAGACTTTCAAGATCATCGAGTCCAACCATAACCCCCTCACCACCCTGCCTGCTAAATCATGTCCCTAAATGCCTCATCTACAAGTTTCTTGAACACTGACAGGGACGGTGACTCCACCTCTTCTCCAGGCAGCCTATCCCGAGGCTTTACCACTCCTTCCACGTAGAAATTTTTCCTAATATCTAACCCAAACCTCCCTGGTGCAACTTGAGACCATTTCCTCTTGTTCTATCAGTAGTACTTCTGGAGAAGAGATCAACCCCTGCCTCACTACAACCTCCTTTCAGGTAGTTGTAGAGAGCAATAAGGTCTTCCCTGAGCCTCCTCTTTTCCACACTAAATAACCCCAGCTCTGTGTAAGGTCTGCTCTCCAACCTCTTTCCCAGATACACTGCCGTCCTTTGGACATGCTCCAGCACCTCAATGTCCTTGTAGTGAGGAGCCCAAAACTGAACTCAATTCAGAAGCAATCAGACTGACAGCTGATGAAGCCTGTTTGCCTGTTCTCATTGCCAACAGCTCCTGCTCAGCTGCCCATTAAACATGGCTTAGAAAACCTAACTCTATAACCCTCGCAGCCTCAGATGTGACTGTTTCAGTCAGCTGAGCTGTGAGTCTGTTGCTTGCTTGGGTACAAGCTGGGGGCTCTGTATTACAATCCTACACATGCATTTGCACTATAAATTGTGCAAAAATTAAAAATTATTCTTCTAATAAAAATTTCTTAACCAGTCAAAGAGCACATGCACTGAACAAAAAAAAAAAAAAGGTTAATATGACATAAATTCAATTACAATAAACCCTAAATTCTACATTTTTGCCTGCAAATTTTTTGTTCTGGAAACTCAGCCAGGACTCTGAAATACAAGCTCACTCTTTTCTAGTTTACTTGTATGTCTCTGATACTGAACAGTGGACAGCTGGAACTAAGTTTAAACATTTTATCAGTGACGTCCTAGCTAGAACATGGTTCACTATCCCATAGCTAGATTAGCACTGTAAAACTAGCAGGAGCAAAAGAAAAGAAAAAGAAGTATCATTTTGCAGCAGTAAGAAAATAAATCAGTATACAGTCAGAGTATATTCTGGGCAAAGAGCTGCTGAATTAGAAAATGCCATTTTGACATAGTCATGTTTCTAAACATAACCCACACTTTCAACAAATACTATTTGTGGTTTAAAGAAATACTCAAATAACACACATGTCCATATTGAGAAGGTGATTACTGTCAAGGGAGGGTGCACTATGAGACCTGAAAAGCGCATCATTGCTGATTCAGTGCTGGTGTTGTGGGTGACTGAGTCCAAAGGAGCTAGTACTTCTGGACAATATTGGAAAACATGCATCAGTGTTGACGCTTTTCCTTTACAACTACAAGCATCAAACAGATAAGGAAGAACTTACACTCTGAAACAATGTGAATTAAAATAACTGTATAAGTACAAAAAAATATTAGAAAAGAGGCTCTAGTATTTCTAACTAGAATTACCTATGAAAGAGCAAAACAGCTTGGAAAAGGGTTCCTATTTTGCAAGATTCCAACTGACTTCTAAGTGATAACAAAAATATTTCAGACATGAAATGTTATTTGAGCTGTGTTCTTGAGATATTCGCAGCCAGAGGTGTATACTTTGCTCTGAATGACAATGCACAACTCTCACTAATGCCAATGAAAATAGGCTGTTTAAAACTATGAAAGGCTTACTGTTTGCTAACACTTTTTTTTTTTTAATAATATATGGTATATTGCTAAAAACATGAATAACGGAATTTGAAAATAAGAAAGGATTTAAAATGTTATCCAAACTGGATGTCTGATACAGTGACTATTTTGTGGTGCTCAGCAGAAAGTGACACCATTTGCCCTGCAGTGTTTGAGGGCAAAGTATAATGTAGTTATCAATAAATGAAATGCTACACAGGTGTCAACACACTCTGGGGAGAATTACCTCCAAAGGCTACTTAAATCAGGTCCACATATTTAAAAGAAAAATGTTGCCATATAATGACGAGTGACTTTCTTTGTTGAGCAGCAAAGTTGATTAGGTAGTGGCATTCACGGCAAATGTCACATTGTAATAACGATGTCGAGGGTGGCACCGTGACCTCATTACTCACATGAGGGAACAGTTCTCTACATTGTCTTTCCTGGAGGATTTATTCCTATGAAGAATTGCAACCCTCCTCAGAGAACTTTGCGAACTACTGACCACAATGAACTTGGCCCAGAAAAAGTGCACAAGTACCTGCCCAACTTTCAAAACAAATCCAAACTTCTACTGCATCAATTTTTGTCCAGTTTAATAAGGTTGATTGCAGATCACGCACAGACTTTGTAAGAGGAGAGAGTCTGAAGAAAGGAGGGCAGGACTGGAGCAAAGCCATGGTGGCTCTGGACGTTACCACAGATAAGCAGCCTGATTCAGCCTTCCAGCTGGCAATCGGTCACAGAGTAGATCAACAACTCTGCCACCAGCAGACATCATTTGCTGCTGCTTGGTCTGTGCATTTCAGTGCAGATAAATGTAAATGACTGAGTGGCTGCCTAAGCATAGGGTTATGACAGCAATTCACAAAAAACTGCGTGTGGACTCTTAAGCTGTAGTAAAAGGGATGGGAAAAGCTTGCTGCATGATTTTGTGGGTGAGCCAGCTACTACAGAAACCCTGGTGCACACTAACACAGTGACTCTGTCTGTCTTAACAGGCTGCCTGCTCTTTATCACTGAAGTCTGTTGGCCATAGAGCCAAAGAGTTTTAAATAGAAACTGAATAACTTCAGTAAAATTGCACAAATACATATAATTAGAACCTTGAATTTTTCAAAAACCTTTCTACAACGAATTATTTGTCACTTTGTATATAACTATCAGAGTAAGCTTTGGGGTTTTTTTTGAGGGAATAAATTTTTAAAGTGATGAATTAGGGTAAAAATATCATAATAAATGCAAAGAATATCTTTTAGGCCAATTTCGCTGGGCTTTTACAAATCAAATGAACTCCAGCCCTTTAATGAATTATCATTTCAATTTATAATCATTTTCATTATCTTTTTGACATGGCTATTATTTCCTAGGCACTCAGTCCTAGTGATATTAACATCTAGGTGATTATAGCTTCATCTCTCTTCCTCTGTTTTCTGTTGTAGTTACCTTTCCAGGGGAAAATAAAATAAAATAAAATAAAATAAAATAAAATAAAATAAAATAAAATAAAATAAAATAAAATAAAATAAAATAAAATGTGCAATATTAATCTGAAGGCTTCACATTAGCAGTTTACACTTCACAGGAATTAAAGTAAGTTGAGTATTCTGTAGATGGCTGATTTAATAAAAACAATCCTTATTTACCCACAATTTTTACAGAGTTGTAGCTCAGATATTACAGTGTTATTATGTTTATAATGAAGCCCCATCACGACATGTCAGAATAAAAAGGTGATCCTTTGGATCCTGAGCAAGACCAGGAGCCAGAAACTTGAGTCATAGGTGCCTGAAGCTAAGTCCTCAGGGGCAAGACTTCACTGGTGAAACAGGACAAAACTTCTGAGAGGGTTAGTCCATGAAAGTTGAAGGAAAACTTACAGTCACTGGAATCTCACATCTCACATCTACAAAACAATTGCAATAACAAAAATAACAAAAAAAGTGTTAGACAATATTTCAAACAGTAATTTTGAAATTACTGTTCTCCTAAAATATGGTCTCATTTTATTTTTTTAATCTAATCATATGGAAATATATATACTACGCATAAGCAAGGACACTTTGTAGCTTTCTTCTAGAACAAGTCCCAATGCAATTAATTTTGTCCAAGTATGGATTCCAGAACCTGGATCTTTGTAATTAGTATGATATTTATAATTTATTATTTTTACTGAATTCATACACATGGACAAAGCAGTGGCAAGATTTTATTTTGGTACCAAGATGTTGAATGTCTTTTACCAAAAAAAGGAAAAAAAAAGAAAGCAGTATTATATCTTACTATTTTCATTCCTTTTGTTACTTCAGTTTTAAAAGGTCTTTGATAACATAGAGGATTGACACTTTTTTGGCTAAATGACAAATAAACTTTTCTATCACAGAGATTTCATTAATCAGAAATGAAGACCATACTGTTAATTGTAGATAAATCTTAGCATGCAGTAATCTGAATATGCAGCTAGCTAATGTCCAGAATACTTTGCAGAAACTGAGAATGTGCAGCTGGAAAAATTTACCGGTCTCTAAGCTGCATATTCTTAATTTGTGAAGCTTTACAAAGGAGTGCAATGGTTGTTACTGTCTAGCAGCTGATATCATCTGCTAGCTTTGCACAGATTCCCCTCCATTTTCTGCAACAATTCACAGATGTGAATCACACCTGCAGGACTTTTAACAGATTTTTTTTCAAGAGAAGAAAATTAAGTAAGTGGATGATGTGTTCAGACTTGTCCAAACCTTCAAAAAGAACAGGCAGAAAAACTATTCCTTTATTTTCTCCAAACTTCCAGAAAGCTTTTCTTTGACTTCTGAGGTGACAAAAATATTTTTCTTTTAGTCATTTTGCATTATGGCCTTTTTTATAGATTATTAGCTGTGTGTCTGAATATGTAGGTGTACATGTGTGAGTATAAATGAGGTCACTACATTATGCCACACTGTAGGTACTATACCTCTCTCTACGTTTCTGTGTAGCACATCCTGTGCTATATATACACATCGAATTTGGCTTTGCCCACCATTTCAAGAGTGTTTTTTGGAGGTCAAGGAGACAGCAGAGGACTAAACTGAATCAAAGAAAAAAAATTAAATAAAAGATGACAGAAAATATACTCTTTCCTTCACGTAAAAAATGTCTCTATCTTTACTTTAGCCCTGCCTACCCTAAAGCAGACAGGAGGTTGAAGTCTAGACGTAATCCATATCTCTTAAATGTTTCTACAAGCAGAAAGTGGTTTAAAGATGTCACGAGTTGAACATTTCACAGAGTTTTTCAGGAAATACCTGGAGGAATTTTTGCTGTATGTTGCAGAGTGGGGAGGTGCATATAGACATCTGGAAATCAGGAACCTACAGAGGGAAACTAGAGGATCTATCCCCCTCTTTTCTCTCTCCATCACGGTGGGATCATGAATTAGTATCTGTTTTAACCTGAGACAGGAGAAATACTTCCTAAAATGTGTGCTGTTATTCATTGTTTGAATGCAGTTGCTCTGCATGCATATTGAAAACAACAATTTGGTTAACAACTTCCTGCTGGGAACGACAGCAGGTTTGGCTCCCAGTTTCACAGCATTGAATTTGAAGATGAGCATATTCTCTCAAGGACATTGTATGTATAAAGCTGTATGCAATATTTTTAAAAAGTGACTTTTTTTTTTTTTTCATTTAAAGAAAATAGCCAAACTATGTAAACTAAGTACAGAAGTAAATCAAAAGCAAATGTGAAGCTATGAACTCTACTACGAGCTATGCAAACTGATTACCTCCAGATTTACATTTGGTATTTGAAAGAAAGAAAAAATCTGGTAATCAAGTTGAGCAGATATCAGGAGCTGAATGGGGACAGATCTCCTTAATACAATGATAAAATTCTGAATTTAAGCACTCAGAAATCAAATTCCCCAAATCTGAGCTGGTTTGGTAACATTATTTCAAAGCAAAGTTATACATATGTACTTTATTCTTTTTTCCCTGGAAAATATGATAAAAAAAATGTATTAATATAAGCATAACATGCATTAGGTAGCTTATCATTGCTCAAACATTTACATTTACTTTAAATTCAATGACAGGAATGCCATTATCTTGCCATCTTTCTCTGTCTGTAATAGGAACGGTTGTGATGTATTTATATCATGTCACAGGGATCACATTTGCTGATGCAAAAAGCTATTACCACAGTCTGGAAGTTGATTAAGAAATGAGACATAAATTACTGGGCAATAACTCCTGCAGTGCTGCTCAGCACAAAGCTGAAGGCCGAGCAGCACTGCAGAACCTGCACATACATTTGCTGTGCAATAATTCTAGTCACAAAGTGTTTCAACACAGGAATGTTTAAAGAGCTTGGATATAATATTTAAAGAACTTTGTGCCTTTTGGCACATCATTTACTTTGAACAGCATCTCAAAATAGCGGCAAAGCCACAAATAAAAATGTGTTGTTTTACTGATTTTATACATACCATAGTAAATTCTGTCTGATAAAATTTGAAAGAGAAGGAAAGACAACATATCTCTGGGAACTATGCCTGGTGTTTGCTAGTACAAGGAAAGACAACATATATGCAACATGCATATATGTCCAGACAAAGTGCTCCACCTATATTTTCCTACAAGTGTGCAATTCCAGCACTATGATCTGAAATAAAATACAAAAACCATTGTTCTCTCCAGTCATATTAATGAAACATGTCTTATATTTTTCATTAAGAAGCAGGAAGACTACACTTTTCTGCACTAACTACTGGCTTCTGTGCTGAATACTGACTTCAGTTTCTACAATTCAGTATAATAACTTCTTAAAATAATCAGTGATTAGATAGATTCTTTCTTAAAAATAGGTTTACTAATGCATTTACAAGGCAAAATAGAGATAAGTAACTTTTTAATGAATAGTTGCCTCATATTTTATTACAAATGTAAAAAGAAATAGTGAAAACTAGACAGGCGAATAGCTTGATTAAACAAAAAAGTCAAATTTCCTTTAGTCTCTGCAGAAAGACTATGTTTGCACTTCAGAGCATACTCGGCAACTTCTATATCAAGCCCATTTCATGAGTCGCTATACTAAAACTGGTAAGAAGTGTAGGATTTATAAGGGAACCTGATGATGAGCTTAATAGGGAGCAACTGCAATTTCTGCTATCAAGTCTTTGACTTTTCCTTTAACCTGCACTCATCCAGCAATGACATGAGCAGTTCAACAAATATTGAGAGACATCAGACCTTGAGAGTTTGCTGGGAGAACTCCAAAATGCATAACGTTAAACCAAGCTGCCTTGAATATGACTAGCATATGGTCTTAACAAATTTCACCAACACTGTACAAAGGGAACAGCTCCAGAAAATGTTTCTGTTATTTTTTCAGTTACTCTGTTGGCTTTCAGCATGGCACTGATTGTTAGGGTTTTGTTCTAGTTGAACTGCTAGTGTAAATGTTCATTTATTTCTACAAAAGGAGGTGACTTTTTGTTTGGTTTTGGTTTTTTATTTGTTTGGTTTTAGCTGTGTTACTTTACTGCTAAATGTGCAGCATTGTTTATCCAAAATAAGCAACATTCATCTTTTCAGTAATGATGGGAAGTCAAAGCTTCTTTATATGATGGGGAGATAGAATACAATTTTTGCTTTATTTCTCTTTGAGAACATTTTCCAGTCATAAAATCCTATATTGAGATCCATTGAAAAGCACTAAGATTCTTCTTAAACTCTGCACAGTTCCAAAAGCTTTATCATACTGTGGTTAGCCCATTTTTGTTTGAAGAATTACAGTGCTTATGGAAAAATGAGTCAGAACTGTCATACAATTGCTAGGTTAAGTTTTTAAATGCAATAGGATATATTCTCTTGCATTGTCTTGAATAACTAGAATTACATCTCTAACTGTACATACCAGTAGTTCATAAAAACACTTTTGTTCATTAACTTAAGTCGTAACAGACAGCCTCTGGTTTTAAAAGCCATCTGGTAGCTGATAAGAAATGTAAATTCTTATCTCTTTTCCCAAGGCCAGTGGATCACAGCCAAATGCAGGATGAAAGCTCCAAAAATGACACCATCTTGGTTGTAATCTGCCATTCTGTGGGATCACAGGATCTGAGATTGATAATGCACTGAGAATATCATGGGAAGAGAGGGAGAGTGACCTTTTTTTTTCTGTATGCAATTTTTATTCTCCGCTTAACCAAAGAAGCACATTATTTAGAGGTGATTAGAAACCCTCTCCTTTACTGTAGTGCTGGATAAAGACTAATTACACCTTCAAACTGAATGCAAAATGTGAAAGCAGCACTTGGGAATTAAACTACTCATTTAAACTATACATTAAACTATATTAAGTATATTTTGTTGCAAAATTAGCACAGAAGCAACATCCTCAGTAACAGAGAAGTATCTGATACTGCTTCTTTCAAAATCAGGATTCCTTTCTTCTAATTATTTTTTTTCTGCCTTCTTATATATATTAATGATCATGCGTTTCAGAGCACTTGACAACAGCTGCTATGTCACAAATGAGGGACTTCAGAACATTTCTTTCACCTTTAAAGAAACTATAGTGCTAGGGTATAAGATAATGATTAATTATACACAGCTCTGGAATAACTATAAACATCAAAAAGTGCTTTGTGGTGTTGCTCATCAAACTTAAATAAAAACTGGTGTCTAGTAAAATGTGCCCATATTGTCTTTTCAGTAAGCTTGATGGCTAGCTAGAGCAAATTAAAAGCAGAGTTGTTATGGCATTATTTACAAGATTACTAACCAAATTGACCTTACTATATAGTTTGAACTGAAAAAAAAAAAAAAAAAGTAGGTATGCAGACATCAAAACATCACTTTTCTGAATGTGGTGTGTGTATCCCAGCTTATAATACACCTGATGGAAGCCTATGCCACATTTTGGATGAAAATGCCTGTGTGGAACAACATTTGGATTTTCATTTTTTTATCTTTTTTTTTTTTTAGTAGGCATTCTACAAATAGCAGTTCCGCAGAACTTCCCTTCTCAGAAATCTCAGTGAAGTCATAATATTTCCTTTATTTTTGAAGTTTTTGCCTAGGCATGGTTTAATATTAGTTTGTTCCAGAACCTTTGGAAGGAAGTAGATTTCTTGCTCACAGGAGTGGTCCTTGGACCAGATCTTCTGCTGTATTTCTTCTCCATTTATGTCAAGCACATATGTTCTAACTCCTAAGAGTCTTCTCTCAGTGCCATTCCCTCATTTCCATCATTACCTGTAATTTTAAGATTATAGCTTCCATAGATGACAAAAGCAACTCGAAGACTATGCTGGGAGGACACTGACTTACAGTTCATCTCTTGCAGTACATTTTCTTTACACTTTCTTTTTCTTTTTCTTTTTTTTTACACTTTTTTTTCTTTTCAATTTTTGACATACATACTTTTTAGTATTTCTTCCTAAAATCTATTTCTAAGCCATAATAAGAACTTGCAAAAGTGATCCTATTTTTCTAGAAAAATAAGAAGCTTAACTTTGTACAGTTGTAGAATTTTGGAGAGTTGGTTTTCTAAAAATCAAAATATTAACAGACTGTTCAGGAAGAAACATCTGGACCTTTGTTAACTTGTGTACTTTTCTTTGTCAATAAAAGGATATTTGAGAAGAATTTTTAGCACTCTTAGTGTTATCTCCTTTTATTCTGTCCAGTTTTGTGAAGCCTTTAGCTAAGACGATCTTTGTTATTTGATTATTGTTTTCGATCTCTGTTACTACCTATGCTTTTTATATCTCCATGAGTTTTATATGTCAGATGTGTCTTTCTCAAACGAATTGCTCTAACAAGCAGTATTATGTATATCAGAATAACATAGTGAAAAATGATAAAGAAGCAAGTAGGCTCATATCAGCATTGTGGACACTACTCTAGTTGTAGTTAAGTCTTCGTGCCTCGAGCAAGGGTGCTTGCGGCCCCAGCCTCCCCCCAGGGCAGCTCATCCTACTGCTTCTGTGCTTGAAAGGTAGAATGACAGCTGGCATACTAAAAACACTGAGAAGGCTGAATGATATGAGGCTGTGAGATGGCTTGGATGGGAAGAACTTGCAAGACATTTGAGAAGCACTAATGACACTGTTAACACAGCCTTTACATGCCATGCCCCACAAAAGTGACCTGAATACTGCCAGCTGTTTTAATTGGACTTCCGAGTGAATGGTCCTAAGAAGAAAAAGGGGATATACTTGTCTTAAACCTTGCTCAAACAGGTTTGATATTTGGTGTTCAGTAAGGATTTCCTCCTTTCTGTATCAATGTTTTTCTTCAAGGTCACACAAGAAAAAATGCAAGTTTTATAAAAGATAGCAACGGCAATGCTGGGAATGAAATTTCTTTCCTTTCCTGGTGCTGTGCTCCAACAAAGCCCTTATCAAGTTATTCTGCTTGACAACTAATTCCTTATCAGAAGTCATGCATTTATTCACTCTTAGAGACATGTAAATACTCAAAAGGCCAGAGGAGGTGCACTATTCAGGTAGCACACAATGTTTAGTTTAAGGACGTAATTGTTGTATAGAAATGGTATTGGTCCCCTTCTCCCCCTCCATATTTGTGTTTTTCTCACCCCCAGTGCATGAAGAGCCTCACAGAAACCTTTTGCTGACATTCCTCAGCCACTCCTCTCTGGGGCTAAAAGTTCAAGCATTAACACCTGTGAAGCAGAGAAACCTTCTCCCTTCCCCACTTCAAAAATTCCCCAAGCAAATAAACCAGCCCCCAGCTACTTCTCTCTCTCTTGCACCCCCAGACACCACAAACATCGTGACTGGTTAGAGGGGACATTTTTTTGCAGTGACTGAGTGGTTCTCATTAGGAAGCAACCTTTTGCCATCTGAGCTTGGGCTCTGCAGTTGGGGTCAGGAGCTTTTCAGTGCTGGAGATCAATAGTGGAGTGTAATTTGTGTTGGATATTGTGGCTAAAATGCAAATATTTTTCTGTTCCATTCTGAGGAACCTGAGTCCAACCGCAGTCCCAGGGCATAACAGTGAGAAAACTCTTTCCAGCTGCACTACTGTATGCAGTAACCCAAACGCACAGAGCTTTGACAGCTCTGTCACTCTCGTTCTCAACCTCATGTTGGTGCTGGATGCCTGCCATTGGAAACAGGAATGCAACTTTATCACTTGACTCCAGGAAAATTATTCCCTGTGCCATATGGGGAAATACACAGGACCAGCTGGGGAAGCCCCTCTTTCTGAGGCGAGAGAATGCCTCAGAGAGAACAGCCCAAGACAGGTGGGCAACAGGAGCTGTGGCAGGACCAACAGTGAAAGAAAGAGCACAAAGAGAAAATGAAACAGATTTATTTCTGATCACAATGGAGAGGGTTGGAAGTGAAAGAGAATGACAACAAATTTAATGAGAATTCTGAAATTTCCAGGTATAGCTCATCTGACATCAGCTCATATCAAGATTTCCATTCCAGAAACAGGAAAGAATTGCAGGAAAGAAAAACAATATCTGAGTAACAGATTTGTAGGAACTAGCGGTGACAGATGCTCTGAGCTCGCCCAGGCTATTTTCCTGGGCTGTAAAGTTTACAAACACAAATTGAGACAAGGTGAATTTGACTCAACTAATTTTACTTGTTCTGTCTGGAAGCAGAAGAAGAATGTTAGGAAAAGCAGCAATTTCTTACTCCATCAGTAGAGATCTTAAGCAGGATAGGTTCAAGGATGGATTAGTGCTGTACTTTATATACCCTTAGCAACCAGATGGAGCATGACCCACTAAACACTGCACATTGAACGTGACCATCCAATGAGTGTTTCGTGCACCTGGTCCATCCATCCTGACCAATGTGAGCATGAGAATGCCGTGGGACAAATGTGTTGAAAGTCTTGCTCAAAATATGGTAGACAAAATCTACTGCCCTTTTCTCACAGGTCTAGCTCTTTCATCACAGAAAGCAACCAAGTTTAGGTATGATTAATTCTTGGTAAAACCATGCTATCCTTCCAAATCACATAAGAATGAGCAGAAAAGCATTTGAGTATGTCTAAAGGGACCTCAGGGCAAAGGTATGGTTTCAGCTCGTGTTGCTGCCTAAAGATTTGTCAGTGCTTCCTATTTTTTTTTTTCTTCCCACAAATAGGCTTGTTCTGGAGCTCCTTTACAAAGGAGCAGCTCTACAGTGCTCTCACAGAGCTGTGCAAAAGCTTTGTGCTGTTCAGCTTCCTTGAGAGCATTCTTCCTGCTCTTCAAGGCTCTCCATCTCTTCATGTTATCTGCATCTTATGAGGCATTGTGGGTGTGATGAGGCACATGTCAGCCTTGTCCAGCCCCAGCCTCACCAAAGCTGAAAGGAGGAGGAGCTTGTGGCCTTCTCCATGAAGTATAACCTTATTGTTATTCACAAACCTGCAAAGAAGTAAGAAGAACTTGAATCTGGCCTCATTAGCAGAAATAGACAGTGGCTGACATTTTGAATGAAGGAAAATTAAAGACATTCAAAGTCAGGATTCATAGCATCATATGAAGCTTAATTAAGAACACATAGGGCAATATTCATAATAAAACTGTGAGAGCTGGCAAGGCTGGTTGGATTTACACTACCAGCAGACTCTACCACTCACAGTTTAATAGTTCACAGAAAACAGAGACACAGAGCAGGGCACATGGGCTTCTGCTGAAAAGCAGTGAGGGCTTTGAGCCGTGGCCGTGAGTACCAGGGTGCAGAACTGCTGGCCCTGAGACACTTTGGATGGGCGGACAAGTGGAATAAGAGGAGAGGGATATTCTGAGACAGAGGGGCTGCCGGGGAGAAGGTGGAACACACAGAAATAACCAGTGGTAAGTTAAAAGTATCTCACAGGAATTCTGTGTTGTGTAAGAAACAACTCCAGCCAGGCTTAAGAGTCATAACTGTGTTCAACCCTTAAGTCTGTTTTTCTAGGTTGCAACTGCTAGCTAGTAAATAGCGAAGTTCATAAAGTCATCCTGCAGATACTGCTTATCAGTGAATGTGGTTATTGTAATCCTTGTGTCTCATCACTTGACAGCTTATCTCTCTTCTGCTCTGATATATATTTTCATGTGCCATACTACAGAGCAGTTTCTTTGCAAGCCATTTTCAATTTAAAGTGAGCTCTTCAATGTAAAGTGAACAGCTGTGCTGCGTTCGCTTGCAATCAACATTTATGTAGTTGGTTATATACAGAAAGAGAAATACTTTCAGAAATCAGATTCTGAATACACGTAAGAGACAATTGAACACGGACATTTTTCTCTAGTGAAAGAACAATATCAACACTATGTGTTGCATCCTAACAAACATAACCAATGAAGCTGAGCAGAACCGCAAAAGTAAAATTCAGCCATAAACTATCTGTCTCCCCAGTAACATGAAGAAGTTTAAATTGGTCAGTTTACTGAGCTATTTGAAGGGCTTCAAATTAATTTGAGCTTTTCTTTTAATAAAAAAGAAAAAAAAATCAGTCAAATTCTAGAGATGAAATGCTTGATTGTGGTCTCACAGAGCTTTTATTTTGATGCAGATCCATTAAATTTGGTAGAAAACTTCCATTTTATACAGGCTTGAAGTAACTGGGTAAAAGTGAGAGAGTTAGATTCACTGTAGTGCTACAAGCAATTTAGGCATCTGAATGTTAATTTCTTTATAGGAAAGACTCAATATGGCGAATTGCTTCACTGTATCGGAAGTGCCTACAAAAAATAATATTGTGCCTTTGCTCTATTGACTTTGATGTTTGATATCTGTAGATTTTCACTTACCAGTGTGTCAAAATACTTGCTCCCACAAACAAGATATTATTCTTCACATTTCTGGGATTCACATTACACTGGGCGGGGGGGAAGGCCAATTTCTGGAAATTGGGGGAGACAGGGAAGAAAATATGAAAAGTTTTTTTTGAAAAATATAGCAATTATGAATTATAGGCCTACTTAGACATATGCACATGAGCTAGAGGGAGAAACTTTGGTAATTTTTCAGCTCATTTAGTCTGAAAGGCCCACATGCTGAGTTACATAGCCAGAGTTAACATCTGCAGTTTGGTTGGTACATGCCTTTGGTGTTGGCATAAGCCCTGTGACCACAGTGGCTTCTATTGCTCAGCTATTTTAGTGGCTTGGCATCTTTCATATTCCCTCAGGCTCTATGGTAGAGCAAGAGGACACTCGCACTGGACGCCAGAAGAGTCATCTTAATGAATGACATATTACGAGCCTTGTGAAAGTAATTTGCATTGCTCCATGGCGTAGTTGGCTAAACTCCTATTACTGAAGGCTTGGGCTAAATCCAGCATTAGAGTTATGCAAATGCTTGCCTTTTGGGCAACATATCACCCAAACAAATCTCATTCAAAGTAATTCTTGCCTTTATTTGTTTAAGTTTAAGGAAACTTAAATGTTGCACTGACTTGGTGGACAGTTATCTACTACCCTGTTTTATAGATAAAAGATTTTCCTCAAAGACTTGGAATTTTTAAAATAAGACATATCCTGTGTGGAAGATGCAATGGTTGCTTCTGATAAGTTTGTATTTTCTGGCATGTGGTTTGATGAGGTTTCCCAGTATCTGTGAGAACTGACTGCCACAGATCGGAGAGCACGGGGCAGTCGCTCAACCTCCCTGCCAGCAGCCACAGTCAGCGCAGCACCCACATGATCGTGTTTCAGCCTATGTGCTTAATCTCCTTTCCTCCCTACAGAGGTGCATCCCTACAGGATGCTATACAGAGCATCAATTAAAAACAGTAATTTCACTACACATGCAAATGTTCATCCTATAGGTATTTATCACTTCCACTGCTGAAACTGAGTGATATTTTCTGGTCCAAACTCCTGTTTTCTGATGATTATAACTTTCCTGAAACATTCATCTTTCTAGTAATTTTCTGGTCTTTCCTCTGCCTAGAAAATTTGTCTGCAGTCTCTGCTCCCCAGCCCTTTTATTTTTTTCTTCTTCAGAGAAGTGCATGCAGCCTTGCATTGACTGCGGGGAGAGCTGTACATAGACAGCGGAAATTACTTTTTTCAGTCTGTAGCAGCTCTCTGCACCGTATGGATGGGGATTAGTCATGAACATTAGGCATGGAAATAGCCTCTGTAGAAGCGCCCGTGGGGTCCTGGAGAGGAAAATGAGCTTTGATTTGACTGAGCTCTGAAACTGGGAATAGCACTTGAGGCTTCTTGTTGTGCGCGTGGCTCCCGGTAAGCTCATACTGCGTGCATGTGAGGAAAGCTGTGCTCTCTGCACATGTGAAGCTAATTTAGCTGTGTAGTGAAAGTGCAAAGTAGTTCTGTGAGGCTTAGCCAGGGCCTTCATCTGGCTCATTCCTCAGGGCATTGCAGGAAAGGCTGCTGTACCCTTCAGGCTAAATTTTACCCAGGCTACTGCTTAGAGGCATCGTGATGTGGAAGATTTCTTCCCTCTTGTTTGCCTTCACACAGGAAGTAAGTATGATCTTTTGTGCAAAATCACCTCTTTCCTTAAAATCTGGAGTTCAAACTCACCTTAAATCTTGATTCATAATGGAATTACTGCCTTGTTATTAATGTTACGGTGGGTACAGTAACATTGTTGAATGCCCTGTTAAAATTTAACTATTTCTGTAGGTGTAAAGTTCTTTAAATGTCACCCTTCCTCCTTCCACCTCCACCACCCTCCCCCCGCCTCAGTCATTGGTCTTCCGAAGTTTGTGTCTTCAGAGTCACGCTGAACAGCATGTTGACTCTCTGGAGCCCAGAGGTTTTATCTGCAAACCACTGAGCAGATGAGTGGTCAAGAGCAGGGAATCACAGTCGCAGATTAATTAGCACCCATTGAATTGTGTGAGGAGTACACTGTTCGGCCAGCACAGGGCTTAGAGGATGTGGAGGAAGGATGGAAATAGGAGTGATGTTGGCACCAAGGTGCACACGGTAATTCTGGTGCAGCCGTGTGGCACTCTTCTGGGGTTCGTTGCTCTTTACTCAAGCACAGTTTTAAGGTAAGGATGCAGCACCAGCAGAGGAGAATGTACAGCCCTCCTGAGAACAGCAGGAAGCAGCAGAGATTGTGCCAGGATTCTGGCAGAGTTTCCATAAACAGATTGCACTCACTTCAATAAAATATATTGTACATTCACTGAAGAACCCACAAATGAGCATCAGAAGGCCTCACATTCACAACCAGGTCCATGGTAGTGGAAGTATAACATTGTTTTTCCTTTTTGTGCCTCGAAGTATTTGTGCTTTAGAAGAAAAAGTAGGATTAGTTCAACTTTCTCCACTGTTATATGACCATTTTAGCATGCAACCATAAGAGCTTTTAGGTGCTCCTAAAATCAAAACTATTTAAGTATTAGTAGTGCAAAACCCATTTTGTCTTAGGAGCTGCTTCTATTTTAGCTATATCACGAATATGCAGAGGTCTGGATGGAGACATATGGTCACCATCAGCGTAGATATTAAATTTTGAGATGACACATGTATTAATCCATCTGAAAAGGGGGAAGCTACCATATAACTGGTTGCAATTAGTCAACCACAATTTTCTCTAACCACTTCACTCTAAACCAAAAGCCAAAATGGCATTTCAGAATTACTACATCACTCCTGGATTTGCATTTCTTGATGAATTCCCAAGGTTCGGATCCAAGCCATACTGTAAAACCAACCCTCAATTATACCTTTTTAGAGAGGAAGATCAGTGGCAGGTGGTGCCTGCTATAAAAGCCTCATTAAAACACCTTCTGGTTGAGTATCGCTAAAGAGAGTCACCAGATGGAGGTATGGAACACATGGTAGCCTTACCTCAAATGAGAGTTTCACCTGACAAGTTGGGGACAGCAGCATTTTTTTTTCTTCAAGCTAACAAGCCACTGAAGTTCAAGAGAGGATATATTAGGATTAATTGCACTTGATCATCCATTGTAATGCCATATGCTAAAGGCGTTGTTCATTTTTAAGCCTAGAGACAGGTAGGGCCCCTCTGGTAATGTAAACCGTCCCCATTTTCATGGAGTTAATCTAATTTCACCTCCTTACAGGCCTCAGATTCCAGTAAAGATACTTAACTCTTCCTGCATTTTCTCATGATGCTTCTCTGAATGGTAGTAAATCTGATATAGAAGCTAATGATGCTGAAACCTGCTGACTAATTGGAAAATTATTTTTCTTAGTGCTGCTTGCTGAAATGAGCAAAATATTGAAAGGCATTTGCTCTCTTCTGTGCTCCAGGGCTGGTTCAAAGAGTCAGTTCTTCCCTCATCAGCTGCACAGCTTAACTTTTCACACCTCCTCCCCATGCTAGTCCCAAATCACATTCAGAGAATGTGATTTACTAGATGTGAACAATTGGCAGGCTAAACCTTGTAAGCAAAGTTTATGTTTCTTAAAGGAGGCGTTGTCACCTTGTGCAGCTCTTGGAGTGGGAGGATTTTTTCAGTGGCTTGGCTTTGGGATGGATCCAAACCTATAAGTGCCAAACAATGTAACCAGAACATTTTTTATAGTTCTGTTGTGTGTTTTATGTTAAGCTACTTTAAAAATTGCCACCCACCAAGTCTGTTTTTCAAATCAAGGAGGTCATTCTTATTTAATGCTTATTTTTGAGAGGCAAAAGGAAAGCAGATAGATGCATTCAGTGAACACAAGAGTGAGTACTGAAATCAAATATTTTTCAGAGAATGATATGCTTCATCCCATGTCTCAGAAGCTAAAAAACTAAATGGAAAATTATAGTCACTATTCAAGGCCAAAATATGTTTTCATACTAATCTAATTCAAGGGCTTTTCTGCTCTAATTGGGAGAGTAAAATCTAAGTCAAGATTTTAGTGCATAACATCTCATTTTGTCTTATCTTCTTAAGGCTATGCTTACAAAATGCCTTTTATTCCAGAAGGAACTCCAAGTGTGTTACCAGCTGTATGCACTTAAAGATCAATTCAACCACCACTGAAATGCAACCATCTCTGGGGTGGAACATGGCAACTCCTCCATTCCAGAAAAAACAAAACACAGTTTTTAGGAGGAGGAAGTAAAAAATAAACGCTTGAACTGCAGTTCCACGGGAAAATATGCTGGCAGTGTTTAATTACCGTTGTTGAAATTAGGCCAACACACTGGAGCTGACATTATCCACTCCTGGTAAAGGTGCCAGGGGATCTTTGGCAGCCACAAGTGCTCAAGACCTCAAGTTTGTATCAAGTTCAAAAGTCATTTGCTGACGTGTGACAAACATTTTCTTCTCTTTTAAACAGAATGCTGGATATTCCTGCACTTTTGCCCAGCACCTCTATTACGCATAGTGCAAGGCCAGGTGATGAACCCTTGCTCCCGCCTATTGCAAAGTCACTCTGAAGAATAACAGAGCTATCCGTAGCTGCGAGTGAATAGCTGTGTAGCTGAGGCTGCTGATAGCACTGTGAGAAACTGTTCACCGATAAGACTGGTACACCCAAATCTGTCTAATCTTTCTCAAATATTTTGTGGTTTTAATTTGAATCTATCTTTTAAATCAGGATTTTGATGAGACCTCCAAATCACCACAAACTGGTGATTCCCCTTTTCTCTCTAACAAAACCCTTCCAGTTAATTCTGTGTTAAATCTTATTAAACAAAAGTCTTTGGCTCAAGCTTGTGCTCTTATCTTTGCCTTGGAACTGTGCTTTGCAGGCCTCAATGTGTGCCAGAATAATGGTCTCCTCCCCAAACCCAAATTATAAACTTCCTTTCTTTGTATGTTCTGTAGGCTACTACTAGGCAAGGCTACTTCTTATTACCAAACTCTGGGTTTGGAATAGCCTTCCCAGTATCATGTTACCCAAAGTATTTTCTAAGCTCCACCTGATCCTGAAGGTTGGACTCTGCTGTAAGGATAGACACTGAAAAAGCTCAGAAGGGCCTGTGAAACCTTGCCCGAAAACAACGGCTGAGAGCATGCTCTGATTTTCTGAACACCATGATATTTCAGGAGATTGGCACAGCAATCATCTGACTTGTAATGAGAAAGGCTCCGACCTGTCTACCTGAAGCTCTACCCAGAATTCCTTTATTGAAGAATATGACCCACAGTGTATGGGTCAGGGAGGAGACATTAAAAGAGGTGGCTAAAAAGGGGTGTTACATAAGGTGCAGTAGCCACATTTTCTCATTTGTTTTCTATTCTGCCCAGGCTTTGACTCAGCAACTGTGTATGTTACGAATTAATGCAAAATGATTCCACAGTATCCACAGCATATACTGCACATATACATGCCTTGGTAGGTATATGTGCGTACCGTTACATCTGTCCGTCCAGACAGATGGCTTCTCTTGATCACAGATGACTAGACCTGGCAAAATTGTAAGAAGCAAATGATCTCCCAAACCAAAACGAGACCAATGACTGTGTTCATGAACAGAGGTGCTAAGTTCAGTTCTGTTCTTATTAATTGAGGTAAGTTATTCAAGAGAGTATAGCCTATCCTTGGGTACCCCGGAATAGATTTCTGAGATTCATAAAATTTTAATGAGATCTATCCCAAAAGATTTTTACAAACTATTCAATGATTCTCATTGGTATTCATCTGTTCAGAACTTCCACATTTAAGCAAGGAAGCAGAAATGTGAATTAGGTGACCAGATGCATAGTGGGAATGGAAAAGAGTAGAGCATAAACTTTGATAATGTTTAGGAAATTTAAGGATTATATAATTAGAGCCATTTGGGAAACTTCTTCCAAAAACTACTAGGTAAGCTCCTACAATGAATATACAAGGAAGAAACCGGGGAATACTGGTCCCAAAATATTTTGTAATTGAAAAGAAATATACATTTTATTGTATTTGTAGTGAGGACTCCTTAAATCCATGGCTATTAATGATAGAAACATAGATTGATAGAAACATAGATAGAAAGCCAATTTATCTCAGACTTTCCTGTCTGGGTGTTCCAGAGACATATGTCACTGCATAACCCTGGCTTCCTTTTTGACCTTAGTTAGCTCAAATGTGTTCAGAAACTATCCATTACCAGAGCTATGCGATTATAAACTGATATTCATGTAAATCCTAGATCACTTTTCCACATTTTTAAAAGGTGTAAAAGCTAATATTAAAGTTTGATTAAACAGTCTTTGTTTCAGGAAAAAAAAATACACACCACCAACAGAGAAGAACAGCTTTGAATATTTAGGACAGATTCTCAACTAAATCATTAAATTATTATTTAGAAGGAAGATAGAGAAAGCAGAATGAGTTATAATATAAGCAAATGACCAGTGCAGTGTGAAGAATAACCGTAGTAAAAAGCTCTGTATCATGACTGCAAATGCTTGTTCACATGCATTCTTACATATCTCTTCTCCTGCTTCACTGGGAAAGCTTCCTTTGGTAAATAGAATTGCAGGAAGGTAATCAGTTAGGTTCACTAGAGCGGGTAACAACCTTTCTCCTCAGGTGAGTAGTGCGTGTATATAACATGCAGTTCAAAAGAATACAAAAGGGACAGAAAGAGTCTGGGATGCAGGGATATACATGGATTCATATCTTTTATCCTTCTCCATTTGGAGGTTGCATATATGTAAAATAGGTGTATATTTTATGTTGCAGAGACCTGGCATACACTGGGTTATTTCACCAAGTATCTTTCTGCTGAACTGAGTGCTCAAAAAAGAGCTGCTTAATCCTTATCCTACACCTCCTTAACAGTGTCCTCCTTGGCTATGTGCTGTATTCCTGGAAAGCAGGAAAAGGTTTCAGAGAAGTTACAGGTGGTCTTAATTTGTCTTCCCGTCCCCTTATTGAACAAAGGAGAAATACCAGAGAATTGTTTCAAAGTATTTGTTGTGGTCTTACATGTCTTATGACCATTTTGAAAAAGATTTTGAGAGTGAATACAATAGGAGTTATGGTCCTATGATTATTCCTGTTTTGGCGTTGCAGTTGTTTATTTGTTTTAGATTTTTTTTTTTTTAAAGAACAGAGTGCATCACTGATGAAAATGTTCATTAAATTAAATAATCAATCTTGTATCAATCCTTCTATGTAGAGAATATTTGTCAAGTTATGAGAGTAGCTTGCAGTCCTCATCAAGATATACTAATACCATTGACTTTTGGTTGGAAGAGCCATCAGTAACTGCTGGTCTGAGAAGCCAAGCATCGGCATCCATACTGGGGCTGCTGAGAAGATGAGATCCAGGCATTAGTGTAGCAGATGGAGGATGCAAGTTTGTACTAATTGCAGAACATTACTGTTGGACAGCATCTAAAGTAAAGGCCCTAAAAAAACCATAAAGACTAGATTTCCCTAAAATATACTTCTTCTTCCCAAAACATACTTCTTAAAGCCTTCTTTTTCATGACTAATTGATATTTTGAAGCTTCCTGTGAGAACTTATATAGGAAAAGATGAACATTTGTGATTTTCAAAACTTTTAAAACTTTTTTTAAAGCTCTTAGTGTCATATTTATGTGATGAAATGGTAATAGCTTTTTTTTTCACCAGTTGGCTGATATTGAAACACTGCAAATGACAATGAGGATGTAAATTATAGTTAGCTAACTGGTAGTACCTTCCTCTTACTGGCTTTGAAGACCTATCAACGTATTTCATTCTGTCAGTAAACCCTATCAGATAAAAATACCATTGCACTGGATGATCTTTTGTAGTTGAAGAAACAGCACATTGCTTTGGTCTCTCCCGCAATAAATTCTTGACTACGATTGTCATGACTCAATGATATGTGATTCAGTCTGTGGTGTATGCCTTAATTTATGGTGTTGAACACCTTCTTACTTGCACCTTTGACTAAAAGATCAAAATCTCTAGTATCATGGGTGGGATGCTTCTAGCCTTTTAAGCGGTGTTTTTATGAGATTCACCAGTGTCTAAAAGAGCTAGGTAAGATTGCATGAAGAGTGGCAGTTTCTAATTTCAGTCTTTTCCTACTCTTTAATTTAAACTGGTTTTAGGCTGATTGTTGTGCCTGTAGCAGTGTTGTGTGCATGGAGGAGTACATATCTTTCTTTTTTCTCACTTTCTTCATTTTTTTTTTTTCCCAGTCTTCTTGTGAAAGATGCCACTGTTTCTCTATGAGTAGCAAAACAGCTTTTGCATTAATTTCTGTAGGCTGTGCTTGAGTAATGATGAATTCTTCAGCCTGTTTCATGTCACTGATGGGTTCTCCCTCCAAAAAACATGACCCCGAATCTGCTTCTTGAGTGTGGATTTTTTGTTTGTTTGTTTAGCATATTCAATAAAAGTTTGTTAGCTTAATTCATAGCAGTCCTAGCTGCTCTGGTGCAAAATGGAAGTGATTCCATAAAAGATGGCACAGAAAAAGAAAAATTAAAGTAGAATAAAGGTCTGTTCAGAGTAGGCTGGTGTTCCGTGTGCATTACTTTCACAGACTCACATAATAGTTGAGGTTAGAGACACTTCTGGAAATCATCTGATCCCAGAACCATATCTGGTCAAATTCACTCACACCAGTTTGGAACTTAACCCAAAGCCATAGCATTAGTGAAGGTCAAAAAAAAATGGGGAAAGTATGTGATAATATCCCCATAAATGAACGCTGAGGACAGTATTACAAAACTGGTGTTATTAGTCAAGTGATCTTGTTCACTTAAGTTTGACATCAGAGTACAGGCAGTTATCATAATGTGAAGAGAGACTAGGAGTCAGCTTGATGGGAAAAATACAGGAAGACACTTAGAATCTCATAGCAGCAATCAGTCGGTCTCATCCAATTTTATTCCTCGGGGCACTATGTAACTTCTTAAGCAGTGGATATTTCAAGCCTATGCTATTGCTTATTACATCAAGCCTCCTAGTTCCTGCTTCCAGGGTGCCCAGTGTCCTTGCTGTTTGCTTGCAGCATTCCCTTTCTCATGCTACAACACCGGTTACTTCAGTTTTTCCCCCAGTTGATTGATGGTATCTGTATGGACACACATACACAGCAAAGAGGAAATAAGTTTTCACAGTTCAAGCTGCAGTGCTTTGTGGATAAATGGAAGAGTAAAGAAATATATAGGGAAGAGTTTGGTGTTTGTAGAATCATACTGTAAGATGACATGAAAATTCAAATGAGAGTTATATTAATAACACTTAGAAGGAAGGCCACTTTCACAGATCTTTTGTGTCAGAGAACAGATAGGACCTGCTAACAGACATGAATTTGTAGATAGGATTTAGATTACTATGCTGTTATATGGTTTCATACCCTGTCCCCAAGCAGGCTAAGTGGAGGATGCTGAGAGTTCAGGGGAAGGTTAAGTTTTAAGTCACAGAGAGAGGGATTTTTTTTTTCATAATGTCAAGACTTTTAAAAATTTGTATGACCCATATCAAGTTTTTTTCTATATCAAAAGTAATCTGAACCAAAGTTGTTACTTTTAATCCGTATTTCTGACAAGGATCTATTTTGGTCTTTAACTCAAAATGGGATATCTAACCTCTGTTAGGCTGATTTTAAAAGATGCAGTGAACTTCAGGGTGCTCCCTTTACTGAAAACAGCTTTGTTTCTGGTACCAATAAATCTTTTTTTTTGTCTACTACAGAACAAATTTCAAGATGTCCTCAAGGAGTTTCTGCAGTTAGTCTGTTGGATAACAAGCTGGATATCTTGTAACGTTCAGTCATTCCTACAGATTTCTGTATACCTGATGCCTAATATGCTCTAAAGCATGGGGATAAAAACATCGTGCTTGAGTTTGGGAGAAGGGGAGTAAACAGCTTTCCCCAGATTATTCCAGAAAATGTTTTCTCTCCCAGGTGGTTCACATCACTAAGATTACTGTATATAATTAAAGTGAAAACCACAGACCTCTGCAATAACTCAGATGAGTTCATATTCTGTGTGATCAGCTTCACTGTTGTCATATTTTTATGCTCCTGTTGCTTGAATATTTTATTTCTCTGTTTCTCCTGTATCCACATATTTTTCTCTGCGTAGTGAAGGTTTGAAGGCATTAAAGTTCCAACCCCTGTCCTAATCCCATTGCAAATGGCATAATGTTGGTTGCCAGGGACCAAATTACAAAGGTCTGTCATTTTTTTAGGCTGAGTTAGAGATAGCTTGATTTTGATTTTTTAAATGCAGAGATCCTAGAATGCTCTCTCCCTCTGTTTGTTATTTTGGTTCTTTCATCATTTCTCTTAATCAAATTCGATTGCTACACAGACATCTAGGTTACTTTCATATTTTTGCTAAGAAATTAGTTATTTTGATTTACTATCATGTGGCAAACCCTTCACTAGCATAAATCAACAGCCTTCTATATCATTATTAATTTATACTTGCCATGGAAACAAAATAAATAAATACAAATAAACTACATGGCAATAGCCAGTTCATTTGGGTAATTCTTATATGTTATAAACAAAAAATCAAACATGAAGCTGACAAACTGAAGCCATTGTTTAGAAGATTTAGGTCTACCAAGGGCCTACCCAAGTCTGGTGTCCTTAAGCATGTTTGTTCATGGTTAAAAAGTAACAAATTAAGTCACTAGAACAGAGAGAATGCACAGCTGTTCAGTGTATCACCATTATTATTTTCTTTTACTACTCTTTATCTTACAGATCGGAATACTAGGTCGTGTGATGTTTTGTGTATGCCATTTATTTTTCTCAAGATTTGGTGAAAGCAAAAGATTGCACTGCGATTATAGAAATTTTTGATCCTATTATTATTAGTCCTGCTAATACATAGATATAAATAAGAGCTTTTTTTTTTTTTCTGGATTGCTTATAGAAATGCATCTGGCAAAAGTACAGTATAAATACTTGAATCATTACTCAAATAAGACACCAAAATAAGTTGCTGTGTTTTCTATGTTCTTTTCTCTTTCTTTTTCTGTTTTCTTGCCTTTTTTTTTTCTTTTTCTTTTTATGGCTCAGATGGAATATATGATGTAATGGTTGTTTTCTGCAATAGCCTTATGGCCTTTCATGGCTATCTGAAATTTTCCTTTTTGTGTTTGTTTTGTGCGCTCTTATTAGGGTTGTTGTTAGCTACATTCTGATGTTTGTAGTTTTTGGAAATCTGAGTCTTTGTTATTTATGTTATCAGTGATCTGACCTGGGTCACCCGCAGCAATGTTCCAACTGTTCTCAGGTCCTCAATTACTAATTATGCAGATGAACAGATTGTGCAAACTCTTTCCTTATGGCTACATTCTGGAGGAGTTGTTTTTATTAAATTGCTGCTGCACTTGAATTTTAAGTAGGTGCTCGTCAGTTCTTAGGAGTTTTGGGTTTTGGGTTTTTCTGGTTACACAGATGAAAAAAAATTAAATCCTGTAAGATCGAAAAGCAACAGTGTGGCAACAGCTTCCTCTTACCACTGTGCAAAGGGTACAGATTAAGGACAGATATCCCAAGGAGCAGCCTCCTCCAGGAGATCCTTAGAGCTGGAGCTACTAACATTGATGAAGCAAATTAGTCACTGGTGAAAACCCACTGATGTTACTACACTAAGAGTGTTCTGAAAGAACTAGTTTTAGAGACAAAATCATAGAAAAGAATCATAGAAATGATGCTGGTCATAGGATGCATTCCGTGTTTTTATCCACCTTATTTCTTCTTCTGAGCTACACGGTGTCTACAATCAGTTTTACTTGAATAAAAGTTCAATATCAGTTCTACTTGAATAAAACAGCCATGTCTGTTCGAACTAGGTACTGTAATTAGTCAGTTTAACTCGCTCAGTGACTTTGGCAACAATAGCATCTCTGTGTCTTGCTAATGTCACTGTGCTTATATTGTATATGTCTCCTGAGAAAAAATCTGGGCTCCTAAAGATCAACCCAGCCATATGGATAACATAACAGATTATTGGTCATTTTTTTCTTCTCCTTCAAAAAAAGCACTTAGGAAATTATAAAACAAGGGCTTTGTTTTTGCTCTGCTTCCATGCTATAGCACTATATAGGATAAAAAAAAAAAAAAGGTGAAGGAAGGATGGAAAAAATGAACACCAGAAATTGCAAAGAAATTTTATATCTGTGAAATATCCAAGAACTTCAGATAAAACCTCAAGGTAAGATTCAATTTCCCAAAAGACTCCATGCAAATTCCAGTCGGATTCCAGTAGGGAGTGTATTTTTTTGCCTAACTAAGACAGATAACCTGCAAAACAACAACAATGAAAACCACATCAACTTGTAATCAAGTCAATTGAGAAAAATCAGAAAAAAATTCAACTTAGCAAATAAACATGATTTCAAGTTTTATGTCAATCATTGCAGTGAAACCATTATTTTTATTTTCTGTGTAGAAGTTAGATTTCCTACAAACAATGGGGTAAATTGACTAGACAGGGAAATCAGTGATAATGATTAGTACCTCAACGACACAAAGGTGCTATCTGGAACAATAGGTTCAGACAAAGGGTGATCTGTAAACAATGGAGTGCTTTTAAGCAGCATGTACTACTAGTAGCAATTAAGGTGGTGCAATTAAGGAAATGACTTTTGCTGTAAGCATAATACAGCCTAGTTTTTGTAGATAATTTTTATTAATATATTTCAAAGTACTTTATCAAGTATCATTAGCTTAAATTTATAGAGAAACTCTGGCATGTGATTAGAGGTTATTCACCAATAAAGGTGGGAAGATAACCCTAAACTCTTGAGCTCTTTCCCAATGGTATCTTGTTAAGCACAGAGCATTCCTGGATGAAGTTCTTTCTTCTCAAATGTAAAATGTCTGTGCAACTAAGGTTGTGCTCCTTGCAGCCCCACAGCACAAGACTACAAATTCAGATAAGAAGGCAGTTGGAGAAGGAATTAAATTCACCAAAATCAGTGGAAATCTCTGGATGAGCTTGGTTGTAGAGCAAGCTTGCAGCTTTTACTAGTGAATAGGAAAAAAAAATCAGGATGCAGAGTTGAAATGAACTTTGTTTAGCTAACATAAGTTTGTACCAGACTAATGGGCACCTATCCATCCTGGAAGTTGTCAACTTAGGAAATTTTGGTATCCTGGTGAGTGGAGGTTATACAAAATCTTGGCCAGGCTCAGAAGAGTGTAAGACATTTATATATACACATAAATTAAATAAAAATATTGGAAACAGCTGCTTTCCCCATTCCTAAGTTGTATTTTTAGGAGGTGGAACTATCTGTATACATCACTTATCATTATTATTACATTATCACTTGAGGAAAGGTAAGAATTATATTTCCTCTAGCTTATTTGTAAAGGAGGAGAGATTTAATGGGAGTATTGCAATTTAAAACTTGTAGTTGAGCAGCTCTGAGGACTCAGGAACAAAATAATGCCAATATTGATGGCTGTGAAGGGTAAAGGCATAAGGGGAAAGTGTTGGGATATTATCGAACTAACTTCATTGGAAATCTGTGACAAAGCTCTTTCCATATTTTGCATATGGAATGAACTCTAGAGAGTTCATTGGGTTTTTGAGAATTAATGACAGGAAAAGAAATGACAGAGGACAGTCCACAATTCCAGACTACTTTGGTCTACTCATGGAAAGCTAGGTGAATCACAGTGTGTTTCACAGTTAGCACTGGAAGATAAGACATAGGAAACACAGCAGCCCAAATAAATTTTGTATGAATTTTTCTATAAGAGAAAGTGGGAAGAAGAAAAGCAGAGATATTTGCATGAAAATCTGGCAAATCTAGGAAGCCACACATTCTGACACTGAATTCTTCTCTTTCAAAGACTGATGAGAAAGAAGTGGAAGCTTGATTTCCTCATTGTTTCAGTGACACAGCTCCAGGGCTCTGCCATGCTTTTATACAGCAAATAGAATAAGGCATGTATGATTGTTTGGAGAATAGCTACAGATGGTTAAGCAGCATTTTGTAAAAGGGCCAGAAATGGTTATATTTCTACATTTGTTGCTGGCCTCAGTAATCTTATCAGAACCTTAACAGAATATACTTAACATGTTAAAAAAAAGTGTGTGCTCATTTGTGCACATAGGCACGTGTGTGTGTATGTATGTATGTTTATGTATGTGTGCATGTATATTTGAGCATGTTATATGTCCAAACCTGGACAGCCTGCGAGTTTTGGATTAAAATATGCACAGTCTTGCTTGATTTATGTTGACCAAATTTGTTGGATGTATCTTTACTTATTTATAAGGCATAATTCTGAAAAGACATCAGAGAAAAGAACTTGGACAATCAAGGTGGATGAAATAGATGTCTGCTTATAGATACCTCTCCTGCATGGGAATGTGGCACCAAAAGGCCATGAACCCTGGTAGGAACTGCCTATAGGGCAAATGCGCAAGGGCCTAGATAAACCAAGACAGTATGGTCCTGGAGTCTTTGTTTTGGACTTTCTGTCTAGATATCTCTGGTGCAGTTTGATCTATAAACCAAACACTGATTCGGGTTTTGATCTTAAGAACATAAGGTCATTTCTATTTCTTAGAAATAGTTTCTAGGAATGAATTAATATTTACAGCGAGTGAGAGCTAGAAATTCAAGTGACTCAACTCATGAGACAAGATGTCCTAAAGCCACATCAGTTTGAGTTTCAGGAACAAGCCAAGACTGGAAGTTAAGGCTCTGGCTTGTTCTATTTTTTCAGAACTCTGCCACTAGGCAGACATCTATAACATCTTATCGTGTGGTGTCGTGATAGAATAGCATAGCTAGAGTAGATAGGATAAGAGAATATGCTTTCAGTTTTAATTGGCATAAAACCAAACCTATTCTTATTTAAGTTCTTCTTTATTTTTTTTCTTCTTTTTTAAACTTCTAAGACATTTATCTCTCTTATTGTCTAAGGCCAATAAATAAGAGCAAAAAACCAAGAAAATAAATATACTGGTGAGTGAAAGTGAAGATCAGGTGGAGGATATCTGCCCAGAGTTAAGGTTGACATGCACAGAAATTTATCTGAGGACGATCATTTCAGAAATCTACTCAGTCTATATAAATTCTTGTACTTAATTTATTTACTATCTGACAAGCTTACAAAAAAGATGGAATTGTTTCACTTGTAGCAAAATATGAGTTTGTGCTTTTCTCTACTATTTCTTTCTTCATATGGACATTTTGACATTTAAAAAAAAAAGATCATGCTAGATAAAAAAAATAGAAAATATCAACTGCTGCATTACTGCTCAGACATTAAGAAGACAGCAAAAGAACATTACTAGTCTAAGATGAATGTGGGAAGATTTAGATTAGGCTTTAGGAAAACTTTTCTAATGATTAAGAGAGTGCAGCATTGTTAAAGTTGTGGTCTCTCTCTTACTTAGAGTCTGTAAGAGATGGTTTTCTCATTAACTTTGGGAACGACACAGTGATAGCACTATCTTTGTTTTGGTATAGGGTTGAGAGAACTCCAGTTATATCCAGTACAGTTTTGCTTCAGAAGCACAAGATCTGGGTTCTTTTAATGAATTCAAGCACTTAATCTACCCTATTTTGACTTTCCTATTTAGAAAACGATGTCTGGGAAGTTTCTTCTTGCTAAAGCTTCCAAAATTATTGTACAAACAAAGATATTGTAAAGAGTCCCATTCAGAAAACAAAACTGTAGTATTCTTCCTGTAGACTACTAATTTTGAGCTAATTGTTTTATTTTTTTCCCATACGAGTCCAAAGATGGGGTCTTCTGTGTTTACTGTAAGGTAAAGTTAGCTTCATCTGGAGCTCCAGTGAGGAGCAGCTGAGGGAGCTGGGGTTATTTAGTCTGGAGAAGAGGAGGCTCAGGGGAGATCTTATTGATCTCTACCTGAACTATCTGTAAGGAGGTTGTAGTGAGCCAGGGGTCCATCTCTTCTCCAGAATAACTACCAAAAGGACAAGAGGAAATGGTCACAACTTGCACCAAGAGGAGTTCAGGTCAGACATGAGAAGGAATTTCCTCATGGAATGAGTGATGAAGCCTTGGGACAGGCTGCTCAGAGAAGTGATGGAGCCAATGCCCCTGGTCGTGTTCAAGATATGTGTAGATTGGACACTTAGGGATGTGGGTTAGCAGGCGGGGTGATGAGGGGGTTATGATTGGACTCAATGACCTTGAAACATTTTTCCAAACATAATGATTCTATGATTTTATGATCTCACATATTGTCCTCCTTAAGTGTGACCACATATCTCTGTAAGCACAGGACCTCTTTCTCTATTTCTAGAGAAATTTTTAATAATAATTCTATTTTTAACATTACTGAGAAAAATACTGGATGCAAGCACCTCTTTAAATCCACTTAGTTTGAAGTAAATGCAGGACAAAACCTTAATTTCTTTCATTTCTTTCTTCTTTTTTTTTTTTTTTTTTTTTTTTTTTTTTTTTTTTTTTTTTTTTTTTTTTTTTTCCCCTGCCATCTGTGTGACTTTTGGGATGAAAGATATCAGGATTGTGACTCCCTGAAGTTTGAGAAAATTTGGACTGGAGTTGAGTTTTGCTGGTTATACTCATGTTGATATTTTAGCTCTTCTTAAAGTAAGGCAGTACTATTAAAAAATTGCCTTGCTTCTTCTTTCCAGTTAAAGGTGGTAAATAATATTATTGCTTCCTCAGTGAAATCAATAAAAGTATTTTGTGATAAAGCAGAATATAAGTTATAATTGCATGCTTGAAATTGACCAAGGAATGAGGTGAAAAAAAAGTCTTGATTTTAAGGGGAAGCAATCTTTAAAATTCTACGTACAGAACTCCTATACTTCGAAGTAAAAAACTCACTTTGTAAAGTAAACGCATATACATGCTTTTCAAATAAGCATCTCTATTAATTTATCCTCTTCTTTATCCTCTATTTTGCATTGGATCTGCAACTAAAGTGCCAAAATCCTTCAAGGAAAACTTGGTTCTTTTTATGTTATTAGACTGTTCAAACTCAGGAAGTAGCAAAAATCTCAAAGGGCATGGTGTTCTCAAGCTTTGCAGCTCATTTTTCTGGTCTAGAAACCTACCTACTACAGACAAGTTTATGTAAACATCAGCACCTTCTGGCCTGGCGATCTTTGAGAGATAAGTATTTTTAGATGTTGGAAGTGGCATCTTCCCCATAATTGTTCCATAAAGAAAAACATGTTCATCTTTTTTCTTTTCTTTTTTCTTTCTTGAGTTTTTCAATACCCTAGAATTTTGGCATGAACTTTCATAGTTTTAGGCTTACTCCCTTAAATTTCCAAAGAGTATCATGTCTGCCAATAAGGACACTTGTTAAATATAACTTCATAGTTTATATCATAATAAGCTGACACCATTGTCTTCAGCCTAGAAATCTATGCGGACATTTTAACTAAAAAATAGCACTGAAGGCCCTCTATGAAAAGTTGTAGTCCACAACACTTGTGGCGCTGCTTTTATAATACATCATGTTCTTGAACACTTTCTCTGGGGAGAAAATTCTGTGGTACATGCAGGGGCGCCAAAAGTTTTCCCTCGCGTTGCAGTTTCGCATTTGGCCGGCACTCCTAAAGCATCCTAGAATAGAACGCTTCAGACTACCCTAGGGACCACAGCAGGTTTCCAAAATTCCAAAATACTAATTTTTATTAGTGCTAAACTTAATAAACATCTTAATAGTAATATACTAATTTTGATGAGAAAATACACTTTTTGTTTAAAAGAGTATTTTGATTTGGAGTGAAAGTTTAAGGGTGAGTGAGAACGACGTGAAGATTTTTGGTTGTTAGTCCTGTAAATTTTGTTAGTTGACCAATTTAAACCATATTGACAGCCCTGTTTTTCTTCACTGAATATTTTTTGTTTAAAAAGAAATATCTCTAATTTAAGAAGATAGATCTTTATTTTTATTCTTGGCCTTCTATGCATTTTATTATTGCCCTTCTATGGCATTAAATCCCTTTAAGCAAATTATGAGATCTGTGCTCCAGTTTTATCCTGTTTTCACTTGCTAGAACTTCTTTCAACAGAAGCACATGTGTATATGGGCTGGTTTGTGGGGGAAAAAAAAAAAGAAAAAAAATCCTTTCCTTTTAGAAAAAAGTATTGAATGCAGTTTCCCCCAAACCACAATTTTCTGGAATTTTCCAGTTGTATCTTTTTCTATAATAAAATTCTCTTTTTGCCTTGCATGAAGGACAACAACTAGAGGAATGAAATGAAGTTCCTCAAAGCTCTGTAGGTAACTTTCATAAATCTTCCAAGATCCAAAGTAAAATGCAGGCTGTAAACAACTTTTTTTTTCTTTTTTTTTTTTTTAGTATTTGCTTCACCAATAGAAAGATACAGAGGTTCTCTTATTTTAATTCATGCAAGGCCTTCTTATGACCTGTATGGCTTCTTATGATTAGCAAGAAGATGATAACAAACTCACACATATTATCTCTAATCAGCCTATAGCATGAAAATCTTAGCCCAGACCACCTGTGTGTACATTTTTGCTCAATTCTTTTCCTACTAGCAGCATGATTCAGCTGGTCTTTCCATAGATAACACACCGGAGAACATATTTTGGTTTCCTGAGGTCCAGTTGGCAGAGTTTTATTGCCTTGACTCTTACGAAAAGGAGCTTTTTAGCCTTTTGCTACTGTCTGCTAGCATAAGGACTTTTTGAAGACAAAAGAAAAAGAAAAGCAAAGTCTTTCTAAGGAAGAGGTAGGAAGGAATTAGTGGTCTCCTTGAACTGTCCGTGTTCAGGTCAGCACTGAGGGAGGGAAGACTGCAAAAAAAAAAAAAAAAAAACACCTGGAGAAAATTGATACTGCATACTCAAGAATATTTAGAAAAAATAAAAACTGAATAAGACACAGAATACCTGTGTGATACTAGTCATAAAGTGGCATGTGTATGGTAGGAAGTGCAGTGGACCACCTCTTCTTTATTCTGGGAAATAACATTGAAATTTTGGTGAAAGAAAAAGCAGCCACGGCACGTTTTCTGCTTCATTTCCTTTTCCCAATTGACCATATACTTTTTTGACTGTGATACAATAATGGTGGCATGTTTTCTCCTTAAAGTCTTATGTCCTCGAGTGGTGTGATGGTTCAGCGTTAACTAGAGAATGAATGTTTTGTCTCTGTCTTGAAGAAATTGTCTCACCATGAATAAGACTAATGCAAAATCCAGGAATAAATTGGAAAAGTATTATCCCTAAAATTACCATGATATTTTCACAAGATCCATAAATGTGGAAGTTTGTGATTATTACCTCTACAGAATATTTAGGGAAAAAAAACTTTACATTTTCTGACTATAGCCTGGGAGACCCTTTGAACACAGTTGGAGGCATCTGACTGTCATCTCTTTGTATATTCCTCACAACAATTGTGCTGTTTTCTGAGGCATTAAAATGGTCATATGTTTTCCATCGTTTAAGTATTAGTATGTTTCAGACATTAGTAATATATTTTTACTAATACCTCAGAATTCAGTTGTTCTAATGAGTAACAGTCATTATATCCCACAGCACATCTTCCAGATCCTGTGAATTTGCCAAGTACTCTTTTATTACTTTTACTTTGTGAAGTTATTTTTTCCAAAGTCAGGATGGTTCCTAGCTTTCCAGACATTCTTCTTGCGATGATGTTTAAACAAAATGAATGCCTTTTTGATACAGGAAAAAAAACCTCTGCATCTAATTACACCAGGTGCCTTATTTGTCTTATCTAAGCAATGAAAATATGTCAAACTCCTTGTAATAAAGCTTATTGTAATATAATATTACCAGTACAACCTCTAGTAGTACTTAAATACAAATCTTTATCATTAGGATTCTCACTGCAATAAAAGTTTCTCGTTACAGTGACTTTATCATATGTTGCCATTCAGATGGTAGCTGTCAGGTCTCCCCATCACACAGATTTCACAGTGTGATGTATGAGTAGGTGGAAAGTGCTGTGAGCTCCTAACATTTACAGAAGATTCACCTATCTGGCTCTTCTTTTCTTCTTTCTCATCCAAAGCTACATTAGCTTTTTATTTGCAATGCAATAATATTATAAAAGACAAACTCCTTCCCGTTGAAGTTAGTGCATCCATTAAAAAAAAAAAGACAAAAAGAAAAGGAAACTCTTCCCTCCCTGCCATGCATGACTTTTACATTCCTCTAACAGCTCATTTTCCAAAGAAGACCTACTATTAGCTAGACTTTCAGTGCTTCCTGGAGCCATTAGTTAGTCTAGTAGATTAGGGTCAAATTACTGAGCAAGGAAGAGTTGCTCTGAGTGCCCCCAGGGATGGCAACATAAGTGTTTTTGCACAGCCGGGCTCGTGAGCATCAGGTTGGTCAGACGTGCACATGACAGCAGCCTCAAGGTATGTGAGTGGTTGTTGACCAAGTAATCCCCTTCCCTCTGGTTCTGAGAGTAGCACAGCCAGCCTCGTGCCTGTCTTGGAGGGGGTCCTCCTGATCCATGCTACTTTTCTATGCCCTTTGTGCCCCTACAGCAACATCTCTGTCTCAGCTGCCTGGTGTCCATGAGCTAGATTTGAAACCCGCAAGGGCTAGATGGGTCTCACGGGATTGCTCCAGCCTTTTAGGCCCTCATGGCTGAACAGAGCCATGTGTCAAGACTGGCAGTTTGCGCTGTAAATTTTCTGAGGAGGGCTGTTGTCTTCCATTCATCGACACAATCCCAGAAAGGATGTTGGGTAAATAAATAACAATTATAACCGCAGGTGGTCTAAAGTGGTAACTTGGCCTTGAACACATCTAGGACTTTATGCGGGTCTTTTTCTTTACTATAATTTCTATTGCTTTTGACATTTTTACTGTGACTAATCTATGATTTTCCCCATAATTTACCATATCAGAGTCCAACCCCAATACTGCTCTATATCATAAAACTTCTATGTCTGCTACTGTGCAGTGTGATACAGTTATTGTGTGCCTTCTCCATCACTCCCACCAGGAAAGGGGAGTCCACCCAGGAAGCAGTGTTTTTCCAGGCTTGTTAGTACAGATTTTTAAATGCAGAATTTCTGCTTTCTGTTCTTTCCCTAGTGGACTGAAGCCTGCTTTATATAACTGCCATATTTAATATAGCACAACACAGCTGACTCAGTTCATGTCTCTCACTCCCATACAGAGTGGTGTGACCATGTGGCAATGATCTAGTGACAGTTTAGAGTCACTGACAAGGCCAAGTGACAAAACTCACGTTATTGTTGTCGGCACCATACCTGAGGCTGTAGATACAAAGCAGAGGAGGTCAGATTCTGGTCCTGCAAATACCAGCTTTGAAGAAAAACACATACTTCAAGATGCGCAGCCAAGCATATTTCTCTGTGTGCTGTATGTTTAGTCTGGAAGGGATATGCAAAAATATGTGCAAATAGAAATTCATGCATATGTTGTGCATATTCTAACTAAAACGAAATTAAAATTTTGTTCTGTAATACTACTACAGTGAAACCAAAAGACTTACTTCCACTAGATTTTAGATGAAGCCAAGCATTTTACTTTAAATACAGCGCGTATATGAAATGAAGTGTTTTACTACTTGTATTACAGACCTGAAAGTACTTAGCTGTTTTTTATTTAGAAATAACACTCTGTGAAATGATTTCCATTCGTTGCATCTTGTCCTCCATAACAAAATGAGTTTTCACCCACGTACACTTTTTCTTAGGCCATTCAGGTTTTATTTTTGTTATGATGATTCAATGGAAATTCATCTAACTTTGCTTAGCAAAAGGGAAATTAAAGTTACATTTGCAAACTACTGTAGTTCCTCTGGAGCCACTGGAAAAAAAAATATGTGTAACTGAACTACATTTAACATATGTTCTGATTAAAAAGTGTTTAATCTTTCTCATCAATTACCTTGGAGATTCAGAGCTTTCAGTGCCTTATAAGGTCTGTATAATTTGTGAGAGGGTCTTTGTGGAAAGAACTGCTCTGATTCAAACACGAACAGCAATAAGGGTGGAATTAACAGGTTTGTTTGTTGGAAATGTTCGTTTTTAGTCATGAGTGAGCCCTGTGGTCTGTTTGCCCTGGTGTTAGACAGAAAGCTTCTGCTTATGACAACGTTCCTCAGATTTTGAATAGTATGCCCAGAGAAGAGTGATATGGAGGTTAAAAAACAATAGAGAAAAACAAAAGTGGAGGGACATATTTTTGCAAAGACTCATACAGTGGACATCGAAATGAGGTGAAATTTTGAGTTACCTAGACAACACACTTACTGCAAGCAGATTCAAGCAGATCTTTTGAATTAGTCAAGAGGTCTGCTAAAGGGTTTTTGGTTAGAGAGTTGCTTATATTATAGAGACAGATGGAATTAAATAGGTCTCATTTTTTTATTTGGCAGAGAATTAGTTCTTTCAGTCTAGAAAGCAGGTGAGAAATTTCATGGGATTTGTCTTGTTCTGTGAGAGTCCCAGGGCTTCTTTGTTTGGATCAGGTTGCTCAAGAGCAAGAATGATTTTTCTTCCAGTGCTCTGGCTCCAGCTGAGAGGTCCTGAGACATCCCAACTATGGAAACACATGACAGCAGAACAGCTGATCCTCCCTGGCCCAGCGGGAGGGTGAGAAAAGCAGCCCCTCTGAGGAACTCTGCGCGTGAATAAGCACAGAGCAGGAGGAGACCTTACCATAGCCCGCAGAGAGCCAAGGGCTAGGGCTGCTCCCCACGCCAGCTGCTAATGTGATACCAACCAAGCTCTTGGCATGGAAACAAAAGCTTGCGCTTGTGCTTCCACTGAGTACACCTCCTGAAATCCCCTCAGCTTAGATCCTCATGCTCGGTGTTGAAACTGTGCAGTCTGAACCCACCAAATGAGAGGTCTGTTTTCTTGGGATCATTTCAGTTCTATTTTAAGTGTAATCAGCTTAACCATTTCAAGTTTAGACCATGCCCTCTAGTCCTATGGTTTTGCCCCTCTGTTTTTAGCAGTGAGGCCACATGGAAGTCTCTCAACAGCCAGGCTCTTAACAGGATTGTGCATGAAAGCTTCCAGAAAAAGGCCTGAAGAATCTGAAGGAAACCAAGAACAATGCAACAGACTAAGGAAAGGAGGAAAGAAGTGAAGGAGAGAGGGAGGGAGACAGAGAGGAAGGAAGAGATAGAGGGACACAGAGAAGAAGAAAGGGAAGAAGGGAAGGAGGAAGGAAGGAAGGAAGGAAGGAAGGAAGGAAGGAAGGAAGGAAGGAAGGAAGGAAGGAAGGAAGGAAGGAAGGAAGGAAGGAAGGAAG
>PTEX01000026.1:2929684-3040358 GCA_003342815.1 Eudromia elegans
CTCTTCTCTTCTCTTCTCTTCTCTTCTCTTCTCTTCTCTTCTCTTCTCTTCTCTTCTCTTCTCTTCTCTTCTCTTCTCTTCTCTTCTCTTCTCTTTGACTTCCCACAGGGGACTGGGATTTGGGTCTTCCTGCTTGAATTGTTAGAAGTATGTCTGGTTTTTTTGCCTTTTTCCCCCTTCTGAACTGCAGATATAGTAAGTGTGTTTTGCTAGAAAAAAAAAAAATCTCCTATTCTGGACCCCTTTTCATGTGCAGATTCACTTAGTCTATAAACTGAACAGTAGTAGTGATGGTGCAGGAAATCATTCTAATTTTAGCTACAAAAACGTACTTGGATCGACAATGAAAAATAATTGGCATTCAGTTATTTCATAACCAATGAAGAATATTAACTTAGCAAACTTTTACTTTTAGCACAGAAATGGGAATTGTGATATGTATACCTCAAATTATGGACAGTGAGTTTTGTTCAGGCAGCATCTAAAATTTCTGGTGGATGTTCAGTCTTTTTCACAGTAATTTCTCTCTCTCTCATCCTAGAATGACAGAAAAAAAAAAAAAAAAAGAAAAAATAACAAAGTTGGGAATGCTTACCAAAACCTTAACAAGTAGGCTCTCAACATTTCCACTGCAACATATTTTCTCTTTGCCTATCCTCCTTTCTCTCCATAATTTTCTGGTTATGTGTTCATGCTGCAGTGTTTTACATCTGGATGTAATACTCTGAGGGAAAAAAAAAATCCCAACAAACTAGCTGGTTTGAGCTAGTTTCATGAATATACTAACTTTTTTTCCACCCTTTCCCTCTAGCCTGTGCTGTATTGCGCTATCCCAGGAATATGCTGTTCTGAGATACTATGACCTGCTGCTGGGTCCAGTCAGCTAGTTCTGCACAGTCCTGATGGATATTCTTTGTGGTATGGGCATATATTTCATGTGTTATGGGAAGAACTGAGATTTAATTGTGATGACATAGCAAAATGGCAGGCAAGTTTTTCAGATATCATCTTCTTCTAGTTCCTATGGCATGGTAGGACAATGGGTGTTATGTTTGTGTCAGCATTTATCCCATTCCTTATCAGGAGAACACCACACAATAGGCTCACACGTGCAGGCTCTATCTGGTCAGGTGCACATGACTCATTTTTCTTTAAACAAAAGGCTTCCTACTTCTCAGTAAAAGGCAAGAGCTTTTTCTGAAAAGCAAACTGGAACACCTTTTTTAACCCTTCTTCTCCTCTGCCCTGCACAAATCCTAGGCTAATTTTCTTTAGCCTAAAAGTGTACACAGCATGAGCCAGCTTAATGAGGAACAGGGCATTTGGAACAGGGCATTTGGGGTCTTCAGGGGGTCAAAATTATGATTCCCCTTCCAGCTTTACTTAAATTTAGAGCAACCTTGAGGCTCTGTCATCTGCTAATGGCTCCAAAGGAGCCTTCTGATGCAGCATATTTGAGATATTTCCTCTTTGCTGTGCTTTCTACAGAGGCCGTGGTGGGAAGTGGTAATTGCAGTTAGCTCCATTAGGGGAAGAGGGGAGTGACAGGGGAGTGACACCCAGCCTTTAATTCCTTGTTTTGAGATTCTTTTAGTGCCTTCACAGGTATGGCAATGTGGTCTGATAGTCAAGAGAAATACTGAATATTGCTGGTTCAGAGCTTGGGGAAAGTAAACATTTCATACTTTTTTTTAAAAAAAAAAAACAGTTAAGACTGTAATTTGGCAGGTCTGATTTTGCGAAGGTTGTCTGGGTATCATTGATATGTGTCACCATAAGAGGGTTTCTTTATTAGCTATGCAGGTTTCCCTGTGCTCTTTCCTGCCTTTAATGTAAGGCATTAGAAACAGGAAGGACAGAAAGCTGGAGGCATTTCTTTGGCAAAAGAGTTAAGGAAATGCAAATAAATGATTTGATTCACCTTTGAATCCTGAAGTTTCCCTGCAGCAGAGTACAACCCACACCTTTCCTCTTAAGTATATGACACATAAGTGAAACGTGTTTGTTCTTTATAGACCTCCGAAACTGCAATAGGCAATTATATGAATTTTGGTGAGGCTCCAGAGTTGTTCCTGCCACTGCACTTTGTGGTTATTTAACACTGCTAATATCTGTATGGCTTCAATTACAATGTGGTCATTTCATCTGATTTTTAGAATAAGATCTGGGATATTTGTCATTTTCTTCAAGCTGGTCCCTTAAAGACATAAGAATCTCAGCTTTCACCTTCACTTGAAAGAATAGGTTCTATTGCTGTAGTTAAAATAAGAAGTTTGAAATGAAAACTTTCCACAAAGGGAGACAAATAAGCCTCTTCCTCTGTCCTGAAATCAGTGGACATTCAGTGGATATAAATGAGATTCTTTTATAAATCTTATGGTTGAGAAGTTATGAAGCAAAAAGCACACGGCAAAGCAAGATCGAGGTGGAATGAAAAGCTGCAAAGAGCTCTCTGCATCTTTGCAGATTTACATTAGTTGTTGTTCAGCTCCCCTAGCCCAAAATCTAGACATGATCCAGTCCAGCCACTGCTAGCGTGGCGGTGTTTACATATCTCCAGTGCCAGTTAAGGAAGCTATTCCTAACATGTATATCCGAGCACATTTCAGCAAGCCTACCGTCATACTTGCTGTTTGATCCGGTAGGTGTGGCTGTTGTGGAGCTGAAGAGCTCCCTGCCTCTGCGGCGAGCAGTTTCCTAATCGCCTCTTGGTTGAACTCTAACACAGAAACTCTCCACCCAAAACCAAGGCTTGTTTAAATTAGATCAATGAGAGAAACCTAAATGTTCGTACTCGTACCAATAACTGAATCTTTGGGCAGTGATACTGACCAGGAGAACCTGCGGTAGTAAAACACCTTCTTTCCAGTTGTAGTGATAGTTTTAGCAGGCAGCCAGGGAATTTGTTACTGAATGGATTTAATTACGCATTCCTTAAGGTTAACCACAGACAGCATGTTTATCTAACTGCACAATCTATGAGCGCTGTAATCCTGAAGCAAGTGGAGCATTTATTGTACTCCAGGAAGATAACATGGAGGCCAGGAAAACCTACTGTGATTTCAGTATCCAGGCAAGATGTGAGTTTCCAGCTCTTTGCTGATTTTAATAATACTTCTGTATTACTTCTGTCCAGGCAAGAACAACTGTATCCCTCTGCAAATCCCCAGCAAGCTGCACTTGCGACAAACTGAAAAGCATAACAACTTCCATGAACCCTCCAGATGACACTTTTGCTTGAAATTACCATCACTGTGCTCCACGCTTTTATGATTGTACTTACAATTCCTTTCCAGGATGTGCCCTGTTCTTACGGTTTCAGTTTATGCTGCACTTCAAGACAGTGCCACGATGTAGCCCTTGCTAAAGTGTGCAAACTTGGGAATGAAGATATTGTTTGCCCTTTTCTGTATAAGGAAAAGTGTTAAACAATTCTACAAACTGTAATTATGTAGAGCAAACGGCCTGCCCTAAACTCCCGTGGATTGATTTCCCTCACAAATTTTATCCTAATTATGTTATATGTTTTTTTATGTAAAAGACAACTTGAGAGGTCTGTTGTAATACAAAGAAAATACTGACTGCGTTGTTGCGATGCAGGTCCAGGCTTTCTCTTGTCCCACTCGTTTGTCATTCTTATTTTTTTGTTGTGTTTCGACCCAGCTTTCTGCTCCCCATATTCCTGAACAGTTTTTGACTTGCATATATAGTGGGGCTTCTTGTGGAGAAAAGTACTACCATAATGACATGGACTCTGCTTCAATTTTTTGACAGAACATTCTTTTAAGCTTTTATCCTTACAATGTACCTCACAGAACCTATGCATCTGACTAAATTAAAGGCCTCAAGATAAATGCTACCAGGGTTAGCTTTCAGCAAAATGGCTTCCAGAAAGGCTCGGCTTAGAAAAGCAAATTCTAGTTCTTCGCTTTATTACACAAAAACATTTAACAATTAGATGTATATAGAAACATGTACAACGTTTTCTATGCAAAAGTATGGTACTGACTGAGACGGTTGCATAAATTAGAAGCACTATATTATTTAGTATCCTTGAAAATAAACTGATATTCTTCTGTGGGATATGAGTTGTGCATGGACTGTGGCACAGCATGGCTTACTGCCCCTCCTATATATATACATGTGTATATGTACGTGTGTATATATGTATAAATGTGTATGTGTGTATATTTATATGTTTTTGTTCAACTATAAAAACATATCTATCTCTCTATCACTTCCACCTTGTTATTCAGAAAAAGTGTGCACATCTAAGCAGTTGATTTCTCAAAGATACTTGTATTTTTGCTATTGCCACGTGTGTGCTAGTGTCCCATAATCTAATATGTCCCACTCTCTAACATGTTGAACTTGAGAATACAGACCTGGGGCTTCAGCTGCTTAGAAATAACTATGAGTTATTTTGCTGTGCCTAATTTAGAAACTTACTCAAACTCACAGCTTACACTGATGCTGAGGCAGGATGTGCACTATTAGTGTTTAAAATTGCTGCCTGAAGAAGAGGGTTGCTTGACAGACTTTCACACAAAGCAGTACTGTGTCATCAGATAACAGTTGGTCCTTCTGCTCTTGTCTTCCATCCCAGCTAGTTCTTGTGATCCTCCAGCCTAATGCTGAATACCAAGTTTTCATTGCTGGTCAAGATTCATAAGAGGAATAGATATTTCTGGGTGAGGAAAGTGTCTTTCTGAAGACACTTTGGGGTGTTTAACAGCAAGGCAAGCAGTTAGTGTGGATAGAGCAAGTGTAGATAGAGCCTTTACTTCCATCTGCACATTGGTAAGAATGGCCCTGTCAGTAAGATGTTATTCTGCAGTTTGCAAAATCTGGGTTCAATTCCTCACTCTGCTGCAAGTGTCCTTTGTGAGCTTTAATCTCTGAGCTGTGACATTTCCACTAGTGAAGTGACAACAGTACACTTTGACAAATTAGTAAACCTGGGAGGTATATTAGATTTAGAGATGTTTCTATAGCTGTGGTAGTGAAGATCACATGTATTTTTAAGCTGATTAACCGGAGTAAAAGTTTGACTACACTCACACCCTTATTATTTAACATTATGCTTTAAATATATGTTATTTGAGAGTTTGGAAATAGGTAGAGGAAAATAAAAGATATGAGCATCCTGCCAAAAAAAAGAAGAAATAAAACATTTTTGGGGTAGTGAAGTTGAGAAGATTCTCTACAGAACAGAGGTATGAGGTTGACTTTTAATGTATTCCAAATATACATAGGCATAATTTGACAGTGATTGCAGTGGCTGAAATCTTCCTAGCCTTCTCTCTGCTTGACTTTTTTTTTAATGAATGCTTGAGTTCAACTAAAGTAGTTCTATCTAAGTACAGCAAAGTATAAAAGAATCAGGAACCACTTTCTTTTTACACCCATTTTTGCAGTCTTCTTTTTAAAGACTTCTTGTGACAGTGTAAAATAAAATTAAACTAAACAAAAATGTTATAATGAGAATTATTTTCAATGATTAGCGCCTTCTGAGGGGCCTAATGGAAACAGACTTTTATTTGACTGAGCTACAACCTATTAACAGCTGTGCTTTGCGCATGTGCAACAAATCCATAAAAAAATCACTCTTCCCTTATGGCATGTTGATAATAAAGACATGCTGTGCATATGGCCAGCTTAGCTGCATACCCAAGCAAAAAATCACCAGTGTGTGCATTTTTTTATGCTGCACAGTGTAGTTCTTACTCTACACCCGTAGTTTTGTTGTTTCTTGATGCTTTATGGCTCATCTTTATAGACATCAATGTCTTATAACATGCTTCAATATGCAGGGATATCATAAAATTTCTTCAACAGCCAGTTGAATTTATGCCAAGCCAATTTATGCTTTGCATTTTGACTGTATTCAGAAACTTAAAGCTGAAATAAAGCTGGAATCAGGGAGAATGCAAATTGTGAAGCTGAGTCGATTCACAAGGTATAGGAAGCACATTCTATAAATCAGATGATAGGGTAGCTAAACAAAAAAGTTTATTGGAGCAAATGAAATCATGCAGTACCTTCAACAGCATTTTTCACATAGTGTATTCTTCATTTTTATGTGCCAATAAGCAGTCTGTGGAAAAAACATTATCTGCAAACTTAAATGATGAAAAAATGTAGACCAGGGAAGAAGAAAAAGAGTAAGTGCTATCTAAAGAAACTGTCAGTCAATACTTACTCACTGCCTCAATCTGCAGTGATAAATTATCTGTTAGCTTCCTGTTTGTTATTATCATCTCTAAGGAAATTGATATAAATTTCATCCAGGAAAGTGCCAGCTTTTTGTCGTATAATCAAAATCAGAAAGAAGAACTTTGATAACGGTAATGACAGAAAGCTTTCAGGCAAGGAGAGCTACTTATTTAACAATGTCTTATGTAACCTACAAGAACATTTTGTCATGCACATTAAATGGGAATTTAGAAACCAGAGTCTGACCTCTTTCCTTACTGCGTATGACATAAGTTAAGCATGTTTTACTTAATCATTTCAGTGAAAGTACTCCTGATCTGTAATGGAGCAAAATGAAAGAAGAACCCTCTCCATGGTGTTTTTGTCCTCCTTACTTGCACTTCTCTGGTGGTCCCCTTTCTAGGGGCTGCATTAACTCCTTGTGCCTGTCTTGGATGGCTGATGGCTCTCGATTCCTCTAGGATAGTCTCAGGCTATAGTCCTTGCTTCTTTCCTGAGCTAAGCTGGCCAAGACTGGGTCAAGTTCATATGCTATCTTTTATGAAACTGGGACCCCCATTTACCCAATACCAACTTTTGTGATGTGAATGAAATCTTCACAGAAATGTTACCTTTTTCTACTTCCTTTTTCCCTTTTTTTTTTTTTTTTTTTTTTTTAAAAAGTTCAGGGAATTTTGCCAAAACTTTAATGAGAGCATATTTAGCAAATAATAGTATAAAACACAGGAAATATATGTAGGAGACCTCTTGGAACATTCCCTAAAGCAAAAATATTTTAGGATTTTGAAAGAGCTTATGATTATTGTAACAGAGGATATGAGACTGGCTTAAGAACAGGTAGAGCACAGGACAGATGCACAGTAAGTGTATCTGAACACTGTCTGAAGATTTTGATCCTGTGAACATCAGTGTCCAGTGTGCATCTTCACTGCACATATGTGCAATGTAGACCTGAAACTCTCTGAGCAGTTTCACTCTTTGAATGTGCAGATGGGCCTGTAGATGCCCATTCAAACTGGAGCCTGATGCAATGCACCACTGCCTGGTTACAACACTTACCTGAAGTATAGAAGGATCATCCTCCCACTGACTGTCTGTAGCTGAATTGTGCTGAATAATGAACCCTAAATTCTTCTTCTTATATGAGTTTTTGACGTTCAATATGAAATGAAAATCGTCTACATGATTAATATCACTGTTCTCCTTCTATTCAATAACATTAAAAGTTATTCTTCATTAAGGATCTGGCATAGGCTGTCAGAAGCCAGGAAATCAAAGCTAAGCTAGTACTCCATCCTTTACTTGCCTTACTGTACTTTAATTTTTCTTCCACAATGGATTGATTTGAAAGATGGAGCTTTGGCCTTAACTGTGTCATAGACTTTCTCAATGCAGGCCAAAACCTCTATTTTGTTTTGTTCTGTTAATATTGGATTTCCTTCTCTTCTTCATATGTAATGTTATTTTTAACCAAACTGTCATGTTAACCTTGGGATCTCACTGGAGCTGAAGACTGCTGAAGTAGTCATAGCTTGGTAGCTTGCTCCCTACGGGCAGTTCTGCAGAGTCTGACCGAAAAAAGCTCCTATTTAAAGTGAAATAACTGAGTAGTCCCTTTTCTCTGAGTTCATCTGGAATTTTCTTTTTTAGGGGTGGTTTTAGCAGAGGAAGCTGAAAATGATTGAAATACCAGAGTCAAAACAAGGGGCTGCTGCCACACTAATTAAAAGAGAATTCATTTGTATAAACTGGGTCTCCTCTGTAAAAAGGATGAACTCATGCAGGGCCCCTTTCCTCACAGAACTCTTTAATCTTTAAGCAGTTATATTTGTTAAATGAAAAATAATGCCACTTTGTTTATTATACTTTGCTTGCCAAACTTAAGTCTTACAGAACCTGCCAAATGTTAACTTTAAATTTAGTACGCTGAACAGCTTTCCAAATGTTGTCATAGTCTCAGAGGGGAGAATGAGCTGTGAATTGTCCTGCATGGGAGATATTAGGAACTTGCTATACAATTCTGAGGAATATATGGTAAAACTGGAATATTATGTCAGTAACCTTCAGGACAGCAATTGACTTCAATTCCACTTATGAAATATTTTAAAGGAAAAAAAAAGATGAGTGAAATCTCCCTTTTTCTCGTCCATTCTTATCCATGTGTGAGACTAAGAGACGTTTAGTACAGCAATAATATAAGAAAGTATATGAAAAAAATAAATGTACAAACTTGCCTGTGGAACATTTTCCATTTTTATAGCATATAATAGTACAAAGTGCAGGTAAGATTCATTTTTTTTTTCTCTCCTTGTCTTTCTCTACTGTGATTTACTGGTGTTCTTGTTTACTTCTAATTAATGAACACTTCTGCTGGTGTGAGTTATTTTAATAGGGAGCATTTTATTGTTTTATCTGATTTATATTTTCAGATTTATTATTTTAGCTCTGTTTCCTGTGACTGAGGAGAAGCATAACTCAGTACAAAGCAAGCCAAGAGAGACAGGAGCAAGAGCTGTAATGCAGTTAGAAACCTTAGCACGAGTGTTCTTCTTGAATTTGAACACAAATGCTTATTTGCTGCATAGCATTGGTAAAAACTCATGATTACAAGAAATACAGGCAAAAGTTTTTAAATGAAAAGTTCAGTACCAAGCCTGAGGGAGGGAAGAGGTCAGATCTCTGGCCTGCTTTCCAGCATTGCTCCAACTTTGGGCTTCGGTATGCTCCAGTCTTTTCTCAATAATTTTTTCAAGTGTGTGTGCCCCATCCACTTAAAAATCTGGGAAACTTTAAAGCTCTTATGTATTAGTCTGAATTCAAACATTCACTTGGCCTCTCTTCTGAAATCCAATCTCTTGATCAATAGGATGTTTTAACTTCCTGTTTCGCGTGAGTAAGACAAGTCTGGTTTCCCCAATGAATATGTGACAGTTCTTTCCCTGTAAGAACCTGGTCTTGAAAAATAAATACAATTCAGAGTATGAAAAACTGTACTTCTTTCCATACTGCCTAAGGATACAGCACAGTGAATACAGAATCCAATACTGTTGCTAATAAAATTTTCATCATATAGAAGAACTTAAGACTCATGCATTTTTGAACTGATATGCTTATGCTTGAATGATTATAATTGCTAACTAAATGAGGGCTTATCCATGTGTGTATCCCTTTATATTTTTAATACAAAGTACTTGAATGTTCACTGTAGGAATGAGAGGCAACTGACAGGTTTCATGTCTTAGAGTGTTTTTGTTTAACCCAAAGGCATTTTGCTGGAGTGAAGGAGAGAACATGTAAGTTAAAAGAAAGGGCTGTCCCTTTCTCTTCTTGTTAACAGGCAAGATGCTGAAGGATGCAAGTATTAGAAATAAACTAAGTTATTCCTTTTAAATTCTAGTGTTTTAGAGGAGCATTTATGCTGCAAATGCACATCAGACTAGACATGCAAATGTAGTAACCTCTATTATTTCCTACTATGCTCACAATTAGTCACAAAGCAGACTGCTTCTGGCCATGGCACAAGTACGAGAGGAAACTAAGCTGAAAGACCATTCCCTGTTGGAGGACTGATCTGCTGTAGGACATTTAGAATAATGAATTACTTTGAATGCTGGGACAGCGCTGGTACCATTAGCTTGCCATGGTTAGGTATAATGAGAACCAAGAAATCGTACTGTGTTACGGCAAACAGGAGGAAACATACATCAGTTCCTGAAAGTTTGAGCAGATCCGTGCTTTGATGTGGCTGCAGTGTCCCCATCGGTACCCTTATGTCACAGCCTGGCCAACAGCATTGTCAACACAGTCTTGTCTGTGTGTGTTTGTATTAGCATCATTAATACACAACACTATGGGAAGGTGAAGCATGTAAAAAGCTCTGAAAGCTACAGGGAAGCTTTATTTTGAATAAAACATTTCTTTATCCTAGAGCATTCTTGTGTGAAAGTATTTCCAATGGCATGTAGAGGTATATATAGTTCCACTCATCAAGAAATTGTCACTAGCTCAAAATATTTTTTAAAAAGCCTTAGAAAATAAGCTAAATATACATAAGTGATATACATGTGAATTATATACATTATAACTTTGTACATTTGAAAATTTTATATTTTTTTCTAAACCTGAAGAAAAATGCAGGAAAGTTTCCTTTAGAGACACCTATTGGAGAGAAAGTATACCCTGAAAATGATTGATTTGGGGTGTCCTTGAAAAGATTTTTGTTGACAGAGGAACATGACAGAATTGTAACGATATTATGCTTTCATGTTTTGTGAAAAGAGTTAAAATAAAATTTTGGGGAAAACCTCAAGACATTATCTTGACTTATGTTCACTTCTGAACTCTATACATAAATGAACCTTGGGAGTACAGCAATCTAGTCATTCAGACATATCAGTCTGCATATGCCACTGCAGAGGTTCATTAATCAAAGGATTTACCTTTGCCTTGAAATAGCAAGATTTCACTGTCTTTCTCTCAGCTTTCATCTTTCGCTTACGGAGATAAAAAAAAAAAATGCAGACTAAAAGCTACATACTAGTAAGCTAGTAGTAAAAGTAATACTAGTATAATACTACTACTACTACTAGTAGCACTACTACTACTACTACTACTAGTAGTAGTAGTAGTAGTAGTAGAGTAGTAGTAATCTACTCTATTTTCTACTATTTTTATAGTAATAATCTATTCCAGATACTAATAATCTCTATATATTTGAGTTCTTTGTGGGGCAGGTGCAGACCCTAGCCTACCTGATGATTTCACAGTGATATAGATCAGGCCCAGTGCATATTATAACTCCTGGGCTGCATCAAGAGCATCTCCAACAGGTTGATGGAGGTGATTCTGCCCCTCTACACAGCCCCAGTGAGGCCATATCTGGAGCACTGTGTCCAGGCCTGGGCTCCCCAGTACAACAGGGATGTGGAGCTGCTGCAGACAGTCTTGCGCAGGGCTACGAGGACGATCAGGGGCCTTGTGAGCAAAGGCTGAGAGAGCTGGGCCTATTCAGCCTGGAGAAGAGAAGGCTGAGAGGGGATTTAATCAGTGTATATAAATACCTCAAGAGAGGGAGTGAGGAGGATGAGGCCGACCTCTTTTCAGTGGTGGCCACTGATAGAACTAGAGGAAACAGCCACTACTACCTAAAGCATCAAAAATTCCACAGGAACTTTAGAAAAATTCCTTAACAGTGAGGGTGCCAGAGCCCTGGCACAGGCTGCCCAGAGAGGCGGTGGAGTCTCCTTCTCTGGAGATTTTCCAAACCTGCCTGGCTGCCCCGCTGTGCCCCGTGCTCTAGGGGTCCCTGCTGGAGCAGGAGGGTTGGACTAGATGATCTCTAGGAGGTCCCTGCCAACCTTTATGATTCTGTGTTGCCCATCACCTATATAGGTAAACCATTGGCTTTTCCTGGGGTTGTTCTGTATTTGAAAGTTACTAATTGGATTGCTAACTTTGTACGATCTTTCCAATCTATCATTTTCTTTTATTTCTTTTGATCTGATCGCATAGAAAACTAACACTGACTTTCATGGATCAGGTTCAAAACCAAAAAACCCTTCACTTCCTAGCTCTGCAATACATTTAATCTCTATTGGTGATACTTGTAAGAAAAACATACTACACATCTACAGCAGCTTTCAAAGTACAGTATAATGCTTTTCTATTTGTATTACCTGTTAATAGTTTGGGGAAGCTTGTTAGATCTTCCTACGGTAGTATATTGAAGTGTTTCCTGCTACATTCTTGTCCTTGCTGGCAAATGTGCTTCAGAGGTTTCATGGCATCATGCTGACAATTCATTTTGGCCTGTGTTGTCTCAGGAATACAGACAGGTTCAAATGAACCCAAGACCTCTTCTAAAAAGTCTTGGCCATTGCTGTGAGTTGAAGCAATGAATATCTCCATACATGATAGACAGATGAACTAATAATGCAATAATGTTCAATAGAAAAGCTATGCTGTAGATGCATAGTAATAGTAGTGATGAAGATGACAGTAATAAAAAAATGAGTTACAGTATTACTTGGGCGCCCTGACTAAGCTCAGGACCTGCTGATCAGGAACTCATTGTACTAGCTATCCAAATAAAAGATGTTTTTTCCTGATGACTTCACTGACTAGGAGAAACAGATAAAGGGAAAGACAGGCCAACACTCTAGTTGTCCTGCTCTAGAACAAATGGCTAGCCTGAATGTGAAGAGATGATGCATGATTCCATTAGATTTCATCCTTGAACTGGTTTTGGAAAGACATCATAAATATATGCCTGCAAGACCGCATTGAAAACTTTCTGTTTCTTCAATTTGCTGTAAAATCATCAAAGAAAGGCTAAATGCCTTCAAGTACTGACAAATTAGACGTGCAGTGAAATGCAGGTTTCCACTTACCTGCAAGACTTATACTCCTCAAGCTGCATGGCACAGGACTGAGAATTGCATTCACATCTTTTGGAGTATGAATGACTTCCTTAACTGCAGGTCTGTTCTGTATCCCACTGCAAAGAGTAACTGAGAAATATAACACAAAGGATGAAAAATTCAGCAGAGGATTTTATGGGAGAGAAAAGAGATCTCTCTGTAAGAGATTACTCCATATGTCTTAGGTATCAGCTAGAGAGTTTTATCTCTACCAACTAGCTCCTGTGGGCTGAGAAATATGAAATATTTTTTTCTTTAAAAAAAAAGCTTAAGCACTGAGCTTTTCCTGATTTATTCTGATCATTTGACTTGGGAAATTTCTATCTTTCTCTCAGAAAATTGCATAAGAACTACCTGTACTCTGCATACTGGAGAATAATTTTGCTTTTGAGAAACTATAGTCCTCAGTAGTAGTTTATTTGTAGTTACAAGCCATGCACTTGTACATATCTAATATCCTGAGATTATGCCCTACATGGATAATTGTCTTTCAGAAAAAATCACTGCTTGGGAAGCTGCATATTTAAAGTGGGTTTTTTTGGGGTTTTTTTCTGCTTTTCTTGTTCTCTATTCCAATGTTTATGCTGAATAAGCACTTAAGAACAAAATGCAGCACTGTTTGCCTATGACTGATTACAAATAAAGCTTCCAGGCAGTACAGATATTTCATTAACCTCCAATGATTTCAGGTGCAGAATCATACTTCTTGGCTGAGTTCAGTGTCAGTGCTTATGTAGGTGCAGAGAATCAATGTTGATTTTAGTATACCTGTATCTAAATCAGATTTTCTTTCCTAACTTAATGTACAAATAAAAAGAGCAGAAAAGTTTAATATATTTTTGTGTGTCTCTTGAGTTTTCTCAGTGCTGACCTAGGATATTGTAAATATTTCTCCAAATCCGGGGAATTAGCTGCAAAGTCCACTTTATGGAAGTTTTATTCTTGCCTGATTCAGCCCATGAATGATCAGATAGCTCTATAGGATCCTGGAGCAGCTTGTTTCTGAGTTCATTATGTATGAGCTACTTTTGAGGGGTACTGATGCATGACTGAACTTGGCCTTGGATGAACCCTCTCTTGTATAAAACCCATGTTAGCAAGAATATTTAGATTCTCAACTAAATCTACATTGAGAAGAATGAAGAAAATATCACTCACCAGGAGTGATCAGTAAAGAGGAGAACAAGTCATGTTCCAAATTGACTTTCCATTTTTACTGGAACTTCAAGAGGCATGTGTGCTTGGCAGAATTATTTCCCTTGCTTTTAAAGCCAGTGTACTATAAGATCCTATCTTTGAATGGGGTGAATAAACCTACCTGTCTGGTATACTGGTTAGAGATAGTTCTCCCATTAAGTGAAGGTTGTGCAGATGTACTGGCAATGCTAATGATGTTCTGTGTAATCATCTATCCTCAGCTCAACAGCATGACCTTTTTTTTTTTTCTCCAGCATGATTCAGTTAATTAAGGACTTCCAGGGAAATCTAATGGCTTGTTTCAGGCTGGAGGTCAGCCCAGACGAAGACAGTGCTCCTTCCTGACCATACAATCTATGGACTCCTGAATGAATAAGGACATGGCTATTAAGTAAGTTTGCTCCTTGGCTCTACATTGAACTGTCTAGATGTCTTAAGGAGCTTAATTGAAAACAAATGAATGCTGGATGAAAGAAAAATATAACATTTCCTTTTTCTGGGTGGAGTACTGTCATTGAAATTAAATCTACCATTTCCTTTAACAGGAAAGCAGGATCTTAATCTGTGCTCTTTAATGCAGCAAGGTAAATCTAGGGTTGTTGTTTGTGACAGCTACCCGTACCTGCTACGGACAGTACAACAGAGGTACAAATTGACATTTATATAGCACAGAAGAATACTGAAGCTATGAGATCTATTCACCACGCTGACAATGACGTCTGCAGCAGCCAGCAAACACACTGTGATTTCCATGATAACACAACTGTAAACCAAAACCTAGAGTCCTGTTACTTAGAGTAATCATTACAAACTAGTTAGCTATAGTCTGTATCACAGTGTCCTATGTACAGAACAGAATCTTTAGCATTAGAAACTGGTACTCTTGCATGTAGAAATAGCAAGTGGCTCCGCTCCCAGCCCTATAAACATCTCTCCTTTGAAGAACATGTGGTTCAGAGCACCCAAAGAGAGCAGTGACACATTGGGAGATTGTAGGATGACTAATTTCTCTGGAAGAAAACATATGTTTTTCCATTTCTTTGATTTTTAAAAAATACTTTTGCTATTCTTAAATGAAGATAAACCCTTCCAACCTCAACAATTCTATGATAAACCTCTGATTTACGTAAAGGAAGGTGATTCCCACAAACAACTGAAATTTTGAAAACAACATGGGCAAAGTTTGAATCAGGCATTCTTGCTTGAGAAGTGGCTTGCAATACAGACCAAAAGTGTCTTCCTTAGCTTACTGCAATTTTTTTTACAGGACAGTGTTTATTTTCTGCTTCATGAATAACAAAGTTGCTACTTTTATATTTTAAAATATCTGTCCTGTCTAATGATCCCAGAGGAAATTAGAATTCCAATGTGCAATGCACTATGCAAACACTTAGGCATGAATCCATTGTCTTGAAGTCTAAATAAATAAAAGGCTAAATTTACAGTCTGAATTAAAGAGAAAACAAATAAAGACTGACAAAGAATTGTTTCTCTTTTACAGCTGGGAAATGGAGTCAATGCAAGATTAAGTGATTTGACACAACCAGGGTCATATAGGGAACCTGTAGGAGCTGTTGGCATTGGACAGCATTCTCTAGGCTGTTAAGGTTAAATGAAGAACTTTTCATCTTCTTAAATCTTTCATGTGTTGGATCTGGTAAATGGAGTCATAGGGTTGCAGAATGGCTGCCCTATCACACTTTACACTAAGAAAGTGTGTCAGAGCTCTAGCACTTACTGTATTTTCCCGTTTAATGAAGCTTAATCTACATACCCCCCACAAAGTTCTTCTGAACTTAGTCCCAAGCGGTCCCTTCATTTGTCCCTCCCCTCCATCATTTTCCTAGTTTTTCCTTCTGTGGTGGCAGCACTTGTAGTGAGATTTGGCCCATCCTTGGGCAGATGGTTGGCCTGTAAGGAGAATCTCCTTTGTGCTGGAATGCTTTTTTTCTGTTTTGTCTTTATACAGCAAAACAACAGGTCACCTCAGTGCCCCACTGTATTTTATTAACCCATTGGTTTATCTGGCTTTGTTTTTTTCCTCTCTTGCTGTTGCCAAAGCAAGAAGCATGAGAAACTAGTAAATTTTGCTGGAGAGCAAACAAGCTAGACTACATTTGGTCTTTTTCAGGGGGTTACTTGCTCATGAAATATATTGAATGAACATTCATCTCCCTGTTTTAAAACAAGATACGCCTGGTGGAGTCCTATATACTAGCTTACTGAATTCCAGGCTATTCAGCGTATTATCAAACAAATTGTGCTTGCAAGTTAATAAACACAATTGCCCAACAGTACCAGAATATGCACTGTCCTTCCTGATTACAATGTGAAAAAATTTTACAGGGAGCTCCGTGAAAAGCTTAGGGAGCTGAGCACTGTCACTGATAGAAATATTATACCTCTGCTTTATGAGGAAGTTTCAGTGAACATAAAAAGGAATGCAGTGCTAAACAATGTTATCATCTGTGCACTGAAGGAATGCATTCACTTCCAGTAATGCTACAGAGGGGTGACCTCAGTCTGCATGCAGCGGTGCACAGCGTACAGTTGCATTAGTTAAACTTTCTTGACCTTTTGTTCGCAGTAAAATGTCCTTCAGTGCAGCTGAGAAAGATGGAAATTCTCCTCCTACTTGTCTAGCCAGTCTCGTGAAGTTTGTGTTTTTGTGCTATTTATGCTGTTCTCTATTTAGCATATACTGAAAAGGCCTATATAAATCCAAAAGCAATAGTGACGATTTCTTTTTTTTCTAATGTGCTGTCCCTAGCACTGTGCACAAAACCATCACGTACACCACATAAAGTACAGCCCATGTGAAAGCAAAGAGGATGCAGCAAAGCGGAGGCATCCCCCCTCTGTCTGCTGGGATTCAGTTTCCCAGGGAGCACTGCTATCAGTCTGGACAGTTTGATGTAATCCTACCAGTGTAGCTGAAGCTATCTGGGCTCAAGGATTTATTAGTTGTGAACGTTCATTTTTGTTTTTACTGGGACAGTGCCAGTAAATAAGTCACCAAAACCACTAGCTGAGTGTCATTTGATAGGAAAAGGCTGGGATCACAAGTAAGCCTTCTGTCTTTTAACAAAAAAAAGTGCTGAGGTAAGCAGTGTCAAGCCCAGCTGCATCAACATGATGGTGGGAAGACAAATGAGAGCTTTCACTGCTGGATACAGGGGATAGAGAGCCTACAGCTCTGAAAAACCTCCTCATATCCCAGGAACAGCTGTCATAACTGAAACTGCAAGGGACTGCTTTTTAAACTACTCGCTTTGATAAGGAGAATTCTCTCACCCACTCGCTCCCTAGCAGATAAACATACTTGTGCCAACACAGCTCATCTGAAAGGTGACTGGAAACTTAAATATCTTCAAAGGTTTCCAAACCCTCTGTAGCCTCTCTCAAGCTCTCCTGAAGCCCTGTGCCCAGCCCTGAGCTGGCATTTCTGAGGTATCTGTCTCTAGATAGTGGGGTGCTGTGCTAGATGAACTCAATAGTTATTGTGTGATGCCCTTAGAGGGATTTTTCACTATGGGAGGCTGAACTTTACAAAGTCGGACCTGACACTGACACTGTTGTTGGCAGCAGGGACTCCCTGAACGAGCCACAACAGAAGGAACTGGGGGTCATTTTAGAACGGATCCTGGAGTGATGACAGCTTTGAAGTGGCGGACCAGCCTCTCCCAGTGCCTATTCTGGGGATGGAGAGACGGTGGGAGTCAGGGGTGATGAAGCGTGCGCCTTTACCATCCGAGGCGCCGCACCGCGGCCAGGGGTGCGGGAAGCGCGAGGCCCTAAGCGATTCCCGTGTGCATGTGCGTGTGCACGTGCTCGTGCATGCGTGTGCAGGAGCGGCGGGGGCCCAGGAGCAGGGGGAGGGGAGGCCCTGGTGCCGGCCGCGCAGCAAACTGGAGACAGGGGCGTCTCTCCCTCCGTGGGGCCCGTCCGCTCCGAGCGGCTGTTGCCTGGGCAATGGCTGGGGAACTACCGGGAATGCCTCCCGGAGGCGAGGTCCCTCCCTGGGGCTCATGGACACAGCAGAAGGGGGAGGATGGCTTTTCTCTGTCTGCCTCTTCTTTTCATGCTCAGCAGATTAGAGCGGCGCGTTGCTCTGGCGACGACACAGAGGAGGTCTCCAGCACACCTGCACCCAAACAAGGAGTCCCGCCAGCAGGGGCTTAAGGGATCCTGCAGGCAGAACACTTCTTTCTCTTTTTTGAAGTGGGAAGCACACTAGCAAAGGGGAAAAGGAGGAAAAAAGAGGAGGAGTTAAAAAAAAAAGGCAGAAAGAGGGATAGAGGAAGGAGAAAGATTTAGGGAAAACAAATGAGTGTGCAGTCATCTCAGCTGAGCAGCAGTGCTCTCGGGCTGCAAAACAGGGTGTGTGTAAACAAGATGCACAAAGACTGTTTGCAGAAGCACTCTGAGCAAACTGCCCCTGTGAAAGAGAAAAGGCCAAGTGCTCTTTTGGCTTAACCTGCTGACTATCCTGCACACTGTAAAGTCTATCAGGGAAACCAAAACAACGTATCCGTGGAAATGGCAGAACTCAAGACATAAAACATAGATACACAGATGAAAATTGAAGTTACTCTTGTATGGCTGATGTGCATGTGCTGATGTATGCACATGCGGCTGTAAAATTTAATTTCTAAGATGCATGATGCCTTTATAAAAAGGGCTGCAGAGTGGTATGAAAATTGATATTACATGCCTCCTTCTTTGCTAAAACAAAATATCAAGAGGTAGGCAGAGATGGGAAGGAAAGAAAAAAAAAATTACCAAGGAGGTCCTAAAGGCAAACATGCCACTCTGGAATGCTTTGGCATCTCTCCAGCGTCTCCTAATGAAGCAGTCAGCTCTGTGCAGGCTCACTGTCCTTGCTTCACCTCTCGTGGACATCCCCCTGCCTCTTCCATAGCTTTGGTCTTGTCTCTCCTGACTTTCCCTTGTCCTTTGTCTTCCACCAGTCTCTTTCCAATCTTTTGAGTAAGTTTTCACCCTATCATTTCTTTTTTCCAACATCTGAAATGACTGTTTGCATGCCTGCAACACTTCCCAATGCAGCAGTACACATCAGATTAAATAAGATTAAAAAAAAAAAAAAAAAGTAGGAGAGAGAAGAGACTGCACAAACCAGTCTCTGTTACTGTAAAGTGGGGCTGTTCAGAGATCTGTTTCTCTGCCCTTCCTCTCTCTGCATTTGAAGGGCAGAGGCTCCCAACAGTCAGAGTGCTTGACAAAAGAAGAAAAAAGCTTTGAAGTTTCAAAGTGAAGCTGAGAGTTCCGTTATTCTCATGACCAGTTTCATCTCTGTAGAGAGAGCTGCAGTTAGACTATTTGTGAGATGAGACTAGAAAAGTCAAGTTTCTCCTGTTCAGACGTTAGCAATCATGATGCTTTTATAAAGGGTAATGGTTTGGTCTGCTCCTATAGATCACACTTCGCTTTTCTTGTCCTTGCCATTGTAAGACTGAGTCTAGCTTTCCTTCCGGATATACTGCACTGTAGTAGCTGGGGCTAGGTTTATAGATAAAGCACTCTGGAGATTATTTAAAAACATCATAATTGAAAAATAAACCTATTACTCATGGGTTTATTCAGATTCTGAGCTTAGAGTTCATATTGGTAACAACTTTGGAAGAACAATTCTTCTGAGAGATTGCATGTGTTTTCTCCCAGCTAAAGTAATTGTGTAATGCTTCCACTCCGTCATCCAGCCTGAACTCGGGGCCTCACACAGGGACATGTTTTTACTAGTAGATGGCTGGGTTTTTTTTAACGTCCTGTATTGTGTTTTAAGTGATATCCCATACTGAACTGTATTCCGTACAGACAATCCAGACAAAGTGATGAGGGAGAAGATATATGATCCTGGGACTGATGGCAAATGTGAACTGGCTATTTAAAAGAGCAGACACAGCAAGTCCAGAGATGGCTGAAGTCAGTGGAATTCTTTCCATGGGCATCCATGCCTTTCTGATCAGGCTGTATGCATTCGGGATATTAAGCTGGGAGCATTTACTAGTCATATTCTACACCAAGGAGTTCCCCTGGTAGGAAGAAACACGATAGACAAGTCAGTGTACAAGGCTGAACTACACGTCCTGAAGGAGATATTCCTGCAAGATCTCAAAGTGAGGGAAATTGGAGAAAATTCTTGAAGCATGCATCCAGCTCCCTCCTTGGCTCACTGCAAGCAAAGCATTTGCAGAAAAATGACTTTCTCTTCCTGGCTGAGGTGGATGGGTCTATCTGTGGCTGCTGGATCTCCTATGTTGCACAACCCAAAAGTAGTCCTATCAGACCCTGGGAATTTCCATGGGACTGAAAGGCTTTGCCGCACAATAACCATAGATGGGTATAAGATAGGAAAGGAAGACAATGTCTACAGATTTTGGAAGTATCTTCTGGTATAAATGAGAGAAATATTATTTGTAAAATCCTATCAGAAGACAGGAATACCAGATCTGAGTCAGATTATGCTATATCTTGTAAAACCTAGCATTGTTCTTTTCATGCTAATGGAGTCAATCCAAACTTAGAGCAGAGTAACTGGGTAGAAACTAGCCCATGGTTATATGTCAGTAATACCTTCGGCTGACCCTGCTTTCAAAACAGAGTATTGTATCTATGGGAGTAAACCAGAATTTCATTGTTATTTTAAGCTGCAGAAAAGATGGAGGCAAGCTGTTTTAATGATGGTAGGAATAGGCTTTGCTTATATTACCACTTCCTTGTGAACCTATATATTTCCATATTTACAGAATCCAAGCTTTACTATAGGGCAGCCTGTGACTATATATCCTTTTTTCTTTTTTTTTTTCTTTTTTTTTTTCTGTGAAGACAGCAATGAAGTTTCTCCTTCAGTGGACACTACTGCCTCAGAAAATATAAACCATAAATAAGATATTGTAGAATCTAACTTCTCTGAAGTGCTTAGATGAAAAAGAATTTAGCATAAATAAGAGTGTTTTTTAACCACATACAATAAACATAAGACATGACAACCCATTTTCAGAGAAAAGAAGATTTTGATTAAAGCAGCGTTTGGTCAGTGAGTTTTAGTTTGTTTTAGTTACATGGAAAATGATGGATTGTTTGTTTATAATTGAACTGAGCTGAACTTTCAACTGTGTTTGACAGTTAAATTTAAAAGAGAATGATACGTAATGCTCCATGCCTGACAGAGAAATGCAATACTTTACAAATCTAAATAAAATACAAACTAAAAGAAGATTATCTTTGCTGTCTAGTAAAAAAGATGCCCGATCCTTCTTTGAAAGTTCTTTACCGAAGAATTGTTTTGCAGCGTCTGTGGACTTCCTGGAGAAGAAGGGGGGGAAAAAAAAAAAAAAAACCAAAAAAAACAGGCAAAGGAAATTCAAACTGCTTTTAGATCCCAACCATGTGCTAAGTGAGCTTTTACAGAGGCCGCAGAACACTGCTATATGCTGTTTAGTCTGAAAGCTTTTAAAATGCCAGATAGAGAATCTGTAATTCTTTTCCTAAGGGCTGCAGGCATTGGTCTGGAGAACTAATAACATCCAGCCCGAGTTGCTCTGTGAGCAGACGATCTAGGAAGAAGCTACTGGAAACTGTTATCCATGCTTTTCACAACCTTAGCTTTATTTCTAGGTCAAATGGGAGGGTGGGGGTGGATGGATCTGTGCTTGCTTACCCCATTCCCACCTTTCTGGAAAGAGGGGGAGCTCAGGAGTGGCTCTGCTCCACTCTTCCTGCTGGAAGCACCACCCTGCAAGTAGCTCTGAGGGGCAGGGAGGAGGTACCCCCAGGAAAAGCCAGGGCATGCAGAGCCGAGGCAGGCTGCAGAGCAGAGCAAGCTCCCCACCGGGGAACGCGGGTTCCCGCAGACCTCTCCCCGAGACTGGCCCTCCGCTCCGGAGCACGGGCTCCTCCAGGGTCTCGGGATGGGAAAGTGATACTCTGCAGCTGGCGGACGCCCTCCCCTCCGCCGGCCTCTGCCGGGAGAAGGGGAAACGTGTCCACACGGCGCCCCTCGGACCGAGCTGCGCCTGAGTTTGCAAAGCACTTCAAAGCCCTCCAAGATGAAGGGCTATGTAAATGCGAGACAGTTATCAATATACTCCGAATACAAATGCAAATTAAATAGCATGGATGCATTTGAACTGAAATCAACGATTAACATGTTCCTGCCTGCAAATACAGAATGCGATTAATCAGCATGCTCTGAACGACTTTCCGAATACTAGCAGTATATCTGCTGCCAAACTATCCAAGCAAGTCAGTATCCATTTAAGGTCCCACACAGGTCCATGCATCTCCCTATTGTATATTCTCATTTGCCCCCTTTAAGCTCTTGTTTAAAAATAAATGTTGCAGAAATCATCACGTTCCATATTTAAGCCAGTCCTGAAGCACAACCACCTCTGTGCTGACATGTGGCAGCTGTTTAGCAATGCCTGGTTGACCCTGCTACATGTCTCTAGGAGAGATGAAGAATATATAAAATGAAATTATAAATTATTTTTAAATGAAAATTTTAAATGAAATTTTACTACTTGGAATTTGATGAAGAAATTAGAAATAAATCCTAATTCTATTAGTTTTCATCAGTGTAGGTACTACTGCCAAGCTGAATACCTTAAAAATAAAAATTATTCCATCTTCTTTCTCAATTTAGTCTTTCCCTGTCTAGGAAAATGTTGTTTTCAAAACAGTGTTTTAATTTACATCTCTGCTATGAATACATAGTAATCTTATATCTTCGTGCTCTTTTTCTGAGATTTTCTGAGCCTTCAGTTTCTCTTTCCAATCCGTCCTGTGACTTACCTACATTTAAGCAACTGATTTGCAATGAGGAGGGAAAAAGGATTAATTCTGTGTGTACATATACATTCAAATCCTACTCTTTCTGATCATTTCCTTTCAGACACAAAGTGTTATGTTCTATTAATACTAATTCTTACCACAGAGTTCCTCTTTTCCAAAGCATTTCAGGAGCTCAGTGTTACTTTGGAAGGCTACTCTGGCTCCAGCTCCTCTGTCCTTTTCGACAGCCAAATGTAACTTTTGAGGATTAAAGACTCAACGTGTCTTCCAAAGTTTTCATTACATTCAGACCCATGGCCATGAATTTGATTTATAATTTTATCTGTTAAGTGAAGTGAATAAATAGGAAGCCCTGGGTAGTTGATTCACTCAGTGCTTTAATACTCTGAGCAACAGCAGAGATAAGATTGTTTCTTGGAAAGACTTTCCAAAGTCTTTCACAGCTCTTGCCAAGACTTTGTACATTATACATGCTTATGGGTATGTGTGTGTCTGATTTGGGTTTTCCTGTTAAATAATTTTACATGTCCCGTACATACAGTCCCAGACCTAAATTGGGAACGATTGATAAAAACATTCCATTGCCATGTCATTTTTTTCTGGGGATTGTGCCTGTGTGGTCTCTCTTTTTTTTTTTTTTTTTTTTTTTTNTTTTTTTTTTTTTTTTTTTTTTTGGTCTTGAGACATTTGTTTTTCTTGAAGGCTTTTCATTATTCAACCTATCACAGCCACTGGAGTCTGGCTGACGGCTTCTTCCTTTTTCCTTTTCTACCTTTCTCTTCAACTCTAGAGAATTTTATGTTCGGATATATAGTTTCATTAACTGATGTTGGTAAAAACTAAATATTCTGTCTGAGATTTTATATATGTGTATACAGTATCGAGATTTCATTCTGGAACTCAACATGTGGTTATATAAGCAGCATAGCATATATATATAGGCAGCAAATTTGAGTTTATGGTGTTTTGTTCTTCATTTAAAAAACAAGGAGGTATATAATCAAACTGCTTTAGTGAATTCTAGTGGTCACCTAAACAGCTTAAACCTATGACTAAGTCCTGCAGTGTCATTGAAGCAGCTATTACTGTTAGAATAGCTATTAGACAGCCTGAAAACAGATGATCCTGATTCCTCAGCTTCACCAGAAATACTACAGATAGAGAGGTTATGAGTTCAAACACATTGTGAGCCAATGTGTAGTGAGATCAGAATGAGCCTGGGAGATAAATACAGACAAGGATACAGGCAGAAGAGAAGAAAATGAGGCTTCTGTCCTCTCAGATTTGGGGAATGTGGTCCTCGTGTAGTTTGTTCTTGTTTTTCTTTTTTTTTTTTTTTTCCCAGTTGTGCTCATAGTGATTCAAAGGCCTGAAATTCACTCAGCATTCCCAACTAGTAGGGCAAAGGCAAAATTTCATAATAAAACCAGTCAACGCTTTCAAGTTTTGCGTGATGCCTCTGGGTTAGTAAAAGGTTCTTATGCTTTGAGAAACTCTTAAAAGTGTTGGTTTGACCTAGGAAGTACACTATGTAAAAAGCACTTTTGGCATAAAGCCGAGATGAAACCTCAAACTTTATCATGAAATCTATGTCTTTTCAAAGAGGCAAGAGATTTTTCTGCTTCATCTGTCTTAAAAAATCAACTTTCCAAAGCCAGAATTACACCTTCCGTATTACAGTATTCTTCCTGGGCAGCTGCTGCTCTGATACAGATTTAAGCAGAACTGGTTCTTGATCCCTTCCTCTTCATTCTACTTTGCTAACTGAGAATATGATGTTTATCAATAATTGTAGTTCAGTACATCTTATGCTTTTTTTTTCTCTTTTTCTCATTCACCTGGTAATGTTAGGGTTAAAAAAAAGAACATGGATTTGGATGGTCCAGATTCAAAACTGCAAGCAGAAATGTGCTTAATGATCTCATTCTACCTCTCTCTCTCTCTCCTTGTGACCTGAGCACTTAGCCAAAAATCAGGTTATTGGAGGGTGTTCCAATTATGAGGAGCAATTGATATTAAGACAGGTATCATTGATGCAATCCTTATTTACAAAAAAAAACCAAACAAAAAGACAGAATTTTTATTTTCACCTGAATATGGAACAAAAACAAGCAGATGATAGTTGCTTGCTCACAGCTTCAAACCTCGTGCATCTTATACTAAAAGCTGTTCAAACTTGCACTCATTTCCATACTCTCAGTATTTCTATGGCTCATGTTTCATGCGCCTTCTTTTCTAAGCTTTTTTTTTCTTTTTTTTTTTTTTTGTGCTTTCTTTGCTCTTTCGCTTTGAGGGCGCTGATCCTTCAAAGAATGAAATCCCACCAAGTCACTTTGTGCCCTTGCTGTGGGCAGCAGAGTGCCTGCATCGAGACAAGGGATGTGTTTGTTTCAGCTGTGAAAGTATTCAGCAGAGTTCAATGGCTTCTTTGCTAAAAGCTGGCTGTTACATTCATGAACCTTCATCCTAATGGTGTAACCCTGGCCCTGGAATTAAATCCTACCTGAATAAGTGATATTCACTCATCACACTCACATCACACAGAGCAAATTTCACAAACTCATGAAGTACATATGAAGGACTGAGAATAGGATATAGGAAGGCACCTGTTCTCAGTTTCTTGATTCTACGAACTTGATTCATCTTTCAGCAAGGAAAGGTCTGATTCAGCCTTGGTCAACAGAAGTCTATCCATTATCAGGAAAAGGCTTAGGCCTTAGTGAAAGAGAAGCCAGAGACAAGACTTGCAGAACACTTCTGTTTCCAGCCCTGCACCACACTGCTGCTGCTGCAGCATTTTGCAGCAATGTTACAGCCTTTGGGCCTCTCTCTCACAAAACTGTATGCAGACAGAGCCTGGGATACAGGGAGAAGACTAGGAAGTTCAGGCGGTGAAGACCACGTTCCTTATCAGCTCCGCAGATGGTCCAGAAACAACAGAACATTCAGACTATACACTGTAAAAAAAACCCCTTAGATTTCCAAGGAAAATATACCATGGAATTCTCACACATCTTGGGCACTTTCTCACTCTTCTGAAACTGAATACACTAAATTATTAAACTTCATTTGGGGCCAATTTTGACATCACATCACACATTGAATTCTGGAGTCCATCTAATGAAGCAGATGCTGTCAATAACTTTAAATTTATACCAGGGCCCTGGAGATCAGGGTAAACTGGGTTTTCTAAGGCCACATGAGAACAGTCTGTTTGTGTTGAATACTTAAGCTGTCTGCTGCCCTTTTTGTCATCTACACCTATTCTATACATGCTCTTCAAAAGCAGTGTTCAGGGCTTAGAAAAACAGAAAAGTACCAAGGAAGCAAAGTAACTCCAAGAGCTCTCCCACCATCTGTTTAAAAGGACAAAGCAGTAAAACAAAACAAAATTTGTGGTCTAGTCACAATCTCTGCAAGAAGAAACTGTGCTATAGTGGAAATTCTCTGCAACACCCTTTGGATCAAAATATTACAACAATGACAAATAGAGGTGACCACATTTAAGAGGTACTTGGAGCTGAGCCTTGACTTAGATTCTTAACTGTTGCTTGGAAGTGAAACCTGAGAGCAGGGAAGGCAGAGGGAAAGAAACCTTGTGTTAAGCTGGCATGCACCAGTGAATAAATGGCTGGCATTTGCAAAGCTGCATTGCAGGGGAGCTTTTAACAGTTTGCCACTGCCAGCTGATGTCTCTTTAAGCATCACTGCCAAGAAACCAAAACTGGAAGCAGGTGCAGGGACAGAGGAACTGAATGTGGAAAAAAAAAAAAAAAAAGAACAGAACTTCTGTTGTTAAAATTCTGTTGCTTTCATTAAAACCTAAACAAAGCTTTACTTTAGACCTGAATAATAATTTTTACTGTGATAGACTCCTGCATACCCATTTTGCCAATCCTCTTACATTAATGCACTCAACTAAAAGATTTTTGTTGTTTATTTTTTCCTTTCTTTTTTTTTTTATTCCCGCAAAGCTTGGGATTGTCTGGGAGAATACTCTATGCTGATTATAGCAGCTTTCCTTCAGAGACCGAGAGCATCTGCTTCCTAATGCCCCTTGCCCACCCCCGAGCAAGCCCCTTTCTGCAGCCTCCCCCGCTGGCCCGGGGCCTGGGAACAGGGCTGGCTCCCGGGCTGCAGTCTGCGCTGACCGTGCCATGTCACCAGTTCAGGCCCTTAGCGTGCTCCTCTCTCATATGGCACAGAGCAGGAGACGGGAGAATTTGCATTCTTAAAGACACCGCTGCAATGTGCCCTTCCTGAAAAGGTTCTGGGCTTGTTCACCATCCGTACAAAGGAGGGTTGGGCACGCTGGGCTGTGGACGTGCAGGGTGTGTATACGCAGTGCTAGACATATCCTGAAGTGCCTGGGTTACTCCTGGCATACCTGTAGGAGAAGATGGATTCATTAGTAATGAGGAAAATAAGACCAAAAAGAAAGGAAACTCCTTGTTAGAGTGACGAAAGACCATGAACAAGATGGGGAATTGAAGCTTTTCTTCAGTACTTCGCTAAGAACCTTGATTTTACAAATCATTTAGTAGTTACTGTTCCCATGGATTAGACAAAAGTGTGTCCTCTTTTAACAGAGTCATGAATTTGGGCTTTTTTGTTATTTTCTACCTAATAAGAAATGCTTGGTATCCTTGGTTGAAAACATTCCCTTCTCAGTTTGCTTGCCCATGGAGAAGCGTAAGACACACTGGACAAGATTCAGATTTTATGCATATGGCTGTACTTCTGTGTGCCATTGCATTTGAACTATTATTTTAAAGTCTTAATTTCTCATCTTCTTAAACACTCTGATTTTAAAACACAAAGGTCTGCCTTAAGACTAGTTATATTTTTTTGCTTACTCCTCACATCTCTTTTAGAAATGATGGTTAAGACTAACCTGAACAGTGTTGTCCTACTTTGCAACAGTACAGTCCTGACAACACCTTGATTTTCCAGTTGTACAAATACTGCTTAATTTGAAGGAAAACCCTCACTTTTCCAGTTTATATTGCATATTATATAGATGTTGCATTAATATTGACTTAATTTTCCTCTATTTAACTTTTTGTTAGATATCCAGGAAATTAGGTTTTGAGATGGTTGAGCCTAGTTCCCAACTCATCCTTTCTCTAAGTTCTAAGTGACTGCTTTAAGGTCTTCTGGAACTGGAGGAAAAATTGGAAACATTCAGCCTGTACACAGGAGACACAGTGCAGAGAGATTTACAAACGAGCTATGAACTCAGTCTGAGCAATGCTGACTAAGCCTGAGTTAGAAGGGGTTGGTAAGTGGCGTTGCAATTGCAAGCTTAGTGAAATAGATAGCCTAGGCTTTCAGGATGTTCCCCTCCAACTCTTACAACCCATGGAGATGTGGTGTTTCTTCAGACAAAAGCTGAGATGAGTCCAGTAGCTGGATTTTCCTACAGAGGCACCAAATTGCTTGGTATAGTAGAGCTGGTGATCCCCTCAGAAAGGGAGCACAGACCTTTTTTGCTCCCTCTGACACACCACCACAGAGCACAGAGCTCGGGGAGGTGAGACCATCATGACCTTTTCAACACAGAGCACTTTCTCAAGCCCCATAGCTTGAGACCTCCTACCTATCACATAGTTTTCACATGTCAGGAGTTGTTTTTAGGAATGACAGTGAAGTTGTCCCGCTCTGTTTGCAGCATGGGTCAGGCTGAAATGGGCATGGGTGAGGGAGAGAGGTGGGGAACACCCTGAACCTGCTCCCATGCCTTGTGCAGGACAAGTCTCCAGGCAGTGCCCTAGATGGGGTGCTTGGGTCCAGGTTGTGTAGGAGAAGTCCAAAATCAACGACATGCAGTTAGGGTCCCTTCTGGTGTACAGTGGGAAGGAAGGCAACAAGGAAGGTGGTGGTCCTTCCACATGCCTTCCTTGCCCCTGGTGGGCCGACTGGAAGCTTTTGTGCTTCCACAGATCTGAGACCTGAAGGAATCAAGCCAGAAACTTCTGTCTCAGCTCTTCACTTTAATCCTTGCCCTGACATCCTCCTAAACATTTGAAAAGACTGGAAGAGAGCTTACATTTCAAAGGATTAACAGAGCAAAATGGAACACTGCACCTTTAAGCACTTGATCCCTGCTAAATGCTACCATGACTCATCTGATTTTATTTCTGTAGCATTCAAGACAGCATTGAAAACTCAGAACACTTTGAAAATTTTCTGCATGATTAAAAGTTTAAAACAATAAGTGTTCTAAGCTAACAAACATATATTTGTGTGTTGAGAGATATACAGACAGGTGTGTACACAGGCATGCACGTACTCTAACCGAAGCACAATAGGTCATTAGTAAAGTCATAAAACTGCTAATGGAATACATTTGCTGTGAACTGGGCTAGTTTAAAGATAGAGTAATATAGCAGAAAATAATACTTTAAAAAAACCCCAACCTGATACAGCCAGGACCTATTTAATGAAACTATAGATGGAGGGAGCTTATGTCATCAGTCTTTGAATTTTGTAGATTTTGAACATGGTCCAAAAAGGATAATCCAGTGTTTGAAATATTATAGTAGCAGAGAAGGAGAAATGGTCTGCCTGTTACAAACATACAGTCTCAAACATTCACATCATACTGTAAATACATCATATATTGTATTATGTTTCCTATGGAAAATTACTTTTTTATTTTTAATTTTCTAATCCTTTTGTTAAAGATTTTTTTTGCAAAATCAAGACGTTAATTAATCATTTAGATTTTACTCTGCAGGAAATTTGCTTTCTCTGAAATAAAATAAATTATTTTGTATTTCTGTATTAATCATGATCTGTATATATACATATTGAAATTCCATGAGCCTTGAAGATAATTTAGCCACATGTATGTCTGTGATTTCTTAGTCTTGTAACTACAGCATTTTTTTTTAGTGTGATTCTGTACTTAATGATCTCTGCATTCAAAATGTAGAGGGGCTCTGGGCGCCTCAAAATACAATAATAACATTGTAAACTATGTAACTAAAGATGGAGCTACCTGAACTTACTGTCAAGTAAACCAAATAAAATAGTATAAATAAAATACACTATCATTTGAACCAAGCATTACTCTTGCTGGAAGTGTTATGTATTTACAGTGCCAGTAACACACCAGAAACACTCAGCACTTTCCAGGTTTGGATACTCAAGTATTTTGGACACAATTTCTATAACAAAACAGTATGTTAGGCCATCATTAGTTTTTCTCTGTGTTTTAAATACGTAAGATCAAAGCCTGACTCCTAGGTTTTTCTTCTTTAAGTTCTGGTAAGTAGTATGACCGCTGTTGTTCTGGATCATAAAAATTACTTACGTTAAGAAAGCAGTTATTTCATTTTCCTTTTCAGCATTCTTTCCAGCAAGTATCTTTTTTATTGTTATTTTTGGGGGTGAGAAAAGACAGGTATTGCCATCTAAATGGCTTGTATAATATTTACTCAGTATTGAGCAGGGCATGAAAGAAAAGATTCATGATGGCTATTTCTGGTAGTAAATTTTTACAGTGTACATTTCTTTTCACTTGAGGCATATCAGGAAATATGATTCTGATTCTGCACATTTTGGGCAACATCATCTCTGACTTACAAGGTCTATATTCTCACACAGTTGTGTTGCTTTTACCATAGTAAAATTCAGTATTTGTTTCTCAAAGTCTGTGAAATTTCATCAACACCTGGCAATTGTCACACTTCATACAGCTATAAGAAGCGGAATGGAGGAGAGTGTGTCATATTAAAAAAAAAGAAAGTCTGGCAACAAAACAAAAAAAGACAAACAGGATATAAAAATTGTGAAGCCAGAATCTCTGGTAGCCAAGATATGTAGTATGGAAGCCATGCTTGCAACTGCAGCAGAGCCTACAAGAAATAAATATACTATTCCTGAGTATTGTATTAATGAAAGTGGCAACTGAAATTGAAGGGTTACATAATTTTTTACTGCACATAAATTCAGCAAGGTAATGTGCATTAATGCTGTATACATTTTGATAGATGGTTGGGGGTGACTGTGTTCTTAAACATGCATAATTTTTGATGTATTTTTCCTATAAGTGTTTCAGCCAAGACTAATGAAATCTAGATGCCTAATGCACTTCCTGTTTTTAAAAAGATTATATGAATTAGAATAAAATTGTCAGTATTCAAACATGTGCCCTTTGTCTCCTATAAACTCTGGGAGCAGGACTTTTGCAGGCCACAATTTATGTATAAGCTGGATGCTGAACCAGTAACCCAAAGTAATCCTGTCACTTAAAACTTTTTTTTTTTTCTTTCTCCAAGATGATGCAGCTTCTACATGCTCTGTTTCCCCTGTACATCCTCCTTTTTCTTTCTTCAGTATCTATATCCACCCAAGTTTATTCACTTCTTGATAACAGGGCAGTTTCTTTCGGCTTGTAGTGTAGCTCCTGTTTCCAGAACTTTGAGCTGAGCATAAGTGAATTTCTCAAGCCACAGAATTATTTTCAGCTAAGATAATACATGTTTTCTGCATGCTCCCTAAGCAGAGAAAAAAGGTCAGATGAGCTTTTAGATATAGAAGATCCAGAATAGGAAGAGCAATTGAGAAGATAAAAACTGTAATAAAAAACTAGGTAATACTGGGTAACAATAGAGAAGACCACCTAATGCAGCATGCAGATTTTGTCTGAAGAGAAACAAGTCACTATTTACTTCATTCTTGCTGCAAAAAAGACATTTAAGCCACTCATAGCCTTTGTGTGTAATCCCTTTACAGACAGGATTTTTCTTTTCCTTGTTTCTAAAGGGAAGAATAGGCTGCATATTTATTTATTTATAAAATTTATTATTTTTGTGGATCATCATAGCAAAAAGATGCTTAGGCCATAATTTCTGGTGCGTTCCATTTTCAAGCTTGGCTGTATTGGGGTGGAGGTAAAGCAAGCTGGTTGCTATAAACAAAGAGCAGCCGAATGCAAACATGAAGAAATTATACACTGTTATTAACTGTCAATAATAAATGCTTTGGATTAAACTGGTTGCCTGTCAGAAATGATGAATTGTTTGAAGCACTAGCAGTAGAGACTGGCAGAGAGTCCCGCTGGTGTGGCTGTTGCTGGGAATAGGTAAATGACAGAAAGCTGGTTTTTAGCACAATTGGGAATCTTTTTCTATTATAAAGGCTGTAAAGAGCCTTATTACTGAGGCTCTTTCATGTTTCTCAGGTCACGTTGACTTGTCAGGGTGCCATCTAAGGTGGGACTGTGCAACTTGCACTAAAGTCAGCTGGAAATGAGAGTGTTTGCAAAATCTGCCTTGAAGTTTTCATGACCTAGGTGCTCAACAACTGCAATAAACAGAATTAAAATTGGCATAAAATGTGGATACACCTGTGGTGAGATTTTTAAAGCTGCACAAGGCTTTTAGACAACAATTTCTGTAATGTTTTGTAAATTATATGCTTAGATTATTGTTTTCATCCAGGAGAAATCTTGTGTTTAATTTTTCTATTGCAGGTAGTTACAGTTTAAATAACTATTTCTCCTTTTTTTTCTTTTCTTTTTTTTTTTTTTTTATGCTTCAGAAGGGCACAGGTCTCCAAAGAGAACACATGTGATTGCAAACTTTATTTTTCAAACAACTCAGGGTCTTTTTGTTTATCTGAGGAAGGCAAAAAGCATCTAAAACCACTTTTTTTTTTTTTTTTTTAAATGGGAGGAGTTGTTTAACTCAAAGGGAAGGAAAACATTTGCTCTTCAAATTTAGATGGGAAATTGAATTCATCATTGCAGTCTGGACAATTTTTGCTCACTGTTAATTATCATTTACAAGTTATAGCTAAATCAAAATGGCATTTTCAGATATGGTCTTCCTGCATAGTTCGGGAGGTGTTCAATTTGGGTTCTGTTTATTTTTTAAAAGAATAATAATAACATTCTTACACAGTATGCTTTGTCAGTAATTCAAATTCTTTTACAAAGAAGTCATATCCAAAATTTTATGGAGAGGGAAATAAGAAACAGGGACAGAATGGCATGTCCACAGTCAGTAAGAAGCTTAGTGGCAGTTCTGGGACAGCTCTGATCACCTGAATATCAGTCCAGAGGGACTGCCTATCACTGGTGATAAGGAAGGCTCCATAAGCTCAGCTGTTTCAATTGGATAAAACACTCAGACTTTGAAGAGTTATCTGAATAATCCCAATCTTCTGTTGCTGAAGCACTGAGTAAAAAAAAAAAATTCTTGTCAACTGAAGGAAAGCAGAACATTGAATTGTGAGGTAAAACAGATGCATTATGAATTAATGTATTTAACTTAATAAAGTTTTGCTTGATAATAGTTCCAGATATTGAATTTTTGCCTAAAATAAAAATTTTCTTGAGGCAGAGGTTTTCTTCTGGTTCTATTGGTGTATTTCCAGCCAGAATAAGTTTAATTTTATCTGGTGAACATCCATTTTTTTTCTGATCATTATAGTTTTATTATTGCAATGAAGAAAAATAACTTAAGAATATATATCTTTCTGAAATCAATTCTTTTGAGGTATCCGATATGAGTCTACCTATTGCCCAATTTTCAGAGAAATTCTGGTTTATAAATGTGATTGCAAAGCATTTTGCTTGCCATTATGTAGTAAAATAGAGGTACAATAATGCAAAATGTTAATGTTTTCAAATAAACTTCCACAGTAAATATATCGGAGATACCAATGCCACTCACTTTAAAAGAAGATAGATAAATTACTTTTGTGAGGATGTATGTGCAAAACAGTAAGTCTTGAAATGAAAAAAGAGCAGACACAGCAAATATGCTTTATTGCAAGAACATGGACTTTTGTCTGGAAGCAAACTGATAGGACAAGGACAAACCTTTAATGTTTATTTAAAAACTCCATTCTGAATAGGCATTTTTTCATTTATGTGCGTCTAAAATGACTCTTCAGGTAAGGCTTTTGGTAGGTGATGGAAATGAGAGATAGGCCTCTACTTAGTGCTTGCTTGCATATGTGCTACAAAGAATGGTAGAAAATAAAGAACGCTTTTAAAAAAATAAAATTTGTATAGCATTGATTTTTGAATGGGTCACAGATTGTATATCATTGGAACTCCTTTATTTTCAGAAATGTAAACCATATGCATGGGTGAAATATTTGATATTATGGTTGTTATGTAAGTGTTGCTGTTTTAGTATGAGCCATGAGTTTGCTTTAGAAACAAAGCTGATGGTAATTTGCAAGTGTTTAAAGACAGCAAGAGAACAAAAATGGACTGAAAAACACTCCTACACTCTCCTCATGTTTATGCATTGTATCAAAGATCTGTTTGTTGTCAAAAACAAACATTTTCAAATTTGTGATTACTAGAGTCAGATCATCTTGTATATACTACTTTATGTCTATTTATTACGGTGAAGCCATATTTCAGAAGAATATATCAAATCCAAACTGGTCAAGGAATGTGAAATTTCAAAGAGGTTTTAACTTCTTGTAGGAAGAAGTATGAGTTTGGTCCAGAGTGTTATATTATAAAACATATCACCATTAGTGACTTTGTGCAAATATTTAAAGATGAATTTAATCTATCTATTTCATAATTGCATAATTACTTCAACCTCGAAGAAACTGAGATGTGAGATTCTTCTCAGGAAGCTAATGAAAGGGAACTTTCATCTTTTTTTTAAAAAAAAAACCTACAAAAGAAGTTGACTGTGCCAGGAAAAGTAATACAACTAGATGTACAGGAATCACAAATGTATTTCTCTACATTTAACAAGTGTTCTGAGAAATGAGATGAGCAATTTCTCATATATCATTGTTATTAGTGACAATAACCAAATGTGTGCAAACCAAATTCTACCCTCATTTTTACCTCTCAAGTGGGTTAGGTTTTGTGCAAATTAGAAATTATGTTTTAGAAATCGGCTATATAACATGAAAGGTGACAATACAGCTCAAAGCTTGCTTGGGTTCCTGGGCTCTGGAAGTAAAAGACAAAAATCACATAAACTTTGTTTTCATTCTTTAAGGAAATATACGTTTGAACCTAACAAATTGAACCAAAGGAGAAAATCTATTGCAGAAAAAGCACAGATTTCACACAATTATTTTACACAGGAACATTATTTTGCATTCACTTTTTTTCTTTTTTTTTTTTTTTTTAATTAAGATGACCATTGTATGTTTTAATAGTAATATAAGCAATTTATTAAATTTTGAATGAAATGTCTGTTGATGTCAAAACATACCAATAAAGATAAACTGCCATTGAGTATTTTCACTGACATGATGACATCTTGTATGTTGATATGAACCTAGTTCTCTTTGCTAAGTTTTGCATAATTAGAATATGCACTACAACATAAGATAGAACCAGGAATGTGATTTGTAGTTTAACTGCAAATGGAGCTGAGTCAAAAGTTTGGATCAAATTGCAACCTTTTTCAAACCTTTGAGTTGTTTGAATCTGGGACTGTGGTAGTTTTGTACTACCCTGTAGTCAGTGGAGACATTCTTGTGGGTTACAGTATTTTGCAAGAAAAAAAAATGCTCAGCATTGATACATAAAATCTGGTCATATCTGCAGAGTTTTATTTATAAAATGACTTATTACCAAGGCAACTGGAAACTAGCAATGGATGTACTTATTCTGTTTGACATAACAGGAAAGGAAGTATTTGGACTCATTTTGTGCAAGCATAAAATATAAAGATAAAAAAAAATATGGTCATCAGATTAATTTATTCTTTACAATAACTATGTTAGTCATTTAACCTCAGACTTTCGTTGGTTTGACTATACTCCCTGGTACACTCCTATAACAATTCTCATTTCTTAATAAAGCTTTTTTTAGTGGAAAAAATATATCAAAAGTATGTCTTGGAAAAAAAAGGCTTATTACTAGCTGAAAATTTATTGTCCAAGTCAATTTCAATCACTTTTTATTAAACAGAATCCAAATGGCAACACAACTCTCTGAAAATAAACTGTTGAGTAAAATACTGAAGCTCAATCTTTTAACCACCTTGGGCTTCATAATATAAAACATAATACCATTTGTGTGTATGTGTCTGTACAGTGATATTAGCCAGCTGTGCCAGCTAGATTAGCCAGCATAATCTGGGCCAGAGCTTCATCTGGAGTTTCCATGGACATCCATGACGCCTGAAGACACGAGCTGTTATTTTTCCTGTGTGTTTTGTGTGTCACAGACAGTTGCTCATCCTTTTCAGCTGGAGCACAGTGTTCTGCAGCAAACAATGGCTGCTGTGTGTATATCATGTACAAGCTACCTGCGAGAAGACTGTGCTACAACATCCTGGAGTTCCGGGTATGCCACTGAACAAGCAACAAATAGGGTTGGTGCTAGTAGTTATAATCATAAAAAAAATCCAAAGGGAATATGTTAATAACAGAATCTGTTATTGACTGGGTATTAGTACACACAGAAAAGGATGAAACATGCTAAAGTGGTCCTGTGACACTATAAATATATGCAGGTATGATGCATATTTCAACTATTCTGGATTTTTGTTCTTCTGTAATACTGTATAGTGATTTTCTGTGTCTTGCTTTTACAGGCTCTGGAAAATGAGGAAATTTCGGAGAGAGTATTTCTATACATGCCTACTCTTTAAGGCAGAGATGAACATGAGATTGTAATTGTCTGTAGAGGTTCTACTGAAGCGCTGAATTCAGATGGCACACACATGCTGGACGAAAAGTAGCTTGAACTGTATTTTGCATGCAACATTAAGAACAGATTAAAAAAAAAAGTCAATTATCTTTGGATAGAAGCTATTTGCACTCTATGACCTCAATGACAACCAGCATACTGGGTAGAGAGAAGAATACAGGTTGACACAAGTGCAAGTTTAATTTTTTTATTTTCTTCTTCTTTTTGTTTTTTCCAGAAGTAGGAAATTGGAACATTTGGAGACTGCTTTCAGTTACTCTTTAAACTGAGCTAAATCCAGACCTGAGGAGTCAAAAAATGTCCTAAGTGAAGGAGCAGCAAGAGCGAGGCCTGACACTGGGACATGATGGTGCAGACGGCCCCGCTGCACTCCCCTTGCAGGGGTCACAGCAGGCGCAGTTGGGGCACACAGCAGGTCCGTGGCCTTTCTCATCACAGCGAAACCATGTCTATTCCCTCCAGCTACCTCCTCACTCTTGGGATGCAGGGGTGCAGGGAAAGGAAACCTCAATGGCTCATAAAGAGGGAGGAGGAAGGTGCCAGCTCTGGGGGTCCCTTGGCTCCTTGTGGGGCACAGTCCCACAGCATAGCTGTGAGGCAGACCCGGACTCCCTGGCTGCAGGGGGTTACAAACACGTGCAGGGCCCTGATGCTCTGTTTTATCTGCAGTCGTCTCTTTACTGATTGAGTTTTCCAGTCAGCATATTTAATGAACATATTGTTTGACTAGTTTTTAAGCTAGTCTGTGATTGGATATGCATGAAATCATTATCAAACTTGAGTTCAATTACTGTTGTTACATAGATGGTTATTCAGCTATGAATAGTTAATGGGTTTGCTGAAAATATTTGAGTTGGGGACCGGTACACACATTTAGACACAGACTCTTCTCTTAGCTTTTGCTTGTGATGTAAAATCTGTATAAAGATCTCTAATGTTTATTTGTTTGGACAACATGAGACTGCACAACAGACAGTGTTCAAAAAAGGACCTGTGGAGGTAAGTAAGTTCTTGTTCATTTGTACAGATGGATTATAACATTAAGTCTTCCACATTTCAGAATTGCCCTCATGGAGATGAGACTTTTTTATTTGGTTATTGTACAGCAAGGAGTTGTGAATGTTTTCTTCTTTTTTTCTCACATTAAAATAAAGTAAAATTCATAAGAAGTATAAGAATGTAGAACTGATCTTAGGCTGTTTTGTGAGATATTTAAATAAACAAACAAACAAAAAATAAAATACAGGAAAAAGGGAAAGGTACTGCTACCCTTCATGTTCATACAATATTAGTCCTTAGTTGTTAGAAGACTTCAAGGGCTTATATCGCAAAGTAAGATAATAGTAAAATACTTGCTGCCTATGAGCAATGACATCCCTGCCATGCACAACCATTGATGTTGGAAGTTAACTCTTGTCTGTCGCACAGGTGGATCCTCCAAGATGCCATTTCCGTTAATGTCTCCAGCGGCATCAGTGTATTAGGGACGCAGCTTACCTGAAAGTATGCATTTGTCTCTGACGAATGTGTGCATTTGTCCCTGCCCTGATCCCTGTTTGTGTGTTATGGTGACAGGACTAGCTGAATGGCTATTTTTACTCTCTGTCCTTCAGTGAGGACTCAAGCAGAGAACAGTCTCCGGCCTCTGCAGCAGGGGAATTTTATGGCTTTTTCCATAGTCAGATCACTGACATTTCTAAGAGTTCCTTGTTGAGCATGATTTTTTTTTTACCTTTTAAGTAGTTTTTTTAACAGTTTTTCATATTAACCGTATGCACCATTATTGTCCTAGGTGAACTGAATAAATGGAAGGGAAAAACTAAAATTATTTTGGCTTATTGCTTTGTTACCTTCACTCTCAAACTTGGCACCTTAGTATCCTGCCTGCATTATGTTAAAAGCAAGTCTTTGACTTACATATAAAAGTTTAGATTTATGTGTTCTGCAATTTCTTAAATTTCATACACCGGACCACTTAAAAACTTGAAAGAATCAAATTTCATATAGCAGCTGTCAAACGAAGGGCCAGCCTTGTGATTTATATATAAAAATAAAGGGTAAAGTTTCAGGGTTGCCAAACTGTTCACTTGAAAAACAAAGTAATTACAAGAGCGAAAGAAATGGAAGAAATCCTTCGTGCTTACTGTCACTCTCAAATGGAATAAAGCTGTGCTATTTACTGTTAACTCTTTTGATAGGCTAGCCTAGTAATGAAAAAGTTCTATTTTTTTGTAAGAACATATCAACAAGTAATTAGTCATTCAGGGTCAAGGACTATCCTCATTGAAGAAAAAAATGTTAAAAAAAGAACAATCTTTTGAGATGCCAGCTATTAAATACCTTGTCTTCCTTACCTTCTATCACAGTTTCTATAATTGTATAGCTGTCCTTAAAGCTTGATGGAACTGTGAAGCTGTGCATTTGAAGTTAGCTAATAGTTGATGAAAAATATGAACTTCATCCAAATTGAAATTATTGCTAAAAGCTGAATTGCATAATGCAGTTAGATAGTCAGGAGCCAATTCTATCTGAGAGGACTGGGATAGATGAAGACTTGCCTTCTACTCATTGCAGAGTAGAAGTATACACGGACTGACATGTAGAAAGAGCTCAACAAGGAATTCTTAAAAGTCATTAAGACAACAGCCTACCAAGGAAACATTGTACTTTCTGTACACTTGAATGAGAGATAGGCAAGAGAACTGTGAAGTAGTTCAGGGAAAATACCTGAGGGGAGATTGTAAAGCGCATGAGACCAAGCTCCTCTTGGCAGTGGCCAGTGACAGGACAAGGGGAAATGGGTACAAGTTGAAACACAGGAAGCTCCATGTCCATGTGAGGAAGAACTTCTTTCCTGTGAGGGTAACAGAGCCCTGGAACAGGCTGCCCAGAAAGGTTGTGGAGTCTCCTTCTTTGGAGATCTTCCAAACCTGCCTGGATGCCAACCTGTGCCTCGTGCTCTAGGGGACCCTGCGTGTGCAGGGGGGTTGGACTAGATGATCTCTAGAGGTCCCTTCCAACCTCAACTGTTCTGTGAGTATAGGAAAAGCTTTAATTTAAAAAAAAGAAATGTGAGAGAGGCTGTACAACAGGGCATCAGGGAAAGTACAGAAATACAATCATTAACAAAAAAAAAAAAAAAAAAAAGGAAGAAAGTAAAATCAAGTAAAATCAATTCCCTTGAATCCTTCCCAGCAACTAAATTTATGTGCTCTCTGATTTCCTCAGTGTTATCCAGACTTCACATCACAATAGAAATGGTTGGGAAACTTGTGATCCGGACATGCAGCTGGGCTGTGGGGGAGTGAATGTGACTTGAATTCCCATATCTCCCTCTGGTAGAAAAAAGCCCAAGTCTTGTTTCTCCTGAGTTGTGTTTGGGTTATTCTTCATTTTTTCAAGAAGACAGCCTGCATCAGACTGAAGTTTTGTTGAAACAAGTGAATTCTTAGGAAAAACAACCTACCTTGTTGGGTTTACTTTTCTTAAGGAAAAATGATTTTGTCAAAAACCAAAAAATAATTCCTGTCTAAGAAACGTGTATCTCTAGAAGCAATATTGGGGGTTTTTTTGTTTGTTTGTTTTTTCAAATTCTCTTGTGTCCTGACTTAAATATTAATATTAGGTGGCATTTAATTATAGACAGGATATCCCTGCCTGTCTTCTATGTGCTATAGTGTTATTAGTTGTGACTTACTATGCCCTAAATTATGTTTAATGGATTTTTTGCATTAGGAGTCTGCAGAAGGATGATATAGTTTTGATCTCCACATATGTCAAAATGTCTTCTTTTTCTAAAACCATCCTTTTCTAAAATGTCTTCTGTTTCTAAAATCAGGAACGAAAGATTGATCAGAAAATGACTTAGTAGTTTGTAAATCGTAGTGAAGTGGAAAAGGGAAAATCAAACCAAGGCTGCTCAAGTTCTGAAGGCCTAAGTCCTGTTAGACTTTCTGCAGCATCTTAGAAGGGAAGCAACCTAGAAAAACACTAGTCATCAGGGAATATTTAACAGATGAAAGTGGATGTTAAGCCCTTGTCCTGAAGCAAGGTGCCACGAAGATGCAAGACCTCCAGGAACATGGCTTCCTCCTCAATCCTCAATTATGCTCTTTTTTAATATCTGTATCATTTGCGTGCTCCCTAAATGCAAACTCTGTTGAGTTCTCTCTGAAGTGAAGCACAGTCCAGCTTACCTGTTATCAGCATGACCATCACATTTTGTCCTCAGACAACTTGCCTGTTGTGTTGCATAATTTTGACCAGGACTTATATGTTGCTGCACTGAGTTGTACCTGTGCCAGTGAACTCCCTTGCCACCTTGTCAGTTTATATTCATTTCTAAAATAGTCCTGGTAGTTGATTAGACCAAATTGCTTATTCTAAAATATTGTTGAAATATTTATTTACATGCTGTTTACTTTTCAGTTGTCAAAGTCATGGGCAATCACTGCTCATCAGCAAATTAGAACAACTATGCAGGATGTCTCTTCATCCAGAAATGTTGCAGAATATTTCTTTACATGATAGACTGCAGTTTCAGATTAATTTCTCTCCAGCTGTGTTATGCATTTTCTTCCAAAAGATCTTGTTCACTTTTAAATAGATTCTAAAACAATGGTTTAAAAAAACAAAATAAAAGCAAAAAAAAAAAAAAGATTTCTTCTCACACAGAGCAAAGAATTTTACTAAAATAGAAAGCAAAATCATTTCTAAATCTATCTTTGCCTCATTTCCCCTCTGTCACTTCCTGCTCTGCTCTGTGCTGCTTTTTAGCAACTTATTTGTTTCCCACTTTCCTCCTTTTGCTCTCACACAGTAACATTTTTGATCAGATTTACAGTTTGGAACATGCAGTATCATGTGCTAGAACTGTAGAATCATGTTTGAAATGTCAAGAGTTTTCTTAAGGAGATTAATCTTCATCTGTGAGAAAATGGATCAAAATAACAATGGGGTCTTGTCTCTCCTGGGCTCATCTAGCAGCTTGAGTGCTGCTATTGTATGGTGAAGTCAAACCACATCAGTCTTTTCAGATGAGACATAATATAGGAAATAATTGTATCAGGTAGAAATGCTCATCCACAAGCAGTCCCATTGCCAGCCATATTACATTTGGGGAAAATAAAAGTTCAGGTGCTTACACAGTGTGGAAAGTTGTTACCACACCATCTGCTCGCATTTCCAGGCACCTTCAATCCGTTTTGGAAGGAGAGAGTTGTTAGGGTCTATCCGCCACAGAGGGGCAATCTTTCATTTTTTGGTGGGTCAGTGGACCTCAACTTAGATGTGGCTAAACCTTTTGTTTCCTCTCTGCTGAGTAGGAGACAACAGAACTTTCCCTCAGAAGAAGGAAAGACTCATTTTGGGGCAGGACGAAGTTAGGACTACTCTCAAGCCCAGGGACAGGCTATAAAGCTTTGGAGAAGAGACTGGAGGGAAAAAAAAAAAAAAAAAAAAAAAAAAAAAAAAAAGAGAGAGAGATTTTCAGCCAGAGAGCTTTTAGATGGAGGAATGGACAATCCCTGATTGTCTTTTTTCTTTGTGTCCTACATGTTCTGTCTAGTTAACTGGAAGAATGACGGGTCTCAGACCCTATGTTGTCTTTGTTTTGGGATGATCTGAAGATTCTTGTAAGTCTGCTGTATTCAGGGCTTCTTTTTTTTTTTTTTTTTCCCCCCAGAATCCAGGGACAGCCATCTGTAAGCCCATCTAGTAGCCCATCTTGCAGTTGTATTAAGCAGCTACTAATTATTGAATCAAAAACTCTAAAAGAGCTGGGATTAGAAATACAAGCATAGGAATGAATGCAAAAAAACAACCTCTATGTGGCAGCAGCTGGAGGAGAGGGACATCAGGAAGGGGTTGTCAGGAAGGGCTGGTTTACCAAAGTTAATCCATGCTTCATTTAGAAGGAGAGGTAAAAAGAAACAGAAAGAGAGTGGAAAATGTGGTCTGCTGGTCAGAACTGAATAGAGCAGAATGCACAAGGAAACAGGAAGAGAGTAGAGGCTTTGAAAACTGTAACTGAAGGCCAGAGACAAAGTGCCAGGAAAGAGATGTATTATGTGGTCAAAGTTGGAAAAAGTGTTTGAAAAGTGAAGGAAGCAGTAAAGGATATATCAGATTTTTGAAAAGGAGGGAAAGCAGGAGCATTACAGCAGAGGACATTAGAGGAAGGAATGGTATGGAGTGAATGAGAGTGACAAGAAATGTTAGGAGACAGCAAAAGAGGAAGGGAAAAGAAAACATTATTTACACTGGCTTTAATTTCTCAGTAATTACAGTGAGGATGGTACTAATTTGGAGCCCTTTTCCATTCAGAATGGAGAATGTCAGTACAGGATAAATTAAAAGTCTGCTATCTGAACATCTTGGAAGTGATGAGTTAGAAAGTTAAGAGACATCTTGTGCAACCTCCATGGGGTTTTGCCTGCAATACCACACCAATTATACAGATCTTGCTGTTTGTAGAGCACACTTGTGTAAGCATTACCATTCACAAATGACCCATTCTTGGAAGATGACAAAGCATTCATTGTATCAGGCTTTGTAAAACAATTATAACAGGTGATAAACTTCTGCATTCATTTTTCACTAAGTCTTAGGTAATTTGTGGAACAGAAAAGGTACTGAGCTTCTTGCATACCTACCCAAAATCAAGCAATTCTGAGCCTGAAAAGTTAGGTAGACTCAGCTAAGCTAAAGGAGAATAATAATCTCATTGTCAAACTGGAAGGAAAAACAGCTGGCATGTGTAGGTAAATATATGGAAAGTGGAGACATTTATATGCACCTTGAGAACTGCAAGTTTATGCATCCTACCATTTCTGGTCACATCAAAACACATAGGGATTGAAGAAGTGCAGATTTCAATTTAGGTAATGTATATGCAGCTGGAGTGGAGCAAGGGACCATAACCATGACAGTCTATCTCCTGCAGATTAATGTCTGGTGCAGGCAGGTATGTCATAAACTATGGTTTAATATGGAGAACCTCTCAGTGTTTCCCTCATTTTCACTAATGCATTGTGTGTGCCTGCAAGAGATTCACAGTAGAAGTAGGGCTATTGCTTTTAAATGTTGCCTATGACCCAGATAATGTCAAAATGTCTGAATGCAGGCTATGCTCTTTTTAAAAAAGAGCATCTCTAATGTAATGCAAATGCACATTGTGGGGAAATTCCAGCTGAGAAAATGAGGCCTTATATTTCTAAAACCATATACATGTCAATAGCCCATTATTCTCCAGTTTTAAATGTAATTGCAGCTCTGCTTGGAATGAATTCCTGAAATAATAAAATACACTGAGTAGCAGTTACTGAGTCTCCTAGTTATTTTAATATCCCTCCCCTACTCCATAAAGAAGAGAAAAAAAATGTCAAAGAAGTAAAAAAGGAAGAGTGAAGAGAGAAAGGAGGAGGAAAGAATGGAGTGAGTAAGAGAAGTGAAGATAAAAGCGAAAGTCATATCCCTTTCTTTTATGTGTTATTGGAACACTCTGTGCAAAAATATGCTGGGCTCCTAACAGGCATTACAACATCAACACATCTGACGGCTTTGTATAAACCTATCTCGGTCCAATTTTGTATGACAAATTATTTCCAGGCAATTAAGAATATTTATAATTGTTTTCTTTGGTAGGAACTTTCTTCTATTTCCAAATTTCTTTTAAGCTAGTGTCTCCTATAAAGCCTGGACAGCCGTCATTTTTAAAGAATTCTCTCTTAGTCATGTGAACTACTGCTTGCAACCATCTTTTTCTGATAAATTTAACATGTGCATAGTACTGACTTTATCATTGGTACTGGTACATTTTATGGTATCATTATTTCATTGTGAAGCCCCCTCTTCCCTCTAGATCTTTCTTGGGAGGACTCCAAGAAACAGCTTCTATGAATAAAAACAATGTAGGTGAATATTGCAGTAGTGCTAAGCTGCAGTATTTCTTTCCTTTCCCTGCTCTCTTTTGTTCCTTCTGTGCTTTCCTCTCATTGTATCAAACACCATACCTCTCAGAAAGTGGTTTTTACATGGTTCAGCTATCTGGTCACACTTGTCGGGTGGAGAACATACACACAAGGTTCCTGAAAAAGACAGTATGGAGGAAATGATCAAGGAACCTGAAGAGACCTTATATAGCAAATTCCATAATATATTGTCCTCTGGAATACCAAAGTTAAAATACAAATATATTGTGCTACAAGTGCCGTGTGAAGACTGAGGTTTCAGTTTTTCAGTGAATGTTGTTCTGCAGAAACGAACTAATTCCTTACGAACAGACTTAACCTTTGGAGTTTTACACAAAACAAGAGGTAGCTGCTGATACAATTCAGCCTGCTTCTTTTCCTTCTTGGTATTTCTTTTTCTCCCTTTCATTTAAGGGGATCTAGGGTCTTTCTATCTCACTTACGAAGGTGCTGTTAATTATTTAAACCTTTCATCTTTTTTTAATTTATGTCATAGTGTAAGCATAAATTCCATTTTTTATCTGTTTCTCATCAGGCTGAATTTCTGTCATTGTTTGTAAGCCTGAGGATAGACAAAGCTGTAAAATTAACTGTGCTTCAGTCTTTGAAAGAAAAAAAAAATACAGATAAAAACAGTCTCCTCAGGACTTAGAGCCTCTGGTAGTTGATTAGTCCCTGCAGTAGGGAAAATTAAATTTTGTGGTTGAGACCCAGCATGCTTGGATGGTTTAATAATGCTGTGGCCATCATCCAATGGCTGACAACCAAGAACTGAGGTACTTTCTGTTCTCTACTCCCTCATGCAACACCTGAAAATCCCGGGGCGAATCAAACAGCAAATTAAAGCTCAAAAAACCCTCACCTGCAAAGCATGTATAAGGAACTCATTTTAATGCTTTCAGGCTGAAGTCATCGGGACAGGAGCCCAAAAATGAGTGACAAAGGTATCTTGGTAAGTTCTTAAAGCACCTTTCTCAATTTATTGTAGCACCAATTGTACTTGCTTTTAAAATGTATTTCTCTTTCCAGTCCACGTACCACACAGTGAAAGCCAAGCAGCAACTAAAAGCAATCAAGTCACACAAAACACTTTGAGAAGCCAAATCAGTGATTATAAAGGTACAAATGAAGAAATAAAAGCCTGTGGCTTCTCAAAAGTATCTGCGTCAGAAATTTATTTCTGGCAGCTAAGCCCAGACTAATGCACCCTGTGTGCTCAGCGCTGCATCTTTACTGGACAAAGTGGTGGTTTGCACAGCATATACAGCCAATGTGCAGCAGCAGGCTGTCCCTGAGCATGGCTCCCTGGTGGCCCTGTTTTCCAAGAGAAAGATGGCAAAGAGTCACCTACCAGGGCAATTCGCCAGGTAACCAGGGAATTAAAAAATGCAGCTAAACTGATGTAGATTCTGCTGTTCTGGAGATAATGAGCAAGAAGGGTTCGGCAAAATGTGAGCCTCAATTTGGATTATGCTGTCCATAGAAAGTTCTCAGAATAAAAATGATATAAAGTAACATTTTTGTAGCCTCTTTTTTTTCTACATTGTTTTCAATTAAAAAAAAAAAAAAAAGAAAATGAATGTCTGGAAAACAGCCATTTTATACTCTAGTGCTGAGAACATGGTGGATTTTTTCCCCCTCTAAGTCAAATTTCCCTTTAGATTCTCAGTTTTGGCAAGTTTTGGTTGGATTTTTGCCACTTTCTCCTTTTAACTCCACATTCGCTGGGGAGAAAGTTGACGTTTTCTTTTGGATCAGATATATTCTTAGAATAATCTTGAAGAAACAGCTGTTGTTCTGTTCTTGTCAAGAGGCTTTTTTTTTAATCATAAAATTCCAATACAGTATCAAAAATCTGCAGTGCAAGTATTCACTTAAGAACTATATTCTGCTGTGCCGCCTTCTTTGGATTTTCCTTGAAGTTGGATGGGGCAGATGAGACAGATTAAGCCATATATGTTAGTTCCTAAAGCCTAATATTTAATTATAGTCTTTAAGATTATTTCCCAGCATTTCCATTCTGTTTTTCTGGAATGCTTGGAAATGTGGCCTCCAAGACTGGACCATGCTCTGGTCCAGTCTGACATCTCCCATGGTATAACTGAAGAAAGGTTTGAGAAAATTCAAGACTACCATTAAGGGTATTAGCTCTGCCTGGACTTTTCTGAAGCATGGCAGCTGGATGCAGGAAACACAATTTTAAACAGAACCCTCTGAATGATCAGGCTCTATAACTCAGTCCTAGATGCCACAACCAGATGCCTGATCAAATCTGCCTGGTCACTCAAGTTATACCTTAACATGAGTCTGCTCTGGCTCATGTTAAAGCTTGGCTAACCAAATAGGAAGAGGATAGGGCAAAGCAAAGGACAGGGAATGCTGTAGTAGGCCAAGGAAACTGTGTATGAATGGATCTTGTGAAGGTAAAGCTTAGATTTATAGCGACTGAGCTGGTTTTTATAAGATATTCTCTAAAGGACCATTTTATGTCCTACATTTGGATAAATCTTTAGGACATAACTGAAACTTCAATTAAAACCTCAGACTTCACCTTTTCTCCCTTTTACCTTTTGGGAGCTAAACAAATCCAGTAGTGCTCAACATACCTTGATTTTGTAGTTCAGCATTACTTATTATTTATTCATCTAGGAGTTTATATCACACCTTCCTTATGTTCCTTATGCCTTTGCTCCAGCAAATATTCTGACAATTGCACCTCCCCAATAGGAGAGTAATACCAACACCTAAAATAGATGGAAAGCCAAGTAAGGGTCAAAGTAAGTAGTCTTCTCAAGGCCATACAAAATGCTCATTGCAGAGATTAAGGAGCTGACCTGCTGGAAAACAGCTCCACGGAGAGGGATTGGGGAGTACTGGTCGACAACAAATTACTCAGGAGGCAGCAATGTGCGCTTGTGACCAAGAAGGCCAATGGGATCCTGGCTGCATCGGGAGGAGCAGTTGGAGGGAGGGGACCCTGCCTCTCTGCTCAGCTCTGGTGAGCGGCCGCACCTGGAGTGCTGGGTGCAGTTCTGGGCTCCCCAGTACAGGAGTAGAAAGGGTCCAGTGCAGAGCAACGGAGATGATTAAAGGACTGGAGCTTCTATTGCATGAGCAAAGACTAAGTAAGCTGGGCCTGTTCAGCCAGGAGAAGAGAAGAATGAGAGAGGATATGATCAATATGTATAAGTACCTGAGGGATGAATGTAGGGAGTAGGGGTCCAAACTCTTCTCTGTGGTGGCCACTGATAGGACAAGGGGTAGTGGGCGCAAGTTGAAACACATGCAGTTCCATCTCCATATGAGGAAGAACTTCTTTCCTGTGAGGGTGACGGAGCCCTGGAACAGGCTGCCCAGAGAGGCTGCAGAGTCTCCTTCTCTGGAGATCTTCCAAACCCACTTGGATGCCACTGTGCCCTGTGCCCTGTGCTCTAGGATGTGCTCTGCTGGAGCAGGAGGATTGGACTAAATGATCTCTAGAGATCCCTTCCAACCCCAACCATTCTATGATTCTACAATTAAAAGGGTTGCCCTGAAGGAAAGCCCTTGGTTTGACCCAAAGTGCCAGTCTTGCTCTTCCTTACAGGACACCCCTGCCGCCAGGAGCTTGGGAGTGTGGCAGGAAGCAAAGGGCTCCAGCAGGAATGCAGAACATAATCAGCTCCCAGCAAAGTCATTGTATGTAGGCCATATTTCCTTCCCGTTTCAATCCAGCACAGCGCAGCGTTTGAAAAACCACACAATCTCTTTTCCCCTTTTCTTATACCTGAGCTGTGTTTTTCAGCTTAATCCCTTGTTGATATCATTGCTAGTTTGTATAAGCAAGTAACAAGTTTTCAATATTCTGTTCTGACATGTTTTGCCTAGTTTACACAAAGTAATTAGAGTTTACCCAGGCTGTTTTTGCTCATCTAGTTTTTAACCTAATGTCACTCCTGCTTTTTTTCTGCCCGTTTTTCTGCCACACAGAATAGTTGATGGTGTACATACTCTCAAGGGCATTCACTCGTGCAGTCATTGCTCAAACTCTCAGACCTACTGGTAAAGCTGTTTTCACAAGAGTGATTTGTATTCAATCTCAAATGACATCCGGTACGTGCCCGCAGCCTAAAATGTGCTTGTTATGGGGGAAGTACATGCAGATCCTCTTAAGAATTCACCCAACACAGTTAGATACACCCTGGTTCATTTAAATGTTATCCAAAGGCTAAATATCCAAAGCTATAATTGAAAAAGCTTATTAACTTTAAATACAACTAAAGTTGTTGAAAAAAAATCTCAGTGCAACTGTACATTCTTTGTGAAGAGCAACAATAAAAGCATGTGAGTCTGAAGTTATTAATCACAAAGTTGACTAGCATATTTGAGCTACTTTTGAAGTAAGTCTGAGTGCTTAATTAAAAAAAGAAACTTGTGCACACATGCTAACTAAATTCTCCTATTTTATTGCACGTGCAGTAGATCTCAGACACCCAAAAGAACCTAAGACTTAAAGGAACCCAAAATAAAAGCAACTGCTTGATGTAGAAGCACAGATCTACAGTCAACATGAAACGGAGTGCTATATGTGATACTTGTCCATAATGTAGCAAAGCAACAACCCTTCTTATTGCAGGTCATACTAGTAAATAAAATGCCACCACAAGACAGTTCAAAATATGTATATATGAAATTTATCATCACCGGTGGAATTTAGTATTCAGAGATAAGTTATGTTTCATAAGTTGTGTGCAATGAAGCAACTAAATGAAGCTTGTGTAGCTTCGTACTACATAGATTGTACTGACTCTACATATCTGCACAGCAAGGAAATGAGGGAATAGCAAAGCTAAACTTGCCTTATATTTGCATGTAGTGAAAAATGACCACAATTAGCCAACATTCTTACTGTACTTCCAGAAATACAACTGTGAAAAAAACCATTTTGACTATTGTGTGTGTTTATTTGGTATGACACTGATGTGACAAATACATTGAAATGGAGATGGGCACTATATTCCTGTAACTGGAAAGAGATTGATACAATTTTTATCCTTCTATTATGAATGTAAGCAGCAACTGAAATGCTCCAGTGATGTTAAATAAGTGATTGTACCATGGGAGTGGCACCTGGGCAGAATTTAGACTCGAGATCTTGTTTTTGTTGTTTTTCAGATGCACATGAATCAGACTGGAAGCATATATCTAAAAAAATAAGGAAATGATGTTGGGTAATACATGGAATGTGAGAATGCTCTTCACAGTCTGCCAAATGTGGATAGGAATTTTACAAGGACAACAAAGGGCATCTTCAAAATCTGAGGAGTATTTTCCTACAAATTTTTATACTCCAAGCCCCTGAACTACGACAGCTGCTCAGAATCAGTATAATAATTTCTCTAGCTCTACCTAAATGGTCAATTTTTCATTAGTTTTCAATTACTTCTCCAAGAAGATTGGTAATGCAATATCAAACTTCAGACTATAATTGTATTTCATAAAAGGAACAACCTTTTCCAATTAAAAAAACCCCCTCAACCCTGCCTTGCCTCTCCCTTCCTTCCCCCTCAAAAAAACCCTTTCAGAAACACATTTCTAAGACTGATAAATGCATATATACAGAATGCCACAGTAATATAGACACTATATACACTTATAAAAATAAAAATCTTGTGCAAAATATAAAGAAACCATTGTAAAATATGTTTTTGTATTCAGATGATTAGACTAGTCTCATAACTCTAAGTGAAGAGCCTATTTATGGTGAAAAATGTGTGCTACTGTTTTACTCCACAACACTTTCTCACATATTCAAACTCCAAGAAGATATGGTCTCATTTTAAAGATAATCATATATGGCTCATAGCTTCTACATATTTTCTGATGGTCACATGTTGAGAAACTAAATAAGTTTTAAGATTTGATAGAATTTAGTCAGTGTTTTCACATCATGTGATTGGTGCTCTTATTGCACTTGCCTCATGAAAACTGACATAAGCATTTGCACTAGCTATTGTGCCACTAAGTTGGTCACTAAGGTAGCCACTATAGCTAGAGATACATGTAGCTATATAGCTATACACATATACTGAATAATTCAGTACAAGAATCATTCTGAGTACTTGACAGATTCATGTATTTCAGCACAGTTTTTAGATCCTTATAATTTCTTATATCTGTCTTATATATCAGAACAACTAAATGAAGTACCTAATTATAAGACTTTAGATAATAAATAAATGCATAGATTCATACATACACATATAAAAGTGAACTTTCATTTTCAGTAGTGAGGAGGAAATAAATAACAAATAAGTTTCATATTGGGATTGCTAAACAAAACCTGTAGTTCAGAAAGATTACACATATCCTCCTTTTTAAATACTTTTTGAAGTTAATACTCATGAAAACAATCTTGTTCACAAACATATCAGAAGAAAAGGCAAATTCAGGTATTTTCTGTTGTTCCCTATGAAGTCACTAGTTATATCTAATCTCTATACATCCAATTACTTGGGTGGAATGTGTCAAGGAAAGTGAACATAAAGTCTATTAGACAGCTAATAAATCTGGCATATCTTTCTCTTGTTGGGAAGGAAATCAAGTATTTTTAAATCTAGCATTCTTGCATGTAGACAAATAGAAGAGTCTTTCCTGTTTAAAAATGTACAGGAAAAAGATTTCAAATATCAAAAATTTCCTGGGTTGCTCTTTTCCTTGGCTTTTTTAGATTGGGTCCTCTCTTATGATCTCTTGAGTGGTTGTTTTTTTTTTGGTTTTTTTTTTTTTTTTTCCCCACTGTGTCTTTATATATAATTAAGCCCTCAGTTTGGGAACAGGAACTGCACCACATGACAAATGTGATCACTTGCACTGACTGAACACTGGACTCAAGAACAGCTGTGTGCAGAAATGCTGGCCTTGGGTACATTGAAAGAGCTGTAGACCAAAACATTTCATGAGTACATTTATAAAAGTTTATAAAAGTCGTTAAGGAATTCACTCCTACAACCATGTTCAATTTGCAATCAATCTGAAGTGGAAAAAATCCAAGTATAACAAAGACATTGATTCAAGAGTATTTTTATCCAGGCTGTAGTTAAAATGATTCAGTACCTGCGTTAAGAATGGAAAGTTACTTATATAAAGAGTTCTCTGAAGATATTACTTTCAGGTAAACATCCAGACCTCTTCCGCCTTGCAGGATGGTTTATTTCTCTTTCAGGTAAGGCTTGGGTTGCAAAGGAACGGGGTGTGATATTTACATGCCTGAAGGCAAATGTAATATTACACACCTAAACAGTTTTGCTGAAAGGTAAAAACCTTATACAATCAAGACAGAAGTCAGGCCTCCTGCAGTAATTGTTGGAGGCTTTTAAGATGCAGAAAATAGCTGGAAAAAAAAATGCAATTGCATCAGAGAAAGAAGGATGATATAAAACCAAAAGGAGAACTTCTTTTTTCCGAATTTTAAAGTGAGCCCTGGAAAAATGCAAGAAAACAAACAACATATTTGGGCATGATTATCTAAAATATGGATGATACTCAGAAATTTGTGTAAGCTTAAGCTCAAAGATACTGACATGTGCTACAGCAGATTTTTGATAGTAGGTTTAAGTTAGACTTTGGTAGATCTGGTGTGTCATACTGGCATGGGGTAATTTTGCAATGTGTTCTAACCAACAGAGCTACAGGGAGTAATGACATGATGGGAAGGAAAGGACAGAAATAAATATGAAAGCAGGTTGCTGGAACTAATGAGTAATCAAGCGGTATTAGATTTTTCTTGTGAGCTCATTCTACAATGAGTGTTGAACAGCAAGGAAATCTGTTTTGGATTAGATGTCCTTGCCTGGTCAGCCTGAATACCCTGCCCTGTCAAAAAAAAAGTGGAATAGAAATATTGCATAGTCTCTCATGCAATATTACTATTACAAGGACTTTGGCTTTTCATACTAACTCTTTGTTGTAAGTAATGCTGTCTGAAAGCCCAGGTGAGTATCAAGGAAAAACAGGTCAGCTCTCTGGAAGTGGATTAAACCAACGCAGATATTTGAAATACATAGAAGCTCTCTTTGTTCAGCACAAGCGCAGATGTTTGTCAAAGAGATTTAGAAAGGCTGATAGGAACATCCTAAACAGCCCTCACCAGATCCTCCTAAAAATAGAGTTGCTCTAAAAATCAACACGATGAAAAAAATGCCTCATGCCTTTTTAAAATAGGTTCCATTCCCTGCTCAAAATCAGACACATGTTCCTAACTGGCCAAAAGATGTGATTATATTATTTAAGGTGCATATAGTTTCTAGTCAACAATAAATACCGATGTTAAAAAAGGTATTTTCCAAGACTATCATCTCTGTATAGAAAACAGAAACTGCTGAAGGATTTTTTTTCCTGAATAATTTTGTTCACTCTCTGTTTTAAAGAAAGATCTCAACCTGACATCATTTAATTAATAATTGTGTCAATAATCATTAAAGAAACTAACTTATTTTCCCCTTGCTGGACTGGCTTCTGTAAAATAAAGGAAAATAAAAGTCTATTTATGTGTGCATATATATATATATATATATATATAATGTAACTCAGTGCAAACAGATATTACAGTCATTCTTTTGACCACAAACACAACTTAAGATGTAATTTAGGGAGCAAGGTGGTAAGATGAACCATGTAATAAATGAAAGAAAATAAGGATGAATAACAATCCTCTTGTAAAAGTCATTTACAGCTGTGTCACTGTGCCAAATTCTGATCTGAGATAACATGTGAAATGGAGATGCTTATGTGTCCATGAGACTGGAACTGCATATTGCAGCAGAGGGCAACCAAAACCAGGTAATCATGAAACAATCAAGTGGGTTTATAACTTTCTTCTTTAATGAGCAGCTCTTAATATATGAGAAAAATGGCTGATATCAGAAAAATAAAGCAGAAGAAAATTTGTGATTCTGATGTGTGAGGTAAGTGGCTGTTATTAGGTGTCTCAAACAGATGGTCTTTGAAGAAGAGAGGAAATCATGGGGGCTAATTAGGTACATTTTTCTTCCTGTTGGGTTGTGGAAAAAGTATATTTAGCAGCCCAGAATATTTTTACTGGGTTTTTTTGCTACTGTGAGCAAAACTGGCCATCAACTCCGTACATTTCTATGGGACCAGACTGGTCTGGGATAATCTCTAGCAGAGGTATTTCCTCTACCTTTCTCTGCAGCAGTAGGGATAAAAAAACAAATACTGTTCCTGGTCCCCTAGAGTGTTCCTCCATTATTATTTTTGACCACATAGGAATAATTGTGGGAGATGCTAAATATTTGACTTCCTCAGGTTCTTTAACTTTTGATAGGATAATATCTTAAATGTAGGAAAAATAAATGTCTAGTTGGAGATAAAGAAGGCAAACAGGCTTGTTGTACGTGGTAGCTGTGACGTGCAATGTGAACACAGGGAACTAGAAGTGATATCCCTGAAAGCAGCTCTGCCTTTCTCTCAGGGTTCATGGCACTGAATCAAGGATGTCTTTTACACATTCATGTTTTAGACATCAGCAGATACCAGCACCTTAGACCGTTGGTATCAGCATAAATCCCACCAGAAGTTTCTGTATTCCTGATAGGATAGCCTCCCAAAATAGCTCTCCCATGTCGATTCCACTGATAGGATAGCTCTCTCATGTTGATTCCACTGGATGCCTGGAGAAGGCATTCTGGCCCTGGCATCTGATATCTAATGGAGTTTAAATGTCTTTTTCCAACTTTCCTTCCACTGCTAGAGGTCCACCTTCTATGCAGGCTCCTCAGCCCAAAGTAAAAGTAGTTAAGCAAATCACTGTTTCATCTTTCAGGAGTTCCTTGAATTCCTACTAGTTCAATTAAATGATTTTGAGAGGCTCTCCACTAGCCTTTGCTAGGAAAAATGGAATAAATGTAGGCATTCTTCTTCGCAGGCTTTACAAGGGATTTCTGTCTGTGTGTATCATATTCCCTTGCACAATCAAGACAGTAGCTTTGATTCCACCACCAAGTCATAATAAAATAAAAAAAAAAGACTCTGTATATTTTTTTTAAAACGTGTTCTAGCTACTCTAGCTGTATTATTAATATTGTTGAACTGAGACTTTGAGAACATAAAGTAAAATCACCATCTTGTGCCATGGAGTTTGGCTAAAGTGGCTGAATTTGCCACTTAATCTACTCATCTTCATTTGAAAGCAGGATAATACTTTTCTACCTCAAATGCCTGTGGTGAGGATAAAACTCATTAATGATTTTACTACTCTCTTGAATTTTGGGAATCAGGCAGTCCAGCAAAATGAAATTATCTAAAATGAAACACAAACTGCATAAATATATGTGTACATAAAACAGCATGAGCGTATTTCTAAATTTTTTAGTTCCATAAAATGTTAACCTTCCAAATTACCTTGTCTGTACCCAGAACACTTTTTCATAGCTCTTCTAATGATTCAGCACAGGCCCCAGTTAAGTCACAACAGGACTCTGTGCTGCTTCCTAGTCATCATTATCGTCATTTCACACACTTGCTTCTCAGGGACATTGTGAAGATTAGTTAATCTCTGTAAAGTATGCTGAAAATGTTAAGTATTATTCAGTGCATATGTAACAGCATGATAAATGTAATAGTACAAACTAGGAAAATTACAAATGCTACAAAAACAGCTAGATCCATCAAATGTAGCACTTAAGACAGTGTCCGACAATTGCTATTTCAGTGAGAGAAAAATCAAATCTGATTTAATGAAGTCTGGGAATTAATAACAGTTAGATACGGTCAAAGAAACCTCTCACAATTATCTTAATCCAGAACATAATATAAAAGCATTTTCTACTGATTCCTAGATGAAACCTCTGGTCATGGTGCTCTGTAATGCCAAACATGACACTGCACAGTGTAATTAAAAAAAAAAAAAAAAAAAAAAAAAAAAAAAAAAAAAAAAAAAAAAAAAAAAGAAAAAAAAAAGAAAAAAGAGAGAGAACCAAGATACATTTCCTGTGATAGCCAGAATCTTACCTTTCCTGTCATCTGCTTGATTTTGAGCACAATGTGTAAATCAGCAGCTGTAATTAAAAGGATGTGTTTGTGGGTATCAGCTGTCCCTTTGCAATGTTGGTGAAAGTTTTATTCTCAGTTTAAAACATTCATATAACTTTCAGAAGTGGACAATGCACTGTAATGAGATGCACTGAACACTCACCTGTTTCATAGAATCACAGAAGGAAGGGTGGAAGGGATCTCTAGAGATCATCTAGTCCAATCCCCCTGCACACACAGGGTCACCTAGAGCACGTGGCACAGGATTGTGCCCAAACAGATTTTGAAGATCACCAGAGAAGGAGACTCCACCACCTCTCTGGGCAGCCTGTTCCAGTGCTCTGTCTCCCTCACTGTTAAAAAATTCTTTCTTAAGTTCCTGTGGAACTTTCGATGCCTCAATTTGTGGCCATTTCCTCTAGTCCGCTCACTGGCCACCACTGAGAAGAGGCTGGCCTCATCCTCCTCACTCCCTCCATTGGAGTACTTACACACACTGATCAGGTCCCCTCTCAGTCTTCTCCAGACTGAAGAGGCCCAGCTCTCTCAGCCTTTGCTCATAGGGCAGGTGTTCCAGGCCCCTGATCATCCTCATAGCCCTGCCTTGGACTCTCCAGCAGCTCCACATCCCTCCTGTACTGTGGAGCCCAGAACTGCACACAGTGCTCGAGGTGCGGCCTCACCAGGGCTGAGTAGAGGGGGACGATACCCTCCCTCGACCTGTTGAAGACGCTTTTCTTAATGTACCCCAGGATCCCATTGGCCTTCTTGGCCACGAGGGCACACTGCTGCCTCATGGTCAACTTGTTGTCCACCATGACACCAAGGTCCCTCTCTGTAGGGCTGCTCTCCAGAAGGTTGGTCCCCAACCTATACCGGTATCTGGTGTTATTCCTGCCCAGGTGCAGGACCCTACACTTGCCCTTGTTGAACTTCATGAGGTTTCTCATCAACCAATTGGTCTGTCCAGGTCCCTCTGGATGGCAGCGCAGCCCTCAGGGCTATCAGCTCTTCCTCCCAGTTTGGTGTCATCTGCAAACTTGCTGAGGGAGCACTCCATCCCTTCATCCAGGTCATTAATGAAAAAAATTGAACAGGACTGGACCGAGGACTGACCCCTGGGGGACACCACTAACCACAGGCCTCCAAGTGGACTCTGCACCACTGTTCACCACCCTCTGAGCCCTGTCGTTCAGCCAATTCCTAATCCATCTCACTGTCCACCCATCTAACCAACAATTCTGGAACTTTCCTAGGAGGATGCTGTGAGGGATGGTGTCGAAATCTTTGCTACAGTCCAGATAGAAGACATCCACCGCTCTGCCCTCATCTATCCAGCCAGTCCCACCATCATAGAAGACTATTAGGTTAGTCAAGCATGATTTCCCCTTGGTGAACCCATGCTGGCTCTTCCTGAGCACCTTCTTCTCCTCCATGTGCCTGGAAACAGCAGCCAGGATGAGCTGCTCCAACCTTTCCAGGGTTGGAGGTCAGGCTCACTGGCCTGTAGTTGCCCGGCTCCTCCTTCTTGCCTTTTTTGAAGACCGGGGTGACATTGGCTTTCCTCCAGTCCTCCGGCACCTCCCCCGTTCTCCAGGACCTTTCAAAGATGATGGAGAGCGGCTCGGCTACGACATCCGCCAGCTCACGTAGCACTCTGGGGTGCATCCCATCGGGGCCCATGGATTTGTGGGTGAGTTTCCTCAGGTGCTCTCTGACCCAATCTTCCTCTACCCGGAGCAAGTCTTCCTCTCTCCAGTCCATTCTCGTTTCCCTAGCGTCTGGAATACCAAAGGGCTGCTCTTGAGAGTTGTCAGCCCTACCTAGGCTCTGTAGTTCTTGGGGACCAGCCTTAGCAGTGAAGACTGAGGTAAAGAAGGCATTTAGTAACTCTGCCTTCTCCACATCCTCTGCCACCAAGGCACCCTCCCCATTCAGCAGCAGATGAACATTTTCCCTATTCATACTTGTTTCCAAGTATGTATTATCCATTTGGGAATATTAAAGCTATGAATATTTCAGAGGGTGTATTTATTTTGCAGAAGTACTTTAATCAAAATATGATTATATCTACCTGATGTAATGTATGGATCTATGTTTATTTCCAAGTTGCTTTTATGGTTTAAAAAATACAGAAAATCTCACACACATATCTTTCCTATTCCTATAAAGCAGCACTGAAGCATCACAGTGAGTGTTTACTGAAAATAGCTTCAAGATCATTCTGATGGCCTGATTCAGATTTCATAACAACATATAATCAGATGTAACTCTAAGGACACTAATAGCTGAGTAGCTTTCACTGAAACTTGTTTTGCTTCTTTTGATTTTTCTCTTTATTGTTTTTGATCAAATGGGATTTTTGAGGAAAAAAAAATCCACTCACATTTTTATTTTTACTGAAAGCTAATCTTATATTCAAAAATGCTGATTCTAATTGGAAATATGTAGGAGTTTATTAGTGTTCTGTAGAGCATAATAAAAAATGATCAGAAGAGGAAGAGAAATAACATGTTTATAACAGAAAGAGAGAAATAACATGTTTATATCAGCTTTAGTAATGGAGTTATGCCATGAAAACAGAGAATGAGGATTCATGTATAAGTGCTAAGTGGAAAGCATCGTCATATATATGTCACCGTGCTAATGGTAGGTATGTTACATTGGAAATGGCTCCTGAAAAAACATTTTTCATCATTGTGAATCCTAGATATTTTCAAACTGCTCTTAGCAAATATATTCAAATTCTCTTACAAATGCTGAGGAGACATAGAAAATACCACCATGGTAAACAGACATAGTGAATAGCATTATTTTTTTCCATATCACTGATTGTACTGGGATTGTTTTCCTTCTATTACTTCAACTCTGATTATACGGGACTGGGAAGAGTCAGTCACCATGAGCTTGGCATCTGCAGGCTCCAGATGTAGCCTCTGGAATGGATTTCCACAGCAGTTGCAGCTGGCTATCACTTTCCATTTTCTGGTGCTCTCAGCAGATTTGATATGATAGTGCTGTGCATCACACCATCATCATCCGTTTTCATGTGATTTTCCTGTGATGGTGGATAACTGACTCACTGTGGCATATTTCAGAGATGAGAGAGGACCAAATTACACACAGACCCCCTGTTTCTCTTGCTTATTCAGTGACCCGAATATATTTAGCTTTGATTCACACTTAATGAGCAAAATAAGGTAAAAGTGCAAGGTAGTTTTTTAATTAGCAGCAAAACAAATATGTCCTTTTCTTCTTTCTTTTTTTCCTTTTAATAGTGTAGAATGCCCCTGTTGATGTTCAAAAACAAACAAACAAACAAAAAGCTTGCATGGTAACTAGGACTGTGAGAGGGGCTCCTTTATATTCAACAGAGTCCCAATCTGCCTGGAGAATGTGCAGGGGGATGAGAATGAGCCATCTGGATAAAGCCTAAGTATAGATAATACAAAGTGTATGTAAGATACTCCTGCAAATATATATTTGGGTTATCAATTTAACGGAAAACAAATAAACAACCTTTTATACTAGTTTCTGTTGAGACCAGTCACCAGGTAAGAAGTGACAGGCAGAACAGACCTGTGGCAAGTGGCACACCACACTTATCACGCTGTCTCAATGGACTAGTTTAGATAATCTAATCAGTCAGCCCTGAGTTGACTGCATACATGTTGATCATTACTCAGTTTAAGCTTATTTTGGTTCTTGGATTGCGATTAGTTAAACTGCATGCACAGCAAAAATGAGCTGGATGAAGTTCTTCTGGGTTTTGTAACTAAAATCAAGATTTAATTGAAATCTCATAGGTGAAGATAAAATGTCATGAGTCATTTTTTCTTAATGGCAGGTAATACTGTGAGTTTCTGGTCTCTTCAGATATTGTTTTTACATGCAGCTGAATTAGTAGGCCTGCTTTCTGCTGTTGAAGTAGGAGTGTGTAAGTACATTTCAATTGTATCAACCAAAAACACAACTACATCTTCTAAAAAAGGAAGCTGAGAGGAACAAAAATACAATCATGAGGATTATTTGTAAATATGTGCTTGTAGGCATAATGGGCAAAACGGGTGACAGCACGGCTGTCTGATCAACCCAAACTCTTTCTCTGTTTTTTGCTCATGTAAATAAAGGAACATCACTTTCAATCCTGAAGTGGTTTTCCTCACATACTATAACACAGCTACTGAGAAAAAGGAGAGGCAGACATTGCTATGGAGGTGTACGTTTGGGTACAAGTCCAAACCCCCAAATCCATCTTTTGCAGAAGTTTGGGTCCAGAAGACTCTAGTGGCATGCAGCCACTATTGCATTTTGTAGAATCGTCCATTTGTAGCCAGTGAAGAGTAATTACTTGAGCAAAGCTAGTGAAAGAATTTTTAGCACATAGCTTTCCTTAGCTATCGTATTATCACTTGGGATACAGTCCAACACCCCACCACTGCATTTCAGAGCAGTGAAATCAAGTGGACTATCTTTTTTTTTTCTTTTTCTTCTCAAGTTGTAGATTTAATCTCCCAGTGTTTCCATTGCTGTTCTGGATTACTGGAATTTATTTTTTTTTAAACATTTGGAACCACAACATGATGGGGTTCCGTTAGCTTTTCACTTGTTATGTAAATGAGTTGTATGGAAGACTTTAACCAGGCTTTTCTATGTGCATTGCTTCCAAGCTGCCAAAGGTATATGTTATATGACTCTGGTAATGTTGTATATTTTGAAGATAAGGGGGAAGAAAAAAGCGAGATAGAAGGGGGAAAGAATTCATTTTAGTTTTCTTCAATATTATTTTTCTCTCTTTTTAATCTTGTGGAGTGGAGGAGGAAAAGGTAGAGGGTTCATTTATTTTGCTTTAGATTAATCTTCAGTTGAACTGACACAAGCAGGCAGTGATCTTTATTTTGGTTTGTCATCTGTTTAGTTTTGTATCTCTTATTATAAGCATCACTGGACCTTTTAATCACTCTTTGGACAGGCTTAAAAGATGTAATAAAGATATTAGGAACCTCAAGAGGTCTAAAAATGTCAAGTGAGTACAAGATGTGTAGGATCCTATGCAAATCAGCGTAAATCTATGAATTCTGCTTTGTATCATTAATAATCATTAATAATTCTGACACTTCTGTTGTGACTTCATCAATACTCATGACAGCTGGTGGTGCCATACTTTCACACTATTCTTTTACCATCATTTCTTTGGAGGTTATTTTCTTATTTAAATTAAAGGTTTCAAGCATCATTACTTTGCCAAGGAGATGCAATTGTCTTTTCTTCCATTTAATATCTGATGAAGTTTTACTCTGTTGCTACTTCTTTGATTACTTTCTCATGCCTAAGGTCACCGTGATTTTTCTCAGCTGTAGTATCATTCTTTGCTCTCATAAATTAACTGAAGGAACTGTACTCCCTTCTCCCGAAAGGGGAGCTTTGCTAGAGATACCAATCACAGTGATGATTTTAATCTCTTTTCTTATATGGACAACATGTCTACTCAGTTGTAGTGAAAAGGGAGTCATTCACCTTAATTAGTGTTTTCAGTCTTGTGCAGGAATACTTCTTTGGAAAGGCAGTTTTCACATACAAAATTGCTTTCCCACTCTAATGCCCTGGTTAGGGTAACAGAGGGCAAAATTACAATTCGATGCCTTCAATAGCTTTGTTCAAAGCCCCACAAATAGCAAGTTATGCTTGCATTTTTCTTTTCTTCTTTTATTTTTTCTTTTCCCCAACCGAACTTCTCTATCTGGAACAAAAGAGAGACCCCTAATTTCATTCTTTCACCCTGAAGGAGATCATAATCTAAGTATGTGCAGGGAGAGGCATGTTATTAGTAACAGAAGGAAATTGCTGGGTTCACCTGGGGCTGTGAGGGACACTGCAGAGGAGATTCAAACAATTGCAGTTATGATTTTAGACAAAAATGGGTGATGGGACTTCTGAAACACACAGTCTGATCTGGGTTTGTCTGAAACATACCAAAAAGCTTAGGTCAGTGCTGCAAGGTTCAGTGCTTCTAAACATATATAATAAAGGACTTCTGCTGTCCTGCTGTTCCTTCCTGCTGAATAAAGTTTTGAGGCATGTGTTGTGAGGACACAAACACCTTTCAGAAGTAGTACTAGTAAAACTGATATGTCCTATATTTGAGGAAAACGTATATTTTTAAATGCATATGGTTGTAATTGCCAACAAAACGTTTATGTTCTAGAAACAATTGGCAAAAAAAAAGGAGGAAACGCTGTGAGCCGCACAGCCCCCAAGTAAATTCTCAAATGACAACATTTTCAACAATAGGACGATTAACACGGGAGAACGAAAGGCCCTCACTGAAGTCACAGTCTTTTAAAGCTCTGTTATCAGTTGTTCTAGGATACAATTCTTCTCAAGCCTCATTTTATTTATAAGCATGAAAACGATTGACAGCTTTAAATGACGGGTAGGTGCATGTCAGATTCTTGGCAAATGGTCGGCGCTGCAGCTCTTGGGTGGTGTCGGGGAGGGAGCAGCACAGTCCTGAAAAGACCTCAGTACCACAGAAATTCCGATCACAGCCCATTATCCCAAGCACATTTTTAATGTCTCCATAGGGTTTTTTGGAATATGTAGTTTCTAAAAGCTGCACACATACATTATTATACCGACCAACTAGATCAACGTGTTTTGCTCAGAAGGGTTTTCGTGTTCTATTGTCTCTGTTACATATTGTGGTAATTATCTGTTTCAAGACTTTATTTTTTTAATAAGAAAACAGTTTTTCTCCTTTTTTTTTTTGTGATTGTGCTACAGTTAACTCACTTCCATAAATAAGAATAGTCAAGCAAAAATAGTGCTTATAGTGTCCTTATCCAGATATTTGGAGACTGCACTGTTTCTCAGCAGTGATGAAATTTTCATTATAAAAGAACTCCAGTAAAATTTTACTGGAGGAGAGAAGTAAGTGTTGGCCTGTCTCTCCGACGGTTTTCCAAATACAGTTCGGCCTGGGACATAACGCATGCAGACAGCAAGCACTGAAAACAAACACGCAGAGAGAACCCAATCTCAGCACAGATAAGTTTAAAATAATAACATAATAAAAAGAGCAAATAATATTTTGCAGACATCTAACACAGAGTAGTTTACCCTGGCATGAACTGTGGTCTAATGATGAAATGATATTTGGCTCTGCACAGCAGATAAAACTAAGTAACAATGGCTGCACTGTAGCCTGTGTGGTTTATACATTTGCCTAGTGCTTTAGTTAGGACAAAGAATTTAAAGCAGAGGCAATGAAGAAAAAATAAATGTGCGAGCTTAAGTTTACTGTAATATAAATACACATGCACATTACTGCAGATGTTATTCATTGGCAAATGTTGCCACACAATTATGCTGTGTGCTTCATAATATTTTAATGAGATTTTACTCTAAATAGCAATGAAAACAGAGCAGTAAGAAGCTCTTAGAGAGTAAAAAGTTTTGGAAGAGGGAGTTTTGTTAGATTTTTTGGAAGGATGTCTTTGGGAAATGCACATAACTGATACTGAGAATGTATCTGAGAACGTGGTCTGAGTATAGGAAAACAAAATCAACTTTAACACAAGTAGTATGCCAAACACAAATGATTGGTTTTATTCACTTATTTTTTTATTCATTCAGTTTTGTGTAATTCATTTGTGCAACAGGAAAGTAAGAAAAGGTTACAGTGTAATTCAGGTTGGTTTTATTTTTTAATTGTGGGAGGGGTAGGGAACTTTTAAGTGGAACTGCTATAATAGTGCTGTTAATATATTGTGCCAATTAAAGCCTTGAAATAAATAACAAACCACTTAATATGTGTTGTAAATGTCATGCTGATTTAAGCATTGTTATGCATAGATTAAATCTTTTTAGGTAGTCAGTGAAGGGTTTAGTATTTTTCTCCTAAAAAAAAATTAGCCTTGCCAGGGAGAACTAGAGTGAAATGCAGAGACGTCTGATAACCACATTAATGCTTAGCGTTTTAATTCTAATGGTCTGTAAGAAAGATCTCTTTTCTTCTCTGGATTTGGCATGCCCCCAGCTACCTGCAGTCCTCCCTGGAGCAGCATAATCCACTTGGATTTCATTTTGGCATGCCCCCATTACCAAGGCTGCCTCCTGCTCCAGCGGCTTCAAGCACAGGAAATGTGCTCTCTGCTGGTCCTCCTCCCTGCGGCTGGAGGGGCCTCCTGCCGCCCCTTCCTTCGAGGCAGAGCTGGCCCCTCTCCTGGAGGACTGTAGGGAGAGCGATGGGGACAGTGACGGCAATGGTGACGGGACGCTGGGCACCTTGCCCCACTCCCTTCCATTTGAGCAAATCCTTAGTTTTCCTTGGATAACCCACATGCTTCCTCACCACTTTCCCTACACCACACAGAGGACAGCAACCCTGCCCACGTAGGGGATGTCAAGCACAAGTCTCCTGCTCCTCATTTCCTGAAATCAGGGCTGAGCTGACAATAGGCACCAGCATGGCTTTTATGGGCTTCCTAACCTGGGGAGTTTGGAAACAGGGACACATGAAACACAGGCACAGTGTAATCTGACTCTGCAGTCTATATTTTTACAGCAAGCAAGCAAGTGTAATATCTGGAGTTCCTTTACTTTGGTATGGGATTTGTAAATATAATGTTGGGATATATAGGGGAAGAACACAAGATTTCCTAGGCTGGAAGGTGTCTGATAGAGCTCACGTGCCACCAGGGGATCCAAATGTACCCACACCTGCAGGTGCAACTCATTACAAAATTGAGGTAAGAAATACCAGTCCTCCACATCCATAGGGAAGCATGTGAAAGGCGAGAATGGCTGGCCTACCATCTGTGAGAGCACCAGAGGAGAAACAGCCTCGGGGCTTCTGCCCTTTCCACCCTTTTGTATGTAGGACCTCCCAGCATATTTTTATTTGTCCACAAAATCCAGATGAAATGTCCTGGAGGATATTCTGAACAGTGAAGTCAGAGTTTGATTACTGTGAAAGCCAAGGTAGTACTGTACCTTTCATCCAACTAATTAATGGAGAAAGCACAGATGGGTAAGCGGACTTGTAAGAGGTGATAGAAAACAAGGAACTGCGATGAGGAAAAGATTGAAGATGGCTAGATGAAGATTATTTTCAAATTCTGCTTCCTCTTATGCCTTTTCTCTTTCCTCACTCATCTTGGACACAGGGTGATTTGTTTCTGTCTGCTTTGAAGTGCTGCAGTGCAAGCTGAAGAACATACTGATATCAAATTCATCCAACACAAACTGATAAAAATCAGTAGACAGACACATGATTCCTACAACTGCAAAGTAAGCAGAAGTCAGTCTTGGGTCTCCTCCTCAGAACTTGTTAATGTTGCCTCTTAAACTGTTAGTTAATTAGAAAGCACATCTTTATTAAAGACTTTGGCAAGGGCCTAAGTTGAATTTGTAGTCCCTTTTATAAATGTTTTTTCCTTTTGCTGTTGTCTTGACATCAAAGACTTATAAGAGGCAAGCAGTAAATAAATAGTTTGGGAGATATTGATATCTCTTCTTTATCGGGCCAGTTATTTTTGGTCTTAGTTTGAAGGAGGTTGACTGTTGTTGCGCAGGACTTCTTCCCTGAAGGCTCTTAACACAGACATAGCAAAATCTATGTGCTCTTTGGATGAATATGTGACAGAGAAGTAGTGGCAGCAGGGGAATAAGTAAAAATTGCAGATGGATTGAGGGAGAGAAAGGCATATGCCTCATAAAGATCATATCTTCATAGATCAGCTCAGTGAGAACAGTGTGAGAACTCTGGATGCAGCCACTGACTAAGCAATGGAAATAATGGAATATGTCCTTCTATGTTCTTGGGCACTTTATTCCATTTCCACTACCATGCCTAACTACTGGTCAGGATAGGGTGTTCTTCGATGATAAGCAAGCATCTTAATCCCATGATGTTTTTGCACTGAGCAAAATATTCTTTACTCTCAGTGTCCCATAAATAAGGAAAAATTATGATAAAGGCTATGAGGTGTTTCAAGAAAGATGACCATACATGGATATCTGCATATTGTCCTGTAGAGCACTAAATCAAAAGCCTTTCATGTAATTGATCTGAAAGCAATATTTATCCTTTTTTTCCTCTCACTATTCTTTTCCTGTCTGAAATGTTCAGAACACAAATCATATATTTATTAGAGATGTTTATTTTTTTCAATAATAGCTAGTCTGTTCCAAAACTCTCTCTATATAAATCACATTTTCAAACCTTTTCTTTGTTTAGCAAATTTGAAATTTTCAGACAATACTTTTCCTTTTTGTCCTTATTTATTTTCTCTGAATGCAATATATTGAATACAATTCAGGACTTTTAGTGAAAAAAAAGCTAAGGTAATGGAAATTAATCTTTGCAAAAGTAAATTTCAGACATTTCCAGTCTACCTCTAGTAAAAGTGGCTTTGGAGCTGTTTATTTATTGAATGTTAGTGCCTGAAGACTTATATTTATCTTCAGATTTCAGTAACTTTTAAGAATTAGGCAAGTTTTAAAACTTTTCTTTCTCTCTGTCTTAGATATGATGTGTGCAGGGTGATTGAGAGAAGCACAAATTTGAGGAAGCTTCATTACTTGATGGAATGAATTACCACGAACAGTACGTACTTACTGAACTCCTCTTCATCTTGCCCCAGTGTCATAAGTAATGCCTAACCCTGGGAATAGAAAATAAATAAACAAACAAGCAAATAAATATATAAAGGCCTTGTTTACAAGAGACAGGAGAGCAACCGAACTACAAATCAGATTGTGATTTATCAGTAGATCTATTGTTATAAAAATAAGTATGTTTCTTAGGCAGACCATATTCAAAAGATGAAACACTGTGCTGGGGAACTAAGAAGTCTGCCTTATTTTGTATTTAAATGTTCTTTTGGAACAGTAGGCTTGTCAGCATGTGGGTGACCAGATATAAATTTATAGCACATACAAGATACACGGTAAGTGGCAGGCTTGGCTGTCTCTTTGCTGTTCTATGATGAAAACTTTCTACTTTATCATTATTATTTTGAGAAATAAATCAAATTTTAAGAGATACACTTAGATTAACAGTGCAAGCAGCGGACCTTCCCCTGAAGATCTGTGTTGGGTGGTATTACATTAGCCTCTCTACAGTACATAGTATTACGTTAGACATGAAGGAGGTCCTGACTTGCAAAACAAAATGTCTCCCCACAGATCTTGCCAAAACTGCCTGAATCTAGACATTATAGTCCACTGGGAAAAATACAGAGAGAAAAGCTTTTCAGTCTGTCCTCTCTAGAGGATTCTATAATCTCTCTTACACAGTGATCATTCCATTGTGACTCTACAGTGGGAGAAAAGCATTAACGGCAGCAAACAGTGCTTTCCAGGGTAAGGGTCGGCCTTTTTATGTTTGTGTGGTGTTCACTGCAATATCTCTTATAGCTTCTGAATAGGAGCGCAGAACAAACTTTAAGTGATAATTCTGGATACAAAGGAAAGAGATTATGGAAATGTGAAGTTTCAGTTGAGAGGAAAAGAAAGATTTATTCCTCATGCCCTGTTTTCTTTACTCTCTGATCACTAATTCTCACCACTATTTTAGATAAGGGTGGATTTCTTATAGCCTCATTTCTTTACATTCTCCTTTTGAGTGACCAAGAATTTACATCAGCCTTTTCAAAAATACAGCTCTGTGTAACAGATTACTGAAAGTAATAAGGACAAAAACAGGCACTCTTGCTCTATCCTCTCAACAGTTCTTGTTTTCCGTAAAAGTGAGGAGCTAAATCATTCCCCCAGAGTCTTTCCACCACTCTCTATTGTTCAGCATTTGTTGACCCGATGGAAATTATCTTACTGAGATAGCATGGATTAAAAAAAAAAAAAAAGCTGCCAAAATTCAACACCAGAAATAGAAATACCCTGATGCAGATTCCTGATGAACTGAGGGGAAAAAAAATACCCTTTTTTTTTTTACAGATATAGTACAATAATGCCTTTTTCTTTCAAGTCTCTGCAAACACTTCTGTGTTTTATTCAAATCTTATAAATTTGCAAAAAAAAAATCCTTCTTATATTTCATGGGCAGTGTAGGATTAAACAGAATACATATGTTTAATCTTTACAACTGTTTTTTTATTTCTTTGATTGTTTTGTTTTGTTTTGTTTTCCAGCTTCAATGTGTTTTATAAAGGTGTCCTTTAAACCTATGCCTGTATCATAATAGATGCCTAGGTAATTAAGACATCCTTGTATGTGATTCTGGTCCTCTGTGCTGAGGTCTTATAAAATCTCTTATTTTTTACAGTGTATCATATCCAGGAAAAGTGTGGCTGTATTGTGTCTGAATACAGGAACAGACTAAGTATTGATTTATGGGCCAAATAAATCGATTCCCCCAAACCATGTATAGAATTAACTGTGGTTTGTCTTAGACAAGCAAGTATTTAGTTCATTGATTTTTATGCATCTATCTGGAAGAGAACATTTTTTTATTTTTACTGCCTTGCTCTACAGGAAGACTATTTATGTCTAAATAAATAAATAAAAGAAAGCCTAGTGTAGGCAGAAGGACCAGAAGTGTAAAAAGTATCTTCATCACTGCTTTTTGTTAGCCATATAGCATACCTCCAATATATGAAATTTTTCAGATGACAGAAATGAAAGAAATGTATTCTCTAAATTTGCTCCTATTTGTAACTACAAAGAATGCATTAGAATGGAACTTTATTGAGCAAAACAGTTATGTTTGCTGTTCTAGACACAAATCCAGTGGTTAAAAAAAATAATTGGAAAGATTTCCAAATAATGTAAACAACATTAAGCTCAGCAATTATAAGATAAGCACTGAAGTAGTTTTCACTTGACTGGATGTGGGTGTGCAGAAGCAAACCTACTGCCTAGTGGCTGATGCAAGGCTTGCTTACATACCATTTAGGGTTTACTGCTGCTAATTATTAAATGCATTTTAAAACTGCCATTATAAAACATGAAACACACCTGGTCAGCATAGTTAAGTTTCTAGGATTTTTGTTATCAAAAGTGAAGGGTTAAATGAGAGCAAGTAGCATTAGCTTCGTTTATTCTTTCCTCTAACAAAATTCTTCAGACATACTCTGTCCTGAAAATGAAGTAAGTTACTGGTATATGGCAGTATGAATTAGCAGCTTCTATACAAGGGAGTTCATGAGAACTCTGTCTAAAAAGGAATATCTAAGAAGCTCACCACTTGATAGGAAGAACTGGGAGAAGGAGCTCTACACTGTATTTCGAATGCAGTCAGACTATGGTATGTGAATCCCACAGTCACGTAACACATGACAGTGCAATCACATCATTAAACTGATATCCCCTGTTATGCTCAAGTACGATGTATTTGGCCATGACAAAGAACAGAGCAAAACAGTATTGTTGATACCACTGCAAGCAAAGCATGACAATAGATTACTACAGAAGACTTGTACTCTTCATGGGAATCATGTATTTCCAGTGACCTCATAACTGCACATCAACCCACGGAAGTATTCTGCTGAATAAATGCTGGAAAATGAAACAGGAAGCTAGAGTGAGCAAAGGCAGATTAGGTCACCTACATTTGGCGGGAGGTGAAGAACAAACATGGCTCAGCTTTGACAGCTTTGGCCGAGTATTTTCACTGCAGTTGGTACTGCAGTGGTAATATATCATGCAGGTTGCATCAGGGAGCTCCTGGTAGTGACAGAATTGCTAAACAGGACCAATATTTGCATTGCATTTAAAAAAAGTAAAGAAAGAATAAAATCTTTAGCCTAAATTTATTAAATCCTGCCTTTTCTGCATATATCATGCCTCTAGGAAAGACAGTTTGAGATTCACTTCAAATACTGCTTTCACTAAGTTTCATTTTCATAAATACCTACAAGAACTATTAACAGTCCAGTAGACATTTAATATTAAACTTATTTCCTTGCTGCCCATTAAATATCCTGCACAACTATGTTAAAATCCCTTACACACGTAAATATTCTGATGATAATCAGACCAAATGCTGGGCTGCTTCTGTTAACATTTTAAAGCAATAACATTTTGGACACCTTAATGTTATTTGATGTAATGCTGCAATATTTTGTTCGATTTCAAAGTGCCATTTGATATACAATTAACTTAAAGGAAGGCAAAAGCAGTGCTTACGTGAAGCATGATCAGAAGTAGAGATGAACTGGTGAGCATCCAAAAGAAAACAACAGGAATAGGAGGCACAAAGAAAGGCTGGAGAAATTTGTTTCATTTAGTTTGGAAACCTGAGAGAAGGCTGAGATATGATAGCAATCTTTCAGTACACAAATGGTTTTATGAAGGAAGCTGTCATCAGGTGCTGCTTGAAGTTAACAGGGAATCAGATTACTTTTTTTCTGGAAGGAGGCATGGGGTGATTTAGATGGAGAGCCAAGAACAGCTGTCCTATATATGAGGAACTGAAGCTCTCAGACAGGTTCAAAGGAAGTTGTACAGTATATTTTGTAGACCATTTTAAAAGCAGGTTGGATAGATCTATGTTGACAATGGCCTAGGTTCTACTTCTGAAAGAAATTGGGTCTGCAAATCTGATGGTGCTTTTACAGACTAGCATTTCAACAGCTACTCAGAATTGAGTTTGGGTAGTTTGGCAATGCTTGTGCTCTGTCATTGTAGAATCTGTTTGGATTAAAATGGAAATATAGAGATCTTCCCATAATTCTTTGTCCTTATCCTGACATACAGACAGTACATTTCATCAAATAAATAAATAAATAAATAAATAAATAAATAACCACTTCTTTTTTTAATTAGAAAAGACACAGTTATCTACATATTAAAAACTGTGTCTGTTTCCAGCTTGGAAAAAGCTCAAAACCTCACCACAGAAAATGCGAGGAAGACAGGTGTGAAGTCAGAGAAAGAGTGAGAATTTGAGATTGAACCGTGCACTGAGATGGGTATTTTCTCTACTCATTCAGTTCTCTCTTTTTTAGTCTGTACTCAAGAAATCCCAGGGCTCTGTCATTTCTCTTTTGTTCTTTCTGATCATCCAGATGTGCCTGTAAATATGTTACAGCAGAGCAGGGTCAGCCTGGGTCACCAATGCCCAGAATTCATTTGTGAGTTGTCTCACACTTTGACTCCCTTCCTTCACGGGCGTCGAGATAAAAACAGCATCGCTGCCTCAGGGTAAAGGACATTGGTGACCCAGTTTGCTCTCTGACTGCAGCAGTGCCTGTGGAGAGCACCAGTCCAGGCCCTGCAGTGTGTGGAATAATCAGATTTCAACTAGAGATGCTGAAAACCAACCTTTTACATGGTGATAGTTTCTGGCTGAAGCATCAAAATCTTTTTCTGTTTATGCAAAATGCAGCAGAGAGGAGTCTGAATAAGCAAGAACATTAATAGTCACTGCGATATACTGCAAAGTATGGATTATTTCCTTTAACACTTTCTATCTTTTCCCCTCAAACATTGGCAGCCACTTCAAAAGCTCAAAGCACATTTCATCCTTAAGGTTCCCAGCTGCACACCAAGCAAGACTTCAGGATTATTTGGGCATCTTCAGTTCATCTTGTTTTAGTCAAGCACTCTACTCTGTCTGGAGTTTCCCACAATACCAGTTTCATCAGCGACAGCAGTTTGGTTGAAACTAATCTTTAATGACCATCTTCAAAATGACCACGTACGTAAGCTGTATAATGGATAAGCATCATGGCACTTGTCTTCCAGACGGGCAAAATAAGACATGAAAAAGTAAATGCATTTCCATTGAATTTTGCAGTATCTGCTTGTCAGAGACGCGCAGCAGAAGGCAGGAGGTTTGGTACCTTCCTTTGCTCTAACCCCCCAACCTCACTCCCCAAACTGCCCCAGCATAACCTCCAAGCCAGATACTAGGAAAGGCAGGAACCTATTCCTTCCACAAATTACAAATATAACTGCAAGGCAGTAAAGAGGCCAATCAAATTTTGGCAGAGAGCAGAGTAAATGGAAAGGGTTGTCCACAAAGACTTATTGCTTCAGAGCTGGTGCAGGGATATCACTTTCCCCTCCAGTGCTTGCTTTAGGGAATAACTGTGAAGCTAAAGTAGTAATAGAGCAAAAAAAAAAAAAAAAAAAAAAAAAAAGAAAGAAAACCACTTGGCTAGATTTTCTCATAGTATATTCAAAAAAATAAGCTATGCACATGCACCATCAATTTCATCCCAGTGGTGTTGCTTAGCATAGTTAGTATTAAGGTTTGGAGCCATTTTACATAAATAGGATGACAGCTCAAAGCAGCTGGGGGTGTTTACACTGCCAGTTTAACTGGCATTAAATTAGTGGGTATTTAAATGTCACTAAAACAATTTAGGGTCCAGTTCACAAAAGTGCTGGCTCCAGCAATGTTCTACTACAGATGAAAAACTGCATTTTAGGGTACTGCTCAAGTCACTTATTGTTTTATAGCAGGCAGCTATGCTATTTTGTTGGAAAGTGTTTCCAAAAACCATGTTGCCTGGTCTCAGTGCACGGCGTCCCAAAACCCACCCTGCCTCACCTTGGAGCAGCTCACGGGTTGCTGTAGAGCAAGGCAGGTGTTCTGTGAAACTCTTCACTGGGGCTGTGGATGTACAGTCCTGAAAGGCAGGCCACAAAATTTGTTATCCCTATGAATCAGACATATTCATTTAGGCCTTTCAGTGCAGAAAATATACTTACCGAAGTTGTCAGCACATTTTCTTTCCCCCCCACCACAAGGATATGATTAATACATGGAAATATAAAGCTCCAGCCCTGAATTTGCTCCTCTCTTTAAAAGGACCTGCTGTGCACATATCTCCTGGCAAACGTACTATTTCTTTGTTTTTGCCCAGCACAAGGGATGAATTATTTACAAGGCCTGGTTCGACACCCCTATTGTGCGCGGGGTAGGGCGGCCGCACGCGGTGGCGCGGGAGAGCAGGGCGCCGCGTTTGCGGAGCAGCGCAGCGTGGCGTGGCGTGGCGTGGCGTGCCGTGGCGCACCGCGCCGTGCTGAGCCGTGCCGTGCCGTGCCTTCCCGGGGCGCATTGTGTGCTTCTGGGTTAGTGGAGCAAGCACCCGAGCTAACGGTGGCATCAGCTGCGGAGGCAGCTGCTCTGCCCACCCTCTGCGCTACAGGAAATGTGCTGCAGGGGTTTTTTTTATTATTTTCTTTTTCTTTTTCTTTTCTCCCCCTTCTCTCAATAGAGTGTGAATGAGAAGGCATAAAGGAAAGATTTGGGGGATCAAAGAAAAATGAATGTTTCACAGTTAGTGCTGCTGTTCTTTTGCCTTTTTTTCTTTTTTTTCCTTTTTTTTCTTTCCTATTTGAACACACATTGCAGCCTCCAAATTGTTCATGAGTCATTTCATTCTGGTAATTTATATATCAGAAGGGTGTTTTTTTCTAGTGGATTTCAGGAATGATTTATTCGTTAGTTATTGCTTTATTTACTTACCTAATGGATTGATTGATGTTCCAGCATCCCTCAGGCAGCAGAGGCCCCCTGTTTCTGTTTTTTTCAAAGGAAGTCAATCACTAACAGACAGGAGTTTCACAAACATGCTAATGTCAGACCTTTCTTATTGTTCTGTGTTCATAATGAGTTCCTGTTGGCCCACATACAATACCTGTCAACTGCCTCCCCATTCAAACCGAATCCCGCATCAGGCAGTTGAGCGCTTGGGCAGGGACGCAATGATAAAGCGCTGCGCAAGGCTCCGGAGCATAAGCAGTGATTCTGGCTGGCCTGGGCAATTGCAGCATGGAGCTCCCTGGAGCAGCACCCTCCCCACAGTAACCAGGCTGTTCCATGACAACGGGAACCATTGCCATTGCATCTGGCATCGGCTGTGTGGAGATGGGAAGTGTCCAGGCACAGTGGATTGCCATAGCTGGTAGATTTGTTCAAGTGGAGGCTGCAATTTGCCTGATGCTTTGTGTGCCTATCTAGCTCATTTTAACTCCGGCTGGATGTGCTCTGAGGAACGCAGAGAGATAGTAGCCATAGGCAACAGGAGAAGGCAGGGAGGTGGAAGGACTCGCTCACAAGGTCTGCATTTCCTCCTCCACTCTTCCCACCACCTGCTGCTACTCATTGCCTTCTTTCTTTTTGTCTTATCATCTTGTACCTAACATCTTGATTGATTGTCTTGTGGACCATAATGTATTTTAGGGAGGAAAGATTTTTAATTCCCTGTGGAAATACATTCATACGAATGTTAAAGTTTGATGATCTAAGGGGTCTGATTTGCACCTTGTGGTCCCTGATGGGCAGTACTATTTGGCTGAGTCCTTCTGGAGGCTTGGCCTCTCACTAAGGGAAGCACTAATGTAATAAAAGGGATAAAAGATCAGACTGAAAGAATAGGGCATAAGGCTTGGGCAAGACCTGCTTTTCTTCAGAAAACACTTGGTTTGGGTTTTTTTTGATCTCTGAAGTGTTTTACAAATGAGAACTAAGTCAGTCTCACAATCGTTTGCAAAGTAGGTCATAGTTCATTTTATAGATGGAATAATTTAAGAAGGCAAAGGACTTGCTTACAGCAACAGAAAAAAAAAATTGTCAGACTCAGAATAGATCCCAGACCTGTATTAAGCCTCTTTGACTATGCTTCCCTTGATTCAACATAATGGAACAACAAAAAGCAGCACAGCTGATGGCATACACCAAAATGCATGTTATTTGATTCAGTTCAGATCCTAACCAGCTGGTTCCCAGCAAATCAGAGAGCGTATTTGAGTGCTCACAAATCAACAACCACTGCTTCTCATCAAATTGCCTTTGTAGTTGGTTTGGCACCTTGCTGTACAGATAGGTATCATGTTATTAGTATGGGACTGAATGCACTAATGATGAGGTAATGTTCCTATAGATGTATTTATGCTAACAGATGTGTTCATACAAAGACCTATAATATCATTATGCAGCTGCTCAAAAGGATTCATATTAAAAAAAAAAAACTTGCTGAATAATTGTGCTCTTGAATCTCAGCTTTCATCAAAAATATTTAACACTTGCCTTATAGCTGGAAGGATAATATTGAAATGCGCATGGAGGAAGAGCGTGAGTCTGCTAGGGGCCTCAGATCACTCTTAGATCATTTGAACAGCTTCTGTTATTTGAACAGTTACTGTTATTTTAATTCACAAGACTACTAGTGGTGCTTTAATTGCTGAGATTATTTAGAATCTTACTGATACTTTAATAGAGTCACTGAGTATATAGTTTAGCTCTGCTACTGATATTGAGAAGGGGATGCTTCCTGGGTAACATGGAATTCATCTGTTTTCTTCTATCATCCAACTTCACAACGTCAAAAATACTCAATGACTAGAACTGAATCTGGAAGTTGAAACCATCTCCACAATCCTCCTGAAGATCAAGTACTCTGCAGGGCTTCAAAGGTTTCTTCTACCACACAGGTATATAGGACATACTTAAAGTCTGATGACCTTCTCAATCCCCAGTTATTGACACAGAAATACATAAAAGGAAATGAGAACTGAAAGAGAATTAATGTAACATAACATTTATGTCACTACTGATAGAGTGCCCTGCAGGAAAGGATCTGAGGATGAGAGCGCTAACATAAAGCATCTTCTCAGTTGCATCATTACAGGGTTTTTGACAATTTATTTGGATGTAACTTAACAAATATGGCCCTGGGTATGCCCAGAGCTGTTCAGAAGCATCCAGAAGCATTAAAAAGGCACAACTGAAGCACATCAGATAGTTATTGTAAATCTCAAGCTTTCCTTCCAAATAATTTGCTTTCCAAAAGTTTAATAAGCATTATATCCTCCTAGAAATGGTAAGAAAGCAAAGATATAAATATCATCCAATGAAGAATGATGAAGTAACAGTTAATATGTCAGACATAATCACATTTACAGTTCTGTGTTCAGGGCTTGCCTTTTGGAAAGTTAGATGAAGCAAGTTTGATGACTTTAAAAATATCATTTGAAAGTTTGAAGCCCAAGAAAATGCCATTTGATATTAGTTCTGCTCCTAAAGTATTTTTGAAGAGTAATTTCACAGATTTTTGAAGGATTATAAGGTCCCGACACTATAAAAAATGATGACTGAATTTGGCTCAAGAATGATAGAGAACAAGGAAAACCTATGGAAGTTTCTTTGGGAATAACTGAAGTCTGTGAACTCTAAAAAGTCTGAAAATCATTCAGCAGCCATTATATCTATTAGATATAAATTGGACAAAGATAACTTAATTGGTGATTTGGATGAAATAAAAACAACAACTGAAATACTCCATGCACAGTGTAAAGTGGATCAACAAAGACTCATGTGTTTGGATTAAATTTTGTCTCCATATGTTGATAGTCAACAGTCCCTCAAGGGACTGCTGGAAAATTACTTCCCCTGGTATTGGGCAGACACTTACGAACAGGCATGTGAGCAGTTAAACTTGGATCATCAATCCATCATTTTAAAATTATCAAGGCTTAACTAAATAGTTGCATCATAAGTACGTCTTCAGAAAAAATGTAACATTGTCTTGGACATTGCAAAGGAATTCAGCTCCAACTCATGGCTCTGTTGTAAAATGCCCTTTCTGCCGCTTTCTTGCTGCAGAATTAGAGACTGCTGTCTCTTACTGCCATGGTCTGACCCTGACTGTCCTCCACATCAATGCTACTGCTCCAGGAATATTCCCCTAGGTGCCTGCATCTTTCTTCTTGAGTTTTTACAGTAGCTGTATAAGGCAATATTCACTTGGGCCCGTGGATGAGGTTTTCCTGCAGCAGTCAGCTAGCATATTTATGTAAAGACCAGCAGTCAAGAGAATCTATATTCAGACTGAAAAGAGCGCAGGGGAAAGGCCTAGTGACATTTGCATCAGTTTTCCTTTTAGTGTAGTAGGTATGGGTAACTATATAAAATACTCTTGGAAATTATTCTAAAAGTTTCCTCAAAACCACAATGAAAATGTTTTAATATTTTACTATTCTCTACATGATGCTGAAACTATACAATTGTGCTGCTGAATTTATAGCTACGTTGTAAAAAAAAGCCACCCTGCAAAATCATCTTGACAAACAGCACTCACTTCGTGGGCCCTGAACCAAATGGAAGCCGGGATCTATTTCCAGGGTCATGAGAAACTCTGGTGTCGGAGAAGGCATTGCGTATTGAGTCACTGCTGACTCCAGCATGACCATAGTCACAGTGTGGACACTAACTGCTTACTGCTAACACCAGCTGAAAGTTTAACAAGATCAAACTGGAGTGAGTCGTGCTGGTCCCGTGTCTTGAGACAGCCAGCCAGATATGAAGAGGACCAAATCCAAACATTGTGGACTAATTAAGTGAACGGGCAAGGTATTAGATGACACACTGATCAGATACATGCTGTTTCAAAGATAAATGTTGCCGGAGAAGAAGTGGGAATAAGTAAAAGGAGATGATTGTGTGTGGGTATCTAGAGTGAAATATAAATCTGAATATCAGCTTACTAGTATGGGAATAGATAGACTAGTACAACTGTGGATGGGAAGTGTGGCCATGAAGTGGCCCTAAGTTGAGCCTCTGAGCATGTCCAATGTGAAATAGACATTTCCAGAAGCTAGAGTAGACCCAGCTGTGCTAATTATTCATGTTGTAAATAACTGCTGCTGCTTCTTTCCAACCAACCTGCCTCCTGAGTACTTATTAAACATTCCAATCACTACCAAACCTGTTTATGGGGAAAAGCTTTATCAAAGTGATGAAATTATCAGAGAAAAGCTTCAGAAGTAGTAAAAGAGCACAGTGGTGAATGACAACCAGAGAATGTTCCAATAGTTTATGAATTTGGCAAAGCAGTAGTGGGTCCTTTTCCTGTGACGGTCAATTAAAAATGCCAGCCGCACTGTAAACATAATTTTCCACAGAACAGTGCCACACAATGTCCAATGTCCTTAATACAAAATATCAATTTGATTTTCCTCAGGAGATAAACTCTCCTTTTGCAATGCAAATATTTTCAAGTGTACTAAACACATTCTAGCACCTTAACATAGGCACTAAACTATTTGCATGCAAAATTACCCAAAGTAGGCAGACTGGCACAAGCTTATGCTAGCGCCATATGTGCTGAAGAATTTGAGCCAGGAAACTACTAGTATCTGGACACTATTTACAATTTAAATTTGATTCTATATTATTATTCAAATGGAGAATTAATTTTCTTAAGTAGAGAAAATAAATAAAAAGCTTCCATTAAAATTAATGCTATATGTGATGCTAAGTCAAACCTAAAGTTATCTGATTATACTTTTCCATACAAAATCTAGTTCAAAAAATGCAGAATATTTAGTTATTACACTCTGTAGCTTTTTTTATTTCTGACTTAATTATGCTTCTCTTTTCAGTTACCTACATTTTTCAATCTGAAGCTATATTCTTTATGCCTCCCTTAGATATCAGTATTTGTACTTCATGTAATCTCCTACACTCTGTGTGACGTAGGTTGTCACAGAACTTTCTAGTATGTTAGAGTAGAAGCAGTATCTCAGCTGCACTGAAATTCTTGCCTTAGCAGGGATTCTGGGACCCCTGCAGCTTTTGTTTGCACCATGGCAAGTTTGGAGCAACTCCACAGATCTGGATGAACTGCTACAGTATTATATTGACAAAAAATGAAAAAACAATTAGACCTGCTGCACAAATCAGTGGAATAGCAATCATGCGAAAACACAATTCTGTTTCACAGTTCCTAGCAGCACGATTTTCCAGAAATAACAATAAGCATAAGATGGGACAGAAGGAGAGGTTAAAAAAGAAAGTCCTCATGTGCCCACCATTTACACTATAGAGCACCAGTTGACATGACTATATCTGATACCCAAGTTGGCGTTGATGCCCATACTGTGATGACCTGATGGCGTGGGTATCTCTGCCATGCAAATTTGGGCATGTACAGCTGCATTAATGCTTCCTAGGTGCAATACGTGGCTGGTTTAATTTGACAGAAGCCAGTTTTGTGACTATGTGTAGGCACCTGAAATAAACATAAGTCATAAATGTAACTTCTGTATCTTTAAGCAGCATAACCTTGAGGGACTAGATGTTTCATAAGATGTTTTCCATGCTAAGGTGCAAGATGGTATTTATATCAATATCCTCTGGTAAAATACATATATTTTTCCTATGAGCAGTTTTAGTGGCAGGAAATATTTTGAGTTTTTTAGTAATTTTGTGTTTAGTGAAAGTACAAATACCTAAAAGAGGTAAGTAAGATCAAAAAAAAAAGTTTCCTTCAAAAGTATTTTCAACTCTGTGATTAAAATAATTCCCAGACGAGTGTGTAAGACTTTCTTTTTCCTAACTTATTTCCATGTTCAACCTTAATGGAGTCTAACAGGCTGGTAAGCAGATCTGCGCAGTGGCTGGGAAGGGACAGCTATCAACACGAAGTGCTCTTTTCCCCACAGGAGCAGCAGCGTGTTCCCTGCATTCCCTGCCCCTGTACAGGGGCAGCAGGAGGGGAGGAAGAGATTCCTTCTGGCCACAACCAACTTTGGTGTCAAATCTGCAGAGTCACTCCTGTGGAAATCTGTGTTCAGTCAAAGCACAATCAGGTCCATCGTGTAATTGCTTCTAGAAGCCTAAGAATAGATCTAAATTTGCTTGACTCACAAAAAATAGGGAAATATGAAGAGTTAGCACAGGGGCTAGTGTTCATTTTAGCTGCAGCACTCTCACTCAATGTTAATAGACCTTTTTTTGCAATATGGAGAAGGAAATGAAAATACTAGGCTTTCTTCAAGAAATTTTAACACAAAGAGTAGATTTTCAGGTGGTATAAAATTGACTTAACACGCTGCTTCTGAGTTTTGCTAATTTGCACAATTTGGGAAACTGAACAAAGTTGGTTTTTTTTTTAATTTAACTTTCCAAGGTAAATCTGATCAACTGTGTTTGATCTCACCACAAGCCTGGCATAAAGTATGCCCATATGTTTATCTAATGTATGCCGCTGTTACTCAGAAATGCTTGCCCACAAACTTCCTTTAAACTGCTTAGTGTGTTGCATTCTTAAGTCAGCTACAGCTGGTTCCTGATCAGATCCTTTCTTCTTAAAAATAGTCATGTTTCATTTGTTTTCAGTCTTAGAAATGCTGAATAAATGCCTCAGTGCATGAACTCCTTCCTGAGGAGATTTCATTGTCAGAGCCAACATTTCTCCTGCACCGACTTTCCAAAAATGTTCCACAAAAGTACTCAAAATTTGCGGTTGTGTAGAAAGTTTAATGGAAATTTTCCACGTTACATGTCTACCCTTGCATATTAAGACCAGTACATTTTTAACGGTGGTTTGATTTCAGACATTGAATTAATTAAGTGGGAGAAAACAGCCTAATCTGAAGTGGTTAACAAAAGGAATGCCAACATCTCCCTCTACTGACCTCGGTGGGGAGGAACAACGGCCATGCTTTTGCTTTTTTAATCACAGGGCATGCTAAAAATGGCTGAAGTTGAGGCTTTTGGATGTAATCAGCTGTCAGCTCTAGTGCTTTCCCAATTCAATCACTCGGGTAGTTAACTCCTTAAATGCTGTTGCCTTGTGAATTGAAAGCACTCCTGTTTTGCAATTTCATAGGAGTTTTTTTGGTAGAGCAGTGTGCTGACAAAACTCCCCATGTGCATGATAATGAACTCTTTACTGTGTTGTTCACTTTGCCAAAATAATCAGCTTGCAGACACATACTTGAAAGGACATCTTTACACGTTGCAAATCCACAGGGTACATTTCTCTGTTCAACTGTACGAAAACCATATCCCCTTGGGAAAGCCCCTGAGTAACATCTAGGGCTCTGTTCAGCAACTTTAGACTACAGAGATGGGAATATAAAGGCCGCTTTTGCAAATCTGAAGGGAGGAAAAGTATACTTAAATATTAGAAGCAGAGTCAGATTGTATCTGGCTTTTGAACCAATGTGCAGGCAGCATGTGAGAAGTCTCTCTGCTGCGCTTTGAGGATCACAGACATCTTCTAGCATGGAGTAGCCCTGACGGGGCTCGCAGTGCAGGGGAGAGGATGGAGTTGGGGTCACAGCCAAAGCCCTCCAGCCAAGAGGTGCTCTGCGGAGCACATGGTGCCTTCGCTCTCCAGGAGGATTGACATGTCACCGCAGGAGCTCCCAGGAGTGCCTTCAAAAGGGCTCTTGGCTGTGACATTTCCGTGGCTTTTGAGTATAGGATGAAGCCCGATGTGTCTGGGCACAAGTTAGACTTCAAAGAGACTGACTCCAAAAGATCTGTTTCTATCTCTATGATTAAGTTTTCCCTCTCTATCTAAACTCATGCAAACCTGTCAACTGCATCACCCATCTCTGCTTAGAATTGCTATGCTCTGAGCACCTGAAATAACAAATGACAGACCTATCCACTCTCACTCATTTGAAGTGAGCTGTCTCCTCTTACTTTTGGCTTCATTTTCATGCAGCCGTAAAGATTCACAGCATATATCAATGGGAAATGTAATATAACACTCAGAAGTTTTCAAATCTCACTCATTCAAATGAGTGTGACTTGACAAGTCTGATGTGATAAAATAATGCAAAGGGGTTTAAAGATTTTGCTTAAATGCACAATGAAATGAAATCTTTTATTCTTTACTTCTTCTGCTGTTTTGTTTTTTAAAAAATTAAAACATCTAAAAATGGAAAATATGGAGATCCTCATTGTCACAACCTGTCATTTCTCATCTCCAGGTAAGAGTGTGTTGCAGTTTCCTTCAGTTTTCCTTCAGTTACACTGGCAGATTTTTTTCTTTCTTTTTTTTCTTTTTTTTTTTTTTGGTGGGGTTGGGGCAGGTGACATATAGGGGGCATGGGGTAGGTAATTGAAAACATGTGAAAGTACAGGAGTTGTGTGCAAAATGGTACTGGCTTTGTCAGAACATTCGTGCAAAAGAAGGTACTGTAAGGAAAAAAAATAAGTTAGCACAATCTAGCTTGCTTGGCTACTGCACTGCAAATGCAGAAAAAGGAGAGAGAACAGAAGGAAAGAAAAGCTGGATAAACAAGATCACCCATCTGCTTTAAGAGATGCAAGCAAGACAGTTGACAGATTAAGTTTTCAGCTGTTTGATGATTAGATTCTGCAGTAGGAAGCACCATTTTAAAATAGATTAGTTTGATGGGAAAAATATCAATGCATACTGAAGAAGCATTGCTTTATGGGTGCTGGCAAACTGTGATATTCAAGGGTAATGGAGATCTACAGCAAAAAAGTCAATCCTGCATAGCTAGACATAGACTCTTATATTTCTGCTCTATACCTAAACTGCATTGGATTAGTTTTCAGAGCTAGAATCACATTAGTGCTGTCAAAGGCTTATAGGACTTGAAGGTTCACATATCATTATAAAAGCCTCTTTATTTATTATACATGTGAATTCACCATCTTATTTCAGCTTCAGTTTTTAAATACTGGCCTCAAATGTTTTAAATACAGCCCCATCTAGTGAAGAGGTCATTCTCTCCTACTGCATAATCACAATACACTGTTCAGCATCTTTACATAGCTACATGATATTTCTTAGTTATTACACTGATTTGCTAGGACCTTAGATCTCATTTGAGAAACAAAATAGGAAAACTAAAAAAGTCCTGAAGAGTGGTGACAGCCGAAGCTAAGGAGTAAAAAACTGCAACTGTGCTGATGCAGGATCACAAAAGCCTCCATCAGACGGTAGGGCTAACAGTTGTTTTTTAGTTCTGAGGAAAGCAACAGAACCTAAACCTTACCCCCATCTTCAGTTTCTATAGAATCTTACAACCCTTCTTGCTTGAAGGCAACTCAGGATATCTCCAGTCCTCCACGCCCAAGTTCTGAGTTAAAATCAGGTTTTGTAGGACTTCATCCAGTAGGGTCTTGAAAACATCTAAGGTTGGAAACTGCAAACCTTTTGTACTGCTTCATTATCCTCATAGTGAAATTTTGTTTCCTTTTATGCAGTTAGGACTTGTCCTTTTTCAATTTGTGACCTTCTCATGCTCCTGCACCTTAGAAAAGAGCCCAGCTGCATCTCCCCAGACCTCTGCCTGTGGGTAGCAAGGCTGCTGGGAAATACCCTCAGGCTGACCCTGTTGCTGGTGAAATGGCCCTGGCCTTGCAGCTTCTCAAGTGCCAAACTCTCACCATGCAGTCTCACTGCCTCCCCTGATCTCCCTCCATGACATCAACATCTTTTTTTTTTCATAATGGGAGGGCCATAAATGGGTGAGTATTCCAGAGATGGACTGAATAAAGGACGTGTTTGGGCTCCTGCTCATGCATCCTAGGATGCTGTTAATATCTCTCACTACCATGGCAAGTTGTTGGCACGTGCGTAGCCTAACATTTCTCAGGATCTTCTCAATAGAGCTGCTTTAGCAAGTTTCCTGCCTGCACTCTTTGAGAGAGTTAGGGCATCCCAGGAGCAGGCCCAGGCATTCATCCTGTTTCATAAGGTCCTTATTATCTGATTCCTGAGGCCTGTCTGTGTTCCTGCCCTTGAGTGTATCAGCTGCAATTGGGTGTTTTCTGTAAATCTAATGAGGATGCATGGATGTAATCCACATCCCTGGTAAAGATGTTATGCAGGACAGCTCCAAGGACAGTCTAATGATGTGACTTACCTGTTATCAGCTACTGGGTAAAGTACCATTCACTAACAACTGTGAGCCCAACCATCCGATGAGGTTTTCACTCATACAGTAGTCCATCCATCCAGACTATAATTTTCCAATGTGGATATGAGCATGCTTTGTGAAAAGTGTGTTTAGAACCTTGCTGAAATCATTGTAGACAAAATTCACTGCTTTTTTATTATCCACAGATCTAGTCATTTAACCACATAAGGCATACAAGTTAAATATGGTTTATTCTTGGTAAATCCATACTATCTATTCCAAACCAAAGAGTCATAGGATAACTGAGGTTGGAAAGTACCTCTCAAGATCATCTGGCCTACAACCCCTCTTGCTCTGTCAAGGTAACCTGCAGCAGGTTGCCAAAACAATCTCCAGTCAGATTTTAAACATTGTCAAGGATGGAGACTCCACAGCCTTTTTGGCAACCAGTTCCAGTGTGTTTGACCACCCTTACAGTAAAATAAATAAATAAATTCTTATTTTCTAATGTTTCTGTATTTCAATTTGTGCCTGTTTCCTGGTTGTCCTGTCAAGGGCCGTCGCTGAGAAGAGTCTAGCCTCATCTTTCTTAATCCATCAGGTATTAATATACACAGACAAGATTCTTCTAAGTCTTCTTCTCTCCAGGCTGAACAGTCATGGCTTTCTCACTATTTTCTTATATGACAAATACTTCAGTCTCTTAGTTAAGTTTATTGTCCTTTGCTGGACTTGCTCCACTGTTTTCAATCCAACTCACTGACCACTTCTCCAACCCATACTTAATCAGTTTGTCTAGGAAGATGTTGTGGAAGAAACTGTTGGAATTTACTTCCCTAGAGTAAACTACATCCATCGCTCTCTCCTCAACCTCCAAGCCAGTGATTCCATCACAGAAGGCTGGTTAAATGATTTCCCTTCTACAGATGATGCTAACTACTCCCAGTTGCTTTCCTGTCCTTGTTTCTAGAAACAGTCCTCAGGATTAGTTCTTCTATTGCCTTTGTGATGACTGAAACAGGGTGGCCCAGCTTATTTCCCCAGATTGTTCTTTTTGCTCTTTCTGAAGATTGGTGTGATGCTTTCTTCCAGTCCTCAAACACCTCTTCCCATTGCCAAGACCTTTCAAAGATTATCAAAAGTGGCCTTGAAATGAAATCAGCTGGCTCCCTCAAAATTTGTAGCTGTATCCCATCACAGCCCATGGACTTTTATATGTCAAGTTTGCTTAAGTGATCCCTAACCTGATCTCATCCACCGAAGCATCCTCTTTCCTTGCTCCCAACTTCCCTTGTCTGAGGGGCATGGGATTTATGAGGGTTGCTCTTACCTGTGAGGACTGTATCAAAGAAGGCATTCTTTTTTTTTTGTAGTATTGTGACAGGAAAAACAAACAGAAATGCCTGTAGTTCTCTGTGTTTTCCCTTTCAGAGTGCATCACTTTCCTTTCTCCTGTCATCAGAAATATTTCCCCCAACATTTCAAAGATGATACAGAACAGCTTGTCATGATATCCACTAGCTCCATTAAGACAATTTCAGTGCCCAATGAGACTGACTTTCCTCAGCATATCCAGGAAATATTTTTGTATTCTTCTTCATTTCTACTTTCTTTGTAACTGCATTCACACTTGTGTTCAGTTACGTGCTGCCTGTTTATCCAGGCTATTTCTGTGATAAGTCTACTTGTTTTCATGAGTATCTGTATGGGCCATTCTTTAGCTTTGAGAAGATTGCCCTTGAAGGCTTGCCATTTTTCTTTACTTCAGTTAAAGTAGTTCACCAGTGTTTTCATAAATCACACAAAGCCTCCCCTTGAATCAGCAACAGCTGCCACTTTGTCATCTGGCCTTCAAGTTATTTTTCATAGATGGCTGTGTTATTTATCACTCCTTAATAAATGTGTAATATTCGTAATATTAAATAAAAGCATAACAGCCTTTCCTTTTAGCATCTACCCCATGAATACCTGTCTATCTTTGCATACCCTTTGTGATTGGTTTGAGAGTTGCTCTGATATTGGTATTTTTGAGGAGTGCCAATTATATTCCAGTTTTAAAAGACACTCTCCCACAGGGAGTAGCAGAAAGAAAAGTATTTTTTCCCTTGATAGTCATGCATTTCTGGTAGATATAAAACAAACTTGCATGTCTTAGATCTGTAATGAATATGGGAAAAAGCAGTAAAACTGGAAGATTTTACCAAAAGGAGCTCTTGCAAACCTTTGTACAAATGAGAACTTATGTCCTTGCAATAGCAAAAGCAGGAAGAGGACTTTTCTATTTGTGTTACTCATACGTACTGATGGAAAAATACAAAGCACTCTCAAGAGCTAGCTCTGAACCCATGAGCGTGATGTCAGAGCAGGCTTGTATGAGTGAAGGTGATTCTAGAAGGAGAGGAGGAAATGCAGTCTCATGTGGATAATTTACAAGGTGCCATACCTTTCAATCTTTGGAAAATGCTCAAAACACAGCCTCAAGTTTCATGGGAAATTAGATTGTTAATCTAATTCTTAACCAAACTCCATGTGAGTAATAGCCAACTCAGCAGCAATCACACTTGATCAGCACTCTGTACTGGAAGGCCCCAGGAGAGACCCACACAGTTTTAAGACTGAATAGATATATTCAGGGTAGAAGGATCATTTTACACATGTGTGGATGTGTTTGTATGTGTGCATGTAATTTGGAAGAGTTTGTTTTTATAAGCTGCTTTGTGAGGTATTAAGTTTCTTTCTTGAATAATGCTCATCTTTGAATAAAAATTGCAGAGAGTAGGTATGAATTGTTCAAAAAAGAGTGTTATACTTCTGCAGTTTGCATAATTTCTACACTTCGATTTGTGGGTATGGCAACTCATACTGTTTGTGAACTGAAAAGGGGCACCCTAATATGGCTGTTAGACGTTATTCTTGTTTAGTGCAATATAGCATTTCCAGCCATATGCTCTCAATTTCCCTTCTTCCTTAAGCACCATAAAGTGACATTTCTCTACCATGAAGAATAAGCCATCTAGCAGCTCTTGCTCCTCGCCTATCTAGGTCATGTTGATTTTTATTGCATTCCTTCTTTGTATTGACTGCTCTACCACTGTTTCCCATTAAGCTGAAATTTCATCACATTACTGCGTGTCCTTTCCTCAAGGTTATTGCTATAAAAACTGAAACTAATCCATCCTAGTTCCTCATTTTGTAGCTTCTTTTGGTATGTATCTCTTTTCTCTACCTAGAAGCTTGTAGACACAAATGCAGGGTTCTATTGATAGGAAAGCTAATTCTTCTCAAGTACTATACTTACCAATCCTGAAGATCAATCTTTTCTGATTTAATGTTTCAAAAACTTTACCATTCCTGAGCAGTAATATTATTTTTCTTCTAGAACCTCTTCTACTTCCTTAAAAAAGAAAAAAAGTTGTACATGATATTTCATTTACCATATCTTCTCTATTCTTGATTTTAAAAATACCAAAGACTGAAATTTATTTTATTTTGTTTTAGTACAATTCTTCGAGGATCATCTTTACCTTTAATAAACTTTCCCAGTATATTTAATTGTGCTGAGTGAAAATAATGTACATAAAAGTTTGTATGCTGCCAGCAAGAAGAACAAATGTTATTAAACTTATGAGAAATGGATAAACTAATGCACAAAGAGATGCTCAGGCTGAGTTTTGCTGAATGTGGAATAAAATACTGACCATCTGACTCATACAGCACTGATTTGTTTACCTAATTCATTTTCTTCAGTTACTCTAAGCATATTTCTAATCATTAAAATCACAGGAGCTGATCTTTATTTTCAATTTATTCCTAAGAATATAACAGTGGAATTACTCCATGAGTCTGCCTCAAGATCTATATTTGTTTAAATAAAATTGGAACAACCTAAGAGCGACAGGCAGATAAGCAACAAGTACACCATTGCAGGAGCAGATTGAGGATTACATAAGTAGCCCTCTGCTGCTCTTATGAGTACAGAATGGTTTTGAAGGTGGGAAGTGTTTTGACTACGATGATTAGAGCATTTGAGGCAACCAGGAGGTTTGACACTATCCTACTCCATCCTGGGGATCAAGCTGATCCATTGACAACCCAGAACCTGGGCATAAAAAATATATATGTACGTTGAACCATTTTTGTCTGCCATTCCCTTATTCCCTTTGGGTTTTACTTATTCTGTTCCTGATGCTTGCCCTGTAGATGTGTAACTCAAAAGCTAACTAAACAGAACTAAGAATGTCTCATATATACATATATATATATATATATACACACACGCATATATATATATATATATATATATATATATATATATATATATATATAAAACGTCCTTAGTTTTAAGGAAGGAAATCTTATCAATGCTGTGTCTTCCCTGTACTCTCATGTCTTTATTTCACACTCCATCAGGGTCAGTGATTTGGGACTAATTCTATCCTCTCTTTACTTCAAAATGATATTTTAATGAGAATATTATACTGAAAATATTCTAGCCCTAACCTATGCTTAGTAGAATTGATTTAAGAAAACATAAAGCCTGGTCCTGATCAGAGGGATAAGTAATTCCATGCTTCATATTTTGGTTTTAAGTTTTTAAGCATTCAGACAGTTGCAGTATGGTAAGGCATTGGAAGCATGGAAAAATACTGGGCACTTTCTAAAAATGGCCTCATTTTCTTTAAAAAAAAAAAAAAAGAAGAAAGAAAGCTAGAGACAGAATTTATTATTGGAATAAATCAATATTAATAAGCACATAAATGAAAGACATAGGTTATTAATAAAAAAAAATAGGGTAGAAAAAAGAGTCTTGATCCTGGGAAGGAAGTTTCTAGACTTGGATCATAGCTATTTGGGTTATAAACTGTATCCTGAGCTATGTACACAAAAGCAGACATCAGAACTACTAATTCTGGGGAATATTTTGCTCTGCTGGAGCTTTTCCTTCCTCACTTCTGTACTGAAAGTGACCAGGGAATCAGATTATGGTCCTTTGTTTTCCATTTCTCTAGAAACTAAATGAACTCACTCAGAAATTGAGGAGAAAGAAACTGTCCTAAACGTGTCCTTTAGCCCCACTTCCCAAAGCCTTGCGTCATGGAAGGCCACAAGGCAAGGTTGGGTAGGAGTCACACCGCCCTTTTGGTATGAGTGGAGAGCAGTGGGGTTCAGGTCTGCCTGTGGCCAAACCTGCTTGCACTTTGTGCTGGGGCTCCCAGGCGTCCTCCTGGATGCCCATCCCTGGGCTGCCTGGATGAAGGGAGCAGGGAAGCGGGCGAGTGGCTTCCCGCACCTGGGGAGAGGCCCTTCCCAGTGGTAGCTGGGCCGGCAGAGCCCGGTGATTCCTCCTGCTGCCAGCACGGGAAATTAGGCGAGGCAGAGCTCCCGAGGCTTGGCAGCGGGGCGGGTTTGCGGTGCCACGGGCGCAGTCCCTCAGCCTCCACCCCGGGGCGGGAGGCACAAGCCAGCCACGTGGTGCAGCCCCGCGAGCGCCGCTGCTCCCTGGCAGCGTGGGGCATGGAGGCTGCTTCTAACAGGAAGACTAGTGAATTAAGTGTTGCCATCCTGTTGCTCCACAAAACCGCCATCCACCTCAGCATGGCTGGCAGGCCTGTTTTTGCAGGATTAGTCAGTTTGTTTTTTGGCTCTGAGATACACCATAAGGAAACCGATGCTTCCGTGGTGTCCTATGGGTGCATGGGGGATTGCTGTCATTTGTTTCTGCATGAGTCTCCAGCACTTCAAAAATAACAAAGATGTTAAGTGTTGTTTTTGCTGTTTTGCTGGTACTGCGATTGCTGCTGTTGCTGTTTTGAGAATCTCACTTTTCAGTGCAAATCTCATCTCTCCATTCCTCTTCAGCATCCCCCTTCCTCTGCCCCCTCATGGGTGCCACCTTCTTCTCCACTGTCCTTTTTCCTCCCTCCTTTTCGGGGATGTCAGTGGGCTAGACTTGCCATTCAGCCCCTGCTCCTGCAAAAGTGACCTCGGAGCAAGACTGTGATGTTGTAATCTAATCTGGAGTGTGCTATTTGATTTCAGCAGCTCAACTGGATCAGCCATGTGCAGAGCTGCTCCTGCCAGCTAATCAGGGCAAACGTTAACCTCTTCTTCTCGAGTCTGCTCTGCTGAACTCCTCCCTCACTGTGAGTCTTTTCAGGGATGAAGAAAATGGCAAGTTCCCATAGGAATTGTGCTACAGACTGTGGTAAAAACTACAGTCATTAAACTGTTTTCTAGGGATTATTTTGGAATTTGGATATTTCTGACCATGGAGAAGAAATATATTCCTTTTTGCCCTCTAAAAGCAGCAAAGAATTTGCTTCCAACATGAGTCCCAATTTTTCTCCTTTGGGCTGGAATTGCAATACTCCCTATTTTGCTTCAATATATGTTAATTTTCAAGAGAGACCTTTTCTAATTGTCAAGAGAGACACCCTAACTGTGCCACTACTGCAACTGGTGAATTGCATAGTTTTCCTTTATATTCAGAAGGCAGCTTTAGATGCACTCACCCCCAAACCTCATGGGAAAATTTTCAGTGTAACTTTTTGTGAGATATCTGTGAGTGTCTGCATGCTACAGGGTGCTCCAACTTCCACTGTGCTTTGTGAGTCCAGACATTCATACCTCGAGCTAAAATAAATTGAAGAAAGTTTTAGAATTATTACACAGCTCATAAAATGCAGCACTTGCTTCTCTCATGGTGTCAGTTCTTTTGGTTCTACTTTTAAGTTCTTCAATGACTGAACTCATAGATGGCTCTGCTTTTAAATTGCAGTAGGTGTGGTCAGTAGGCTGTCAGATTCCCTGGAAGGCAGTTTGCTGTTAAATATTTAATGTCTCCCTTTTTTCCCCCCTTAGGAGACACATTTCTTATGCTTTCCTTTCCTCTTTTGGATTCTTTGTGCACTTGCGGTCCTCACAGAGTTTGACAATCTGTCAACAACTTTTTAAAGCATTTGAAGAGGGAGGTGGTAAGAAGGGTGGAAAACTTGTTCAAGTTCATGACCACTTTTTCCTGGAATTGAGAATCTAGGCTTCCCTCACCCACTTGAAAGTTACATTCAATTTTAAATCTTGCTAGATAAATCTCAGTGCACAATGCTAAGGACAAAATGATTCTTCCAAAATGTATCCTGGCGAAACTGCTTACCCCACCTATATTAGATGCTTAATTTATAACAAATGTTTATTTTTACTTTTGAATTCTTCTGACCTCTCCCCTCTCATTATCTCACAGGTTCTTTGCATGTCTACATTCTCTGTGTAGAATATTCTGCTGTCTTATTTAAAAGATCAGATTGGTTCTGTTCCTTTTCCTCCTTGTGGTCAAATAAGTTCAAAATGCTGAACTTCAAGTCTAACTTCCAAATTGGTGGTGTCAGGACAAGTTCTAATTGGGCAAAATGTGTGAGCATGTGAGACTGAAAAGAGTGATTTGCCAACTCATGACCATAGAAGCTGTGTTTTAGAGATTATACTTGAAATCTTGCCAAGGAAAACAATTTTATGAGCTTTTATTACTGTCTATTCCTAAAGGAGGAATGATAGTTCTATTTAGCTCTTCTGTTCACCTTTCCTCATTGCTGTCAGTTTTTAGGTTGTGCAAATTGAAGCAGCAGATATGGCATTTGCTTTTCAAATACAGAGTAGATCACTCTGCTATGTTATAGTTAAAAGGAGTCTCTAAAAATGGAAGATTTTGGCCATATCTGAGAACTATGGTGCTTCAGTTGTTACCAGTTTTTGATACTATGATACACAGTATTTGTTATGAACAGTATGTAGAAAATAAGTGTGTGTCTGTCTGGTAGCTGCAGAGTTCTGTATTATGCTCATAACTACTTTTTCATAAAAAAAAGAAATGAGTGCCTTAATGCCACCATGCTTATGCTAGTCATGTATATTTGTAGAAATCAATAGAAATCAGTTTTTATATCTGTCGTACTAATAGAAACATTTTTCTGTCAGAAATACCAAAGTGCATCTTGAAACATTAGAGTATTTCACTCTTTTTTTTTTTTTTTTTAAATATTGATGGCAAGGAGCTTCTGATGACATATGGGCAGGGAGATGAGGGAGGTTATGCATCTGGCATGGGCACGGTGAGGTGGGAGGCCAGGTCATCTGCTTACTGATCCGCTCCTCACCTGCTGTGAAATCAGGGCTGCCCAGGTCAGAGCTCAGGGCTTATTTCTGACCCTGATGGCTTCTAGGCAGCTGATTTGTGATTTATTTCTCAGGTAAATCACTGTGGCTGTACCAAGAACTTTGCCGCTCACTCTGTTAGCACTGTTTTCCTCTAGAATGAAATGCTTTCATTGTTTCAAAATGATCTTTTACTCTAAATGCTACCCTTTCCAGGGAATTTCATAGCTTCTACTTTGTGCACTGAAGCAGAGCATTTCTCTGTTGAAACTTCCTTCAGAGTGGAAACTACAATTTCCGACCAGTGATATATATCAGTGCTTTGGAAACACTATTGACAGGGTAGCCAAAAAGTGAATTGGTCTGGATCAAACTTGAGGGGTAAGGAAAGAACAGTTTTTGATGGTATCTGTGCTGTATATGTTTGAGAATAAATTTTATGCTTATTCTTTCAATCTATCAAATTGGCAATGTCCTTGCATATTTAGCTCAACTCCACAATCACCTCTATTCTTCAGATATTATATCTTCTATGGAAAGTTTTACAGCTCAGTATTATTCAGAGGACATGTTAGATCAAAGCCAACTGTATTCTAGGTAGATTAGGTGTGAATTACATGAAGAACCCCAATCATGCTCCTTGCAGTGTAACTTTCAAGGCACTCTTTCTTCAGTCTGCATGGTCTGGATTTGAGATGCCTCTAAACTGGAAGTCCTGCTGCTAAGTACTGACCTCAAGCCTCAACCCTCACCTCCTTTTTTCTGCTTTAACAAGCACTGATGGCATATATATTTCCCAACACAAACTGTAGCTTGAGCTTCTTTGCCTGCACTCATATCTCCTCTCTCTGGATCAAACTATGCGGCTTCTGCAGCTCCTCCTGAGTCTGAAAAAAAATCACTGCTCTTGGCTTTCCTTCTCCTTCTAGAAACCTCAATCATCTGCAATGCAGACTATTCTGCTGAAACTGGCTGCTCCTTGCAAAAGGATGAAGGGAAGATTTATTATCATCAGAACATGTGGAAATTAGAAAATGGACTAATGGAAACCATTAATGTCCTCCTCTCAACAATCAGATGAATTGTAGATCAATACAGTATATTAATAGTTTGGAAATGATTTAGGATAATATAAACATAAAGTCTCAGATATTAGATGGGAAGAAAGCAAGTAAGACAAGGACAAAACTCTATTATATCTTTTAAAAATATAAAATACCATCTTCCAAGACATATTTCCTGTCTAGTATTTTGATATCTTTGAAGAAATAATATTGAAAAACTGCTCTGTATCCTTCCATCATACCACCTAACTTTGATATGAAACAGCCTGTCTCCTTATAAAAGCAAGTCATATTGCAAGCCTTTAACAATAAATAAATCCTTGTCATCTATCTATCTGTAGAATTACAGGTAAAATAATAATAATAATAATAGTCTTTGCAAACAATAATTGTTACTTTCTTTAATATCAATGGTCTTTTTGTTTGCAGTATGTGCAAAACATAGTAAAAAGGAATGTTTAAATATGATTGATATAACAGTTGCAGTCCCCACACACATTCTAAAAAAACCTCAAAGGAAAACCTCAAAGAAGGAGAAAAAAGAACTCCAAAGGAAAATTACTGCAAAAGTACTTTATGCTAAACTGGCATGAGGCATAAAAATAAAATAATGTCTGTAAGTGAATGATTCTTAAGCTTCAGGGACTAATTAAGTTTTTAATGTGGTCTCATTCTTTGGAAAATATTAGAAGTCATATGATTCCAGAAACTTTGCTTCTCAAATAAAAATCTGTGGAGGTCAGTCCATTCACATCTTCAGAACTAGGTTTTAATCAGACTTCCTCAATAAATTCTTGTTGGATCACTTTCTGTCATTACCTGGGGGAGCATTTAAGAATAAAGAAGATCATTTGAACTACCACAAATCCCATAAATGAGAGGTCAAAAAGGTTACAGCATGGCAGTTCAGAGAAGAAACGAAAACAAACTATAAATTATCTCCACCCGAAGGACAGCATGTTCAGCCAGACATCACAGGTTTTGTTTTTCAATTGCTAACAGCACTTTCACACCCTGTCATGGTGCTTGGTTTTAATGGCTTATAATAGGTCACTGTGATCGGAAGGAGAGTCAGGCCCACACATACAAATTTAAGAGGCTGAACTATAGCTGGGTAACTGATGGATCACTGATTGATTGTTTTTAATGGGTTACATGTATGTATTTCATTTTTATCTATAGAGAGAAAACAAAAGAGGGAACTTACTGGTCCAATTAATTTGGAAGGGAGGCTTGAAATGTCAAGGGTGCTGCCCAAAGGTGGTCAAAATAGTATTTTCTGTTACAGTTGCTTTTTTTTTTCTTACAGGAGAAAAAAAAAAAAGTAAAACTAGTACATTTTTAGAGCTGTTCCTTGTTATTTTTGGAGTTTATGGAGGTAAAAATGTAATGGGGAAAGATGCTGCTAAGGGATTCAATGTCACATCATTATGATCGCCATGAATTTATCTCATACTAAGGTACATTCTATAAGTGCTTCCATTGCTGTTCAATTATATTTCAGTATAAGATAGGTGTTCCATTAAGATCTTGTATTACTGACATAGGCAATATTTATTTAATTTAATTTTATGGCACATATTTCAAATAGGGCAGGAAGAAATATCATCTGACCTTCCCAATGGTCAGGAAATTTATTAGCATTGTCAAATAGACTCAGGATCAAGATACTGTGCCCATTAAGATCTAAACCACTGGCATTATGGAATCTTCTTTATTAACAAGAGATAGATTATTGAAAGGACTTAGTGCTCTGAAACTGTCTATCCATTGCCATGGAAAAGGTGTCATGATGTAAAGAAGAGAGGGGGCAACAAAGAAGGTTCAAAAGACATTCAGAAGTATTTAGGCTATGGTCTACAAAGGATCATAATTCTGGTTCTGTGCAAGCAGGAGGAATGAAAGCAGAACCTGGAATGAAAACAATGCAGATTTAAACAGGCATGTAATGAAAAGCAGAGATGATAACACAGGTGTACTGAATGCCTCAAGAGGCTAAAATCTTCCCTTTCATCTCTGAGCCCCGGGTTCAAATCTGACATAAGGTAGTAGTGTCAAAAACCATTACCATCTGATATCTGTCCAACAACCCCTACAAAACTAGAAGGTAGCCACTGTCAAGTAATTTTCAGATATAATACCACAGCAACTGGCATTAACTTGCCTTTGCTTGCAGGGTACCTAACATGGGAACTGGTAGTCCTGATGTTCTGAGTGAGTAAAGAAATAATATCTTGCCACTTAGAGCATTTTCTCCAATGAAGGTTGAGATACACTGGCTGTGCAGAGCTGGGATAACCCACACTGATGCCTGTGCTTGCAGCCCTTCCACCAAGAAACTTCAGTTCCCAGCACTGTCAAAATGCCAACTTTGGCAGCAGTTAAAAAAAGAAAAGGCAAAGTGGATCACTGAGCATAATCACAGAGGAATGGAGAGCTGAAATTACCTTGGCATCTGCGAGAGCGTGGAGAGCCCCAGCTAAGAAAATCTTGTGAATGCTAAGAGAAAATGGCGCTGAACTGCTAATGTGCACTGGAGAACATGCTGAACGCAAGGATATGTGCTGTGAGATATATCTGTGACAATTACGTGTGACCATAAGGCGGCACTGACTTCTTGCTGTCAGACCCAGATGTCTGGATGTGTTTAATGCGTGTTTGTTGGCTTTTTAAAAAATGCAATAAATAGTTAATTTTTTCAAAAAAGGAAGATTATCCAGCCCTGACCGAAATACTGGAAATACTGTAGGCAAAATAAGACATGAAGGAATTATATTGAGGGAAATGAGATCCAGAAGGGAAAAAGCATGGATTAGTGCCAGTAACTCTCATATAAGAACCAATTTAAAATCTGGAGGTTAAGAAGGACCAGTCTACCAGCAATTCAGACAGAATTTATGTTACACTCGAGTAAGTTTCAGGCTTAAATTCTCAAGAAAAGACTTGTCCACACAGATTGCAGGAAGTGAAATAACAAAGTTGATTGTTTTTCACATCTTTAGCTGGGCAAGCAGGGACAGACTTGTAAAGGTGTGGAGGTACCTGGGGAATCTAACAGGTGCCTTAAACCTGTCCAGATCTCACAAAGGTCCGAACCATCCAAATGAATTAGATGCTGATTCTGGTGGTGCCAAATTATTTCTGAGGATCTGGAGCTTCACATGGTATGCTTCTGTAACTACCTAAATATCCTTGAAAAACTGGCCTGCATCGGCTGCTCTGAGCATGCACATACCAGTCTGTAACCTCAGATCCTACTAGTATCTCTGGAATTAATTTGCCTTCTGTAGCAGAGAACTTCTCCATGTGAATGTTTTCTCTCTCTCTGTACTGTGCTGAGGCTAAACTGCCTCCACAGAATATTTCTTAATCTGCTTCCCCTACTTTCCCGTTATGCTCTTCCCATTTGGGACTCAGGAGGGAGCGGTGTGCGGCCCCTGGCAGCACCTTGTCCATGGGTGGAATGTGCTGCGTCCCCAGCTTGAGCTGCACCGTGCTCTCAGGAGCAGCAGGTTCTGCTGAGGAGAAATGTCAGGAGGCTCAGGAAGACTTGGGAAAACGGGATCACAAAGGGCCTTAGCAGGTGGGTGTCCACCCAGCCTCTCGTGCCGTACCCCAGTCTACTGCCCTATGAGGGACATGGCAAGAATGTGCTCCATTGGAATTTCTCTCCATGGAATTTCGCTCCACCTCGAGATGCCTTTGTGATAGAGAACAGTCTAATCCTTGTGTGCTTCTTGGTCTTTCACACACTCGTCCCCAAAAATTGTGAGCTGGAAGTTAGCGATAAGGTAAACAAAACATTGCATTGCGAAACGTTCAGTCCAGATGAGTAGGCAGTGCTCATCAGTCTGTTTTAAACCACTAAGCACGAAAAAGGGCTTGTGTGCTAAGAAAGTAAACAAATCTCTGCATCATGCTTTTGTGATTTGCACTATCAAAATACCAACAAAAAAATCTTTTCCTGTTCATTTGAAGTGTACTGTTTCTGAGGTTTATCATGCTGTTAGCAGAGAACCTCATTAGAAGCAAGAAAAAGGCAGCTAAACTCATTTTTTTCCCTACACAGAGAAGCATGCATGTGCTTGTATATGAATTCTTGTATATACCATATGCTTTTTTTTTACAGACAGAAACAAAACTGGAATTTTCTAAAAAGCAACTGTAGTGCATAAGTTTTTTTTTTCCTAGAATATGATCAAATAGATAAAAATATCACTTATGGGAAGTATCACAGCTGTGAAACAAGTCCTTCTCCTCCTTGTAGACTGAAAAACATCATTCCTTTATACTCATGCTCACTGTCTACATCATGCACTCATTTATATTTCTACGTGACTCCTGAAAGCTGAGCACCCCTGGAGCAAATGAAATGACCCCCTCCCTTGTAAGCCGAATCAGACACTGCAAAGACCAGTCTCCTATATCTTGTGTCCTTCTGCTGACTCTCTTTGTATCCCACACTTTCAAAATAACTGTGCTCAGGTGTCCACTACTGCAGGCAAATCACCAAATATCTGTTCACACCACAGGCTCCCCAACAAAAATAGTTACAGATGATTCTGCTGCTTCTCCTGTTTTGCTGCCTTAGAAATGCAACAGTTTCTGCAGACTCAGACACAATCGTATCTAGGCTGTATTCAAACATAATCTTTGTTTGAGCAGGATAAAAGAAACCAGGAGTTTGAATAAATATGAAGGCACTTTGGAAAACAAGTATTGGAAACGCAGGCAGTGACATAATGCCTTACTGCTTTGGAGACAAGCTCTTTGAGGAATTAATTGCCCATTCCGTTGTAAGTCAGGGTCAGTTTTGCTTTTCTCGCTGGCTCTCCGCAGCAGGCTGCTCTCCCGGTCAATGCAGCTGCCGCTTTCCTTTCCAGCTGTCCTGTGCCACCGGGCAGCACTGCGGAGTGCTGCCTGCTCCGGGGAGCCTGCCCGGATGCTGGGAGATGATATTTATGCTCAGCTGGTTGGGATCTCTTGCAAGGCCAGGCAGCGTGTGCTACATACAGATTGCAGAGTTTAGCACAGAGGAGATAGCTGGGTCTGAGGAAATGTCCTGCATTTTGCCATATTCCCATAGACAACATACAGACACTTAGAGCTCCCTAAAGTCAAGCAGCTGAGGCCCTTGAGCATTAAAACTGATGATTTTTAAAATGATTATCTTATCTGTATCAGCTGTCAGTGGCAAGGGCTGAGAGGAATGAGGAGAGGAACTGTGATTTATAGTGAAATCATGTCATTTTCTTCCAATACGTGAGTGAGATGTTGAGTGAGATGATCATCTGGCTAAATCCTTAGCTGCCAACGACTATAAATACATCGCTAAGTGCAGCGTGGACACAGATGCCATGTTTTACAGGAGCTGCACGGCAGAGCCGCGCTACCCGCTCGGCACGCGCGCTTGCTGCCCACCCGTTGCTCTGCTCCCCGGGAGGCAGCCGCAGCGCGCTGCCTTGCGAGCGCCACGAGGGCGTCGGGTGCGAGCTGGGCAGCACGGCTGGCGCGCCACAGCACCGGGGAGTCCCCACTCAGCAGCTCCACGTGCTGGGGACGGTGTCAGGTCTGCACGAGATAAGGCAGGACTCACCAGCCAGAGCCCAGGAGCACGTTCCCAGGTGCCAGGGGAGCTGGGGCAGCGCTTGACACTTCCCTGTGGTCCCGGGCATGCTGTGGCTTAGTGGGCTATGCTGACTCACTAGTAGGTTCGTTTCCATTTTTGCCATTGTTCGTTGTGGTTAAAGATAACAAGAGTTGAGTGTTGAGGGATAGTAGCTTTTAGCTCTCTCTCGGCTATTTCAGGATATCTAGGAGAGGGCAGGAGTTGGCTGGGTGAGGACAAAATGTGGAACATGCTAGGCAGACAGGGAAATTTTCTTTGCTTGCGAAGCGAATATAGGCATGTACAAAGACAGCCAAAGATGTTCAAAATAAAAAAAAAATAAAAACAGAAACCCAAGCGACTGCACATAATAGTGAGGCAGGTGCTCGTTTTAAGGAACACTGAGGGCTTATTCAATAGCAAGCACATCTGGTCTCTCAAAGTCAGCACAGGTGTTCAACTTTTAATTGCACAAATTCATCCTGCTGCCCCATGTTATGTCTTGGAAAAGTCAGAAGTGAAGTTTGCGATGCCTGCAGTATTACTACAGGTGTTGCTGTTTGATCACATTTAGTTATGAAGAACTGAGTTTGGATCTATGACCTTGCTTTTTTTTTTTTCTTGTGGTTCTTTGCCATATTTCTTTTAGAAGGATTATCTCATTAATCAATGCTACAGAGTTTCATGGTTCATTTGCCTTTTTAAGATTGGCCAGGCTTTTAGAATTGCATTGCAAAATCTGCTGTGATCATCATTTTTATTCCAAGCCTTGGCAAGATGATAGCCACTTAATTTTCAGAGATATTTTGAAAACTCTTTGGCTTTGTTTTGATCTTTTTGTGTTACAAAATATGGGAGGAGGAAACCATGTTTAGGGCAAAATTTCTTCTGTGATCGTTCTATTTTGATAGTAACAGAATATATTGGGAAATCGCAGAAGAGAAGAGTTCTTATTTATGACTTGCGGGTTATTAAACTGACTTTAAAATAATGAATTATAATCATACTAAAAAAAAAAAAAAACAGTGATGAGCTATGAAGTGATATTGGAACAAAAATGGTTTGATTTAAAATAAAAATATCCAATAAATCTGTCTATTTTCTTACCAAGCAGCTAAGGTCAAAAGCTGCATGTGGGTAGAGAATCACTGGGATAGAAACAAAATAACTAGTCGTGGGGAGAAGGGAAAACCAAAACTTTTAAGGCCAGAAATGATCTGAAAGTGTGGTAGCTGGGATGGCATGAAGTATTTTTGAGTTTTGTCAGCAGTTTTGCCTTAGGACTCTAGTAGAGAATGAGATGCAGAAGAGGAAGATTTAGGCAGGCTATCTTGTAAAAAATATCGAGAGTGAGATACGCTTTTCCTGTAAACATCTAGGGAGAAGAGCAGTTTCTGAACAGTTCTAGCAGGATAAGAAAGCAAGGAATCTGACTGAAGATCTGCAAAGTGAGGATCTTGTTCTGCAGTTCTCAGGCTCAAGGTGTTTGATGTGCTTTTGAGGGTGTTTTTAATTTGGGGGGTGGGGATGGTTCTATAGTTTTTAACATCGGAGCTGGGTTTGGATTCCAGAATATTTCTCTGAGTATCCTGTGCAGGTGGCACACTTGGAATGAAGCCGGTTTAATAACTGGGGGATTTAACTCAGATTTATTTGAGATAAAAATAAGGGTAAATTAAGCTTGTTATGTTTCCTTCCTGCCTTTATCTATGTGACACTTGACAACGACTAAGATTATGAAGGAATGAGACATTACAGATGGGAATAAAGCAGCCAAGAGATATAAGCATTAGGGAGGAGGGTGCTATTTTATTTTTAAAAGCTTTCTCTTTTCAGACCAGTCCTCCCTGCTGAGAAGGAAGGCAAGGTGAAGGAAAGGTTCCCCTCTGAATTGAGAGACAGCAGAATCAGCCTGGAATAGAAAAAAAATCTCCTCACAAAGGTGAAAGTAAGTCACTAAGTGTATGAAATTAAGTGGGAGTATGACAAAACTGGATGATGTTTCAAGACAAAGGAATACATTTTATTGCTGGGAGAGGACAGGGGACAGGATGAGGGGGCTTTATTTACATCAAAAGTTTCATGCATCTGGAGAGTGTCTGACAGGCAGGCAATACAAAAAGGGACTGTTTTAGCCATGGAGACCATATTGTGAGGCTTTGAAAGCATGGCAGGCTTTTTGAAAAGGAAGGAAGCCTAACTCAGAACCAAATTTAGGTTATTCAGTGCCGTTATCATGCCAGTGACAAATGTGAGAACCAAGTGAGCACAAATACAATAGAAGGTATTTAAATTTGGATGGGTTTGAAAACAAATGCTTGATGAGGTTCATAAATGTCAAATGAACAGATGGAGCTGAGAATGAAACCAGCAGGGAGATAAGGCAGAGATTGCTGCGAGCAGGGGTGGAAAACAGGAAACTCCAGTTGGTGGGCTACAGGGTTGGGATGAGGGATGCCAAGATAAGAGCTCTGACAGGGGCGGATATGGATGGTCCTCAGGCTGTGAGGAATAGCAGAGGTTGTGTGAAGGCAGACCCCTGCCTGCAAACCTGGACGTGGAATAAGGATCGCAGGAGCGAGGGAACCTGCTCTGTGCCGGTGCACAACTAGCTGCCCTGCAGGTCCAGTTAGTGGTGTGTGTGCTGCATCCTAAAGAGAATTTGGCAGGTTTTGTCATCGGCTTGGGGGGCTCCATATGCTCCTGACAGGATATTCCTGCTCTGCCTAGAGCTACTGCTGCCCAATGGGGACACACAGGCCGTCCGGCGCTGTGTGGATATCCTCACTGATGTGTGCCTGTACCTTGGTGTGCTGCAGGTGATATTTCCCTATGGATGACATCCAGAGACTGGGGAAGATGTGTTTTTGTCTTGACGAAATAAGAGTTTTTTCATTTAAAAAAAAAAAAAAGTGCAACTGAATTAACTGAGTTGTTTTTCCACATACTTCCCGTTGTGGTGACCGTGATGAAGGTGTCCTGTGATTCAGAATTCATTTCACATGATCTGCCTTACAAAACATCCCAATCAGTGTGCATGCGGTACAACAAGGTATTGTGATGGAGGCATCCTAGAATCCTCAGTCCCCCTCTGAAAAAGGGTCTGTCTAGGGGTCTCCTAACTCTGGTGAAGGATCTGTGGTGCTCTCCAGTAGGTGTTGTGTGGCAGAAGCACTCCACAGGCTCAGCAGAAAGTAGCTGCAGGATACCTACAAATTGCCCCCTTGCTAATAGCAGCAGGTTACATTTTGATCTTCAGTGACATTCAAACCTAGGCTGCATTTGTGGCATCAGTTATATGCTGGTGGACCCCCTCTAACATCATCAAGCATCATTTTTCATATAAGCATTTATTTATTTAATTTACCTATAGAAATGTCTAATTGACTAGTTTTACTTTTGTATTGCTGTCTAAAGGACTTTAGCATAAAAAAATGCAAAAGATTGGAAGATGAGGCTGTCACCAAGCTTCCTTTCTACATGAGCCCTGTCAAATTTAAAATGATGCTCCATCTACAGTTTTTTAAAATTATACTTGTTCCATGCATCTCCTCCCAATTTCTTGGAATAGAAGTGACTAAGCAAAATTTTCCTGTGTTCTTTTCTTTAGTTTCATTCATTGTTTTAGAGTATCTTGAGTGTAGCAGGTTTTTCTCTCCTGGGGTACCATGCAGGAAGAGTGCTAACTTCTAACAGGATTTGTGAATTGCCTTGCAGTACTCTTGGTGTTTTGAAGGCCATCAGAATGTGGTATGTATGTAACTAAGGCTTTATATGTATCAACACTTAATACGACATTTGATACCACACTGCCTTATGTTGTTCCTTCATATAGCTCTAAGAGGAAAGTGTTGCACTCTGAATAATTTATTTTCCCTCTCTTTCCTGATTTTTGACATGAAATTTCAACTATGATAAAGTACCTCTCTTTTCTGTCCCACACGCAATTGAGGGACAGGCAAGAGAGAAATGTAAAATGTGCTTAATCATTTCAAACACTTTTGTATTGAAACTGACGAGTTATGACACAGATCATGTTTCTTTGAAGAAGTAACGTATTTATGCTTCTGTGCCATTCTAGAATAATCAGTGTACATATGTGTCGCTTGAAGAAAAAAAATGACTGTAAGTAAAAAAATATTCTATAAGAATAAATGTTTTTTACAACCAGATAAAGGCACTTGCAGATGTTCTTGTGTGAAGGCTGCTCTGGAGTTTTTATTTCACTATAAATGGTTCTAGTCCAATATTCCACCCTCTTTTCACTCATTTAAACTGAATCAGAATTCAAATAAGGATTAACCACCCACAGAGTCTGGCGCAACAATAGAAGTACTTGCTAACTTTTTTCCTGCATGTTATTAGCAAAGGGAATCTAGGTTAAAGAGTTTCATTACGGAAATATAATTTTTAATTCTTGACTCGCAGTCATTTTTACTTTGTACTCAACAATTGAAAAGTTTCCACATGCCCTTGTGGCCCAGAGTAATCTTTATTCAATAAATATTTCAGATAGTGAATAACACACATTCTTATGAGCAACTGGAGAAGTCACTAATCAAGGAAATAAACTGGTTTGATATGCTGAATTGGAGTCTAGTATTTGAAAAGGAAAAAAGAGTCTTGTCTAGCTTTCTCTCATCTTCAAAGATTTGTTCAAAATAGTTAAAATCAGACACAGGCAACAAATATTTCTAGTCATTTAGGATGTTTAAATTTAAAAGTAGTATTTCCGTCAGTCATTTTGAATTCTTATAGTAGAGGGTTAGAGGAAAAATTAAATTGCTTGTTATCAGATGGAGCGCTTAATTGGCTGAAGTAACATTGTTATTTGTTCTAGCCTGATTTTGAGATGTTAACATGTTAATGGATGGCCGAATCTTGGATAGTGCAACTGCTACAAAATAAAAAAAACCCTATTGTTATACTTGAGAATGCTCTTCCAGAGATGGAGTTTAGCCAAATTATTTGGTTTTGATAGCTGGGTATCTGATATACATCATCAGTAATGATATCCCAGGCATAATTATATATATGTGCAATAACTGGGCTAGAGTTTGAAGTTGTAGTTGCAAAGTACTGCAATATTGCTTGAAAATGTTGCAGTGAAAGGAATGGTCCAACAAATTGCCGTATTCAAGCCAAAAGTAAAACTTGCACTGATGTTAATGATGCAAGAATTTCTCTTTTTTGACAAATACAAGTCTAATGCATTTTTGCAAACTAAACTGTAAAAGAACTATGGCAGTACACTGTGTAACTGAACTGTCATCTTGAAGTACCTGCCTGGAATGGTTATACAGGAAGCACAGGAAAGACAGTTGGCCTCCATAGTTTTAAATGAAGGTCCTTTAGCTGTTGCCTATCATTTTGGGCTAGTGTAGGCTAAATAGTAACTCATTGCTAAGACAAGATGCAGCAGTTGGGATAATTAAAATGGCTTTGGGAGCTTGACAGGTTTTCATTCCTGATTGTAGTTTTACCAGTGTCTTTCATTAGCACTGTGTTGTAACAGTTCTTAATTTGTTACCTACAGGTTTATTAAAGTACTTGTGGCTTCTAATTGCATCTGAAATGAGGGTTGGGGCAAAATAGAAGAAGATTCCTCCCCTTGCAGTAGCAGAGCTTTGTTTCTAGAGCTTTCCCACGTTTCTATTTTATTTATGTTCATTTCTCCTGCTAAATAGCTAACTGCCAGTGAGGAAGGTCTTCGGCCAAGACCAGTGTGAATTGTATGCACTCTGAACAATTCCGTTAAGTCCATGCAAACGTGGCGAAACTGAACTTTTTCAAGATGGGGGCTCCAAGTCACACCACTTAGTAAGGTAAAGGGGCGATTCTATGACTAGATCCTCCTTTCCAATTTTATCTACCAGATGGGATAGAAGAAGAGGAAGAAAAAAAAAAAAAAAAGAAATTCACATCATATTGGGAAAAGTTAGTTTGCAAAAATAATTCTTTTAATAGCCGATATCCTGTTTAACTACAAAGGGCTCATCTTTCATGATATCAGTTCTCCAAGTGCTGTATTTCTTGTTTGAGTATTCCGTTTGCAGGGACATAATGTTCCCTGCTATAAAAATAAAACAACAAAAACAAAACAGAAAATCCCAAACACCACCAAAACTCATTTCCTTAATTTTCTTTTGGCCAGACTGTTACATTTCTATAGAATTACATCTAGTCCAGAGAAAAGAATATGTAACAGAGCTTTTTCCAGGCATTCATAGCTTTTATTCTCTTGCTGATTTTTTTTGTTGTGAAAAAAGCCTTCCTGAAACTGAAACATACTGAAAATTTTGTTTAATACTTTTGAAGAAAGAGATTAAATAACATATAATAACTTCAACTCTTGCACTGAGAAAGGGGAAGTACTATTCTCTGCCTTGTCCTAGAGAGATCTCAGTTGCATCAGGAAGTCAAAGAAATACCAATATTTATCCTGCACTTTGTCATTAAAATGAATAGGACCATTATTCCTCTACAGTATCCATTTTTTTTTTTAACATTTATTTTGTCTCCAGTGCTTTTCCTCCTTTCAGTGTTTGCTCATCTTAGATGTTTTGTCTCAGATTACCACAGAAAGACACAAATTTTAAGCAAATATCTCCAGGTATCTGAAGAAAAAAGAATCTGAACTTCTATATGTGAAATGGTTTCTCTGGTGATACATCATGTCACAGTCAGCACTAATCACCTATCAGGATTCCGAGGAGAACGGCATTTTGTCTATTTATGTTTGAATTATAAAACACAGTCCTATTCCTTCAGCAAAGAAGGTCAGTGTGAAAGCTGCTTTGCCTAATGGTTGCCTTTTGTGCCACTCAATGGCCACTGTCATGAATCTTGCCTACAAGCTGGAGTGTATCTCGTTACCTATTCAAAATCCCATGAGAAATTATCATTCCTACAGTATGTCCAGGTAGGCAGGTAAAAATGAGTCAACGTGCAGGTGCAGATGTGACTGCACTAGAAGCTATTGAGCCAAGCAAGTTCAAGGCTGGTACTGGTGTTCAGCTCTGGATTAACACATATAAACATGGAAGCTAGGAGATGAGTGGAGTTTACTTTAACTACTTTCATGCTACCTCTGTCCACCTGATTGAAGCTTGATAATAAATAGAATAAACTGTAGGCTGCTAAACTTACAGAGGTTCAACCACACAACAGGATGACGTACAAAACAAGAATTGCATACAATAACAATTAGAGAAAATTTTCTAAGAAAATTTTTGTGTGCATGTTTGTAAGAGTTTTATGAAAGGAAATAATTTGTGAAACTTGTCAGTCAAGTGTTTTCCTATAAAGTATTTGCTTGTTTCTCTCTACTGTTATAAAACTGGTCAGTCCTTAAATACTTCTCTTCCAAGTTCCTGTTGCATTATGGGCCTGGAAACAGATTGAAAATGACTAACTAGTTAGACAGACAGATGGAGCACGGGCCTTTTTCCTTTTTTTTTTTTTTTTTATTAAGAAAAAGGGTAACCAAATTAAGTGTTCAAATTACCATGACCAACTCATGCATGCTATTTGCATGACTTGCTAACACTTCTGCACATTTCAGGAAATTCATTTGCCTTTGAAAATTGAGGCTGTAGTGTTCAAATGAAGTGCCTACCCTTCAACTCAGTAGGTGCCTGATGGAGCTGAACAGCTGCATCGGCTTGAAAAGGGTTGCTATTGTGCATTGCTCATTATGGTCCTGAGAGCAAGAGCTGACTGCTGCCAACCAGCCTTACTCTCCACATTTACTACTGGTAAGTGCCCTCCAGTTGAGAAACTCATGCCACCAAGTAGTTTCCTCTGCATTTCTTCTTCCTATGCAGCTATATCCCGATGAACACGCCTTCTCTTCTTTACTTATCCTCCTGGAGAGAGGAGAAGTGAAAGGGGTGCCGTTATGGGTAATGTAGGAGGAAGACAAAGTGCTGGCCTCTGATGCTGCATCACAGCTGGTGCCTTTTTCCCTGGCTGTAATCCCTTGATAACACCCCTGGCTGAGAAACATTATATGCTGGCTATTTTGTCCCCTCTGTAGCCCATCAAGAGAGAAGAACATTGTATTCCGCGTGCTGATTCACTCTGAGTGCCAAGCTCAATAGTGCTAACCACGAAAAACAGTTATATGCGTGTGGATGCCATTCCCTACATGCTCTTTAAGGGCCCACCAGCCAGGAGACCTGCAGTTGATGATGACCAACCCTGGCCTCTTGCTACTCTGATGGTCACAGGTGTGAGCGCCTTGGCGGTGACACTGTCAGCCCCTGTGGAGCAAGGGACTCTTTACAGCACTTGGTGGCAGCCTCCACTGCCAAGAGAGCCGGAGGGCGGAGAAGCTCCAAGGGGAACTGCGGCCCATCATTCGCCTTGGCTAAGAGAGGGGAGGCTCTGGCTGATGCTGCTGGGGCTGGAAGTGGGGACAAAAGGAAAGAGCTGTTTGCAAATAGCTCCATTTGAGAGAGGCAAGAGTGAATCAGAGGCTATTTTAGGATTAAAACAAATACGATATTTTTGACAGGACAGAGGAATGCACTTTAGCCCTTTATTTCTTACTGGGCTAGTGGGCGTTTAGAACAGAGAGTACTTTTAAAGGCTCACTCTCCCATTACGGGATCTAAGTGGAGCATAACTGAGAACTCTTGGAAGCACCAAAAGAGACAGGCAGATCAGCCTGCCCTCTGTCTGTTTTCTACCGTCAGACAGTGAAATACAGTTTAGTGATTGTAATGGTGTGCACGTGTGTGTCTGAGGAAAGACCAGCTGGAAGAGCTGCCAATATCTTGATTGTCACATCCTTCATGGGCCAGAGGTCTTCCAAGGTTTTCATGGTAAGCTTATTTTTGGAGGTAATTCCCTCAAAACAGTTCTTCTGCTGTTCAGTGACATTAGAGTGGGCTGTGCAATGATCTATTAAGATCTTGTGCTATGTAAAAATTCATTAAACATCAGAGGAAACACATCCCTGTACAAAATCAAAATCCTGATCCCTCCTTTCAGAGCTTGCATTATTCAAATCAGGGAAGTCATGATATATTGATTATCTGCCATAGATCGGAAATCATTATTATTAAATTTGTAATGGAAATCAGAGTTTTGAGACTATGAATTCAGAGTAGCCTCATGAGAGCAGGTATGAACATGACCATTTCTGCACAAATGGAATTTTTCATTTTAAAGTACAAGGTGTAAGGCTCAGTTCTCCTTAATCATTTGATCCACACAGAGATTCCTTCCATTAGTGCAGAGCCCTACCACCAAACTATCCCTTCTCATAGCTAGCAAATATCTTCTAGCAGTGGAAGAAAATAATCTAGCCATGGGACAATGACCCTTAGTCAGCACAAAGCTGCCCTTCTCCATGTTGGATAACTGTGAAAACACTAATATCTGTGTCTGGAATTGAGGGAGGAAAGGATGTGACCTGCAAGATAGTTCTGTGGATCAGTTCTGTGTGCATCAGCAAAACAACCTTTAACTTCTTCACAACAGAAATTTCTCCATTCACATTAAATTTTCAAGGAACTTGAAGAAAATAATTTCCCTGGAAACCTGTGCATATTTGTTGAGTGTGGGAACATCTTTGTTGATGTTCAGATTTTGGCCAAATTATTCTACAGTTTGGTGTTTGCCATGGAAATTGCACTTCCTTGCCCCCGAGCCCCCGCAAGGCAGGGGATCCACTATTTTTGTGATCTTCATCCACTGAGTTATTGTGATGTGATCACATAAATATGTTCGTTTTCATGGTGAGGCATGGAAGGATAAAAATAAAGTGAAAAGACAGTAGAGATTCTTACATCTTTGTTGCCTCCAGGCTTTGGCAAAACTCTCTCTCTCTGCCACATTTCTGCAGTAGCATCATTTGGCTTTCAAAAGAAATAGAACTTGTCTTCCTGCCTCTGAGAAACAGCGTGTCCTGGTGCAGGACCCCAGGAAAGCCTGTGGGCTGCAGGAAGCTCTGGCCTGCACTGGATTCCTGCGCTGTGAGCATGATGAGGAGGCAATTCCTTAAGTAATCCTAACAACGGTCTTTGCACTGCTCACCTCCCTTCCCCTCTGCAGCTCCACCTCCAAGTGTCAAACGACCAGCAGGATTTTTTTTTTTTTTTTTTTTTTGTCAGTATGGCGTGAATGCTAATTACAGGATTATTCTGGCCATTTCAGGACATGTAACCAGCTGGGCTCACCTCTTCGTGTGGGTAATAAACACCATGCACATTTCCTGTTTCCTGATCTCACACTGGGTATTTATATATGTAGATCTGGTGGTTGATTTCAACATTTATCGCTGCTTCCCAGATCATTTCCGGCTTTCCTTCTCCCAAAAGCACACTCCTTCCTGAATTATATCAAAGTAAAGTACATTTCTGGGCGGTGTACATTTATTTCCGAACAGGTAACACCCAACAGAAGCAGATAGCTTTGGAGAGGTTTAAACATGCAGATATTTTTGCAGAGCTACTGAATCCCAACACAGCTCCTGCACATCCTACGACTGTTGGCACAATGCAACTCTTCGCCAGCTGGTGTGGATCAAATTTTCCCCGCTCTTCATTTTACTTCGAGCTACATACCATATGGCAAGTGGTAGTGTGCCTAAGTGTAAAGGAAGGACAAGGCTGAATCCAAGCAGTGAAGTAGTACTTGGTCCCTAATCTTTGCCAGTGCACTGTATTTTCCAGTGCATTATCCAATCTTACTGTATGATCTACTGCATATGTGATGACTTTTCTTTCACATAAAATAATGCTGTTGGCATTAATTTACACACAGAAGTTTTGTTTTATTGGCAATTTGATTGTAATAAATTCTGCAAATTAATAGCTGACTTTCTGTTTGTTTGCTTACTTGTTTATGATGGCCTTTTAATATCTCTTGCAGATTTGCATATTCCTTTCTTTATCCTGTATTAACCAACTCTTTAGAAAGAGAAGATATTTGCTTTTCAAAATAAACCTGTGTTTGTGCATAAAAGTCCACAGAGCATTTGCAGAAAATGACAGTTTGACGACACTGTAAACCAAAATAATTTTTTTTCCTGAGTAAACTGTTCTAGCACCAGTAGGAGAGAACTCTGCTCATAACTGATCTACTCTGATCATAACTGTCTACTTTGACCTCTTCCTGAAAGAAAAGTTTCCAGAATGACAGAATTTGCCTACACACCTCACTTTCTCTGGTTTTAGACACATCTGAGAAAAGCAACGTGGGTGCCATGTATAATGGCCCATTTCCTTATCTACAAGACTGGAGCAAAGACCATACAGGTCACAAATGCAATGTATATTCTGTGCTGTTTTCTGACTGAATGACATGAACTATTGCAGTCCTTTTGTACAAGTGATATCTTAGCTTTCTCAAAGCCTTACACAAAGATTCAACCAATCTGCCTCTCCATGTCTGCCCAGCCCCCCATCAATCCTTTATATTTACTTACCCTTTTTCTGTACACAGATTTTAAAAAGTAATACATTAGGATTTAGTGGCAATTTTTCAAAGAGAGATTTTTTTGCTTCATGGTCTTCATTAAATTTAATGAGTTGTATGAGTAAATCCCCTCACAAAATGAGTTTAAAATATAGAGAAGTCAGCTAAAACCAACTGATATTCACCTGGTACAAGAAAGACCCACCCTCATTTGAGATACACCAGATGGATGTGCTGTCACTCAGAGTGAGTGACAGCTAGGAAAAGTAGTCAGAGAAGAACTTGTGAAGTTCTCAAAGGCAAGTGTGAGGCCCTTTCCTTGGGGAGGAACAACCTCATGCATCAGCACATGTTGGGGGCCAATGAACTGCAAAGCACCTGTCTTGGTGAACAAGTTGACCTTGACCAGCAATGGTGCCTTGTGCAAAGAAGGCCAGCAGCCTCTTGGGCTGCACTGGGCAGTGGTGAGGCCACAGCTGGAGGTAGCGGTCATGCACTGGGCTCCACACTGCAAAGGAACATAGAAATACTGGAGTTTGTCCTGTCAAAGGCCACTAGCATAATGAAGGGGCTGGAGCATCTCTCCTATGAGAAGAAAGAGCCTGAGGGAGCTGGGGTAGTTCTACTTGGAGAAAGAGAAGACTAGAGGGGGAAAAAAAAAAAAAAAGCTGAGTGTGTATGGTCCCGAGCAGTGTACTTTAGGTTAGATGATCTCTACAGGTGTCTGCTGATTCCTGATTCTCTGATTCCGTCACTGGAACAAATAAATGGAAGATTAGATGATCTTATGTTTTTATTTTGAATTCCAACTTAAATGCAGTTGAACAAAAATATAAGTTAGAAAATAGCTTATTTATTTTCCCTTTTTGGATTTTTTTTTTCTGAGTAGGTTAATTTCTGTGAGATGGGGGTAGTGAATATGTTGTAAAATCATATCCAAATGTTAATGGTTCCTTATTGCATTTGTAAAAAAAAAAAAAAAGCATTTCCTAAGAATACTTTCAGTTTTGAATAAGGTTTTGAAGTTCTTCATTTTAGACCAAAAGATAAGATACTACATGCAAAATAGAGAGATTATATGACTTTTTTGTAACTCTTCCCTGAATGTGCAGTGAACATGTTTAAAAACTTGATTACATGATTCTAGTAGATTACAGTTGGTTTAATGCCAGCAAGTTACAGACTCCAAGAAAGGTGAAAATCTTCTCAAACTATAGTGAAATTAATGCTGCCAAAACTGAGTTGAATACTCTCCAAAAGTATTTCCAAATAAAACTCCTCCATTACTCAGTTGGGTGCCAATAAACAGGTCAACTTTAAACCTTGGAACTTTAAATGCAATAAAAGCCAAGAGCTCAAGCTCATTTGCTACATTTTCATGACAAGAAAGATCTTTCTTTCTTTCTTTCTTTCTTTCTTTCCTTCTTTCTTTCTTTCTTTCTTTCTTTCTTTCTTTCTTTCTTTCTTTCTTTCTTTCTTTCTTTCTTTCTTTCTTTCTTTCTTTCTTTCTTTCTTTC
>PTEX01000026.1:3041263-3220452 GCA_003342815.1 Eudromia elegans
CTTCCTTCCTTCCTTCCTTCCTCCCTTCCTCCCTTCCTCCCTTCCTCCCTTCCTCCCTTCCTCCCTTCCTCCCTTCCTCCCTTCCTTTTTGAAAGACATGTTCTATATTTAAAAAAAAAAAATTCTTGACTTTAAGTTACTGATTTTACTCTGCTCTTCTCATGTAGAACAAAATGTCTGGAAGAAAAGTTCTGAGATTAATTCTTTTCTCAGTTAAATTGGTGAAAAAAGGGTAGTCATTTTGATTTATACTAGTGTAACTGAGATGAAGATATGGTTTTTATTTGGAAATTTACTGTGAGTGCCTAGCAATTTAGCTATCCGTTCATGCAATCTTTCTTTTATTTTTTTTGTAGTGAAAGTTGGTCTCATGATAGATGTTATAGTAAATTAACTCATGATATTGTCTGTATCCAGTCCAACTTCTCAGGCTCTGTGTGTGCATGAATATGTAATTGAAATATCTTAGTGAATAAAAATACAAATAAAATGTAATAGTATAAATACAAATACAAATTAGAGAAATACAAAAAAGTATTTTTACATGTGGTTATTTTTGTGCTTTTAACATCTTTTATATTTTATAAATATACTTTTACATATAGATCTTCTATGGATATTTTTATCCCTCTCTCTCTCTTTTATCTCTCTTTTTATCCTTTTTTTAGCAGCTCAACTGAGGCTTCATTCAAGATGGTATAAAGGAGCGTGCAGTCCTGAACTGAATAGCTGAAGAACTACGGTAAGTCATCTACAGAGAACCTCTCATGCAACATTGGAATAAACAATTCTTCAGAGGAACCATGGAAGATTTCTTGCAGCTTGGAAAAGGGAATATTCTTGATACAATTCTGCAGAGCACCTTTCTCCACATGACGAACTTGGTCACCTGAATTTACCTCCAATATTGTAGATACTTAGAGGCAATGAAAGCAATTGACTTGGAAGTCCCATGCACATTTAGCTGTCAAGTTGTGACAGCATATGCACAGTACAAGACATTGTTTAATGCTGTATACACGTGTTTCTTTGTGTATATAGCCTTTGCTGCAGACCAGTAGGCTTTTTAACTGTGTGACTTCTCGTACTGAGACTATATTTTTGTACTAGGACTTTTACTTTTCCATTTCAGGCTATGTGCATTTATACATACTGCTTCCAATAATTAACCTCGGTAGATGTAACTAGCTAAGGCCAAACTCTAAGATATTAAAAATTAAGAAAATAAAAGGTAGAAATGTCTTAATTTCAAAGTAAGAATTGAAATGGAAATAAGACATTCAGAGAAAAAAAAATCTGTTACGTCTCAAAATACTTCAGAGAAAGGGCTGATGATAACTGAGAAATGATTCACCATGTAGGAGGGAAAAAATGAAAGTAGAATCAGAAAGCAAATACTTCAAGCAGAAAAGCAAGATGAAGGAGAATACTCTTAAGAAAACTAGACAATACTGAAAGAACATCACGTTCCTAATCTGCTATACAAAAAGTCTTATGCCAGCAACCATATAAAAATACAAATAAATCTGGAGGATTAAGGTGTGTGGCTGTATGAGAAGGCAACAAGCATGGTGTGAAGAGAAGTGCGTGAGAGCTGGGTAGTCTGCTAGAAATGTGGTTAAGAGGTGGGAAAAGGGCCAGAAAGAGTAATTTTTACTATATGAAGTTTTTTGCTTTAGCAAGTATACCATTTTCATTTGACACAAATGTTTTCATATGTGTTTCTTATGATAGTCTTCCTGTTTTTCATACATGTTTTCATTGCACATGACAGGACATATACCAGCAGGTAGATGCCCTGTGGTCTGATTCATTTATAATAACACAGCTTGCTAAGGAGTCACAGATCAACACTAAGCAGGTTTCAAAATATTTTTTTTTTTTTTTTGCAATGTCTTAAAAATATTCTCCAAGAAATTGAGCTTGGTATTTCCAGAACTGGTCCTTTCCTGGTCAAATAGTGGACTAATTTACTTTCCAAGGAAATATTTTTGTGAGTCTTCTTCAAATGAAATTCTTTCCATTGGCTTTGTCTAAATGTTTGCCTCTAACAATGCTAATAGCATAGTATAAAACTTATGCCTGTGGAATGCTTTAGAACATGAAAGAAATTTCTCAAATCTTTTTTACCTTTCCCCCCTTTTTTGTGAAATTTTCTTCACAGCTCCAAGACAAGAGAGGAAAAGTTCAAGGTCTGTTTTCTGTACTGTTTCTCACCAAAACAAAGAAACAAACAGACAAAGAAACAAATAAAACACTGTAGTGAAATAAGTGATCTGTAACATATATATTTTTTTAATTAGTAGCTCTCACATAGAGAAATTGTAGCTAGTTTTGAGCTTGTTCTATTATGCTGTGAATTTCCACATACAGAAAATCACTGAAAATGGGGAGATATAAAAAGACTTGTCCTTGCAATCCCTTTGTGTGGATCCAGCATCTGTTTTAGGCATTCCAGCCAGCAGAGACCTCTAGAGGCTGCTCGTGGCTTCATCTTCCTGCATGTTGGCATCCATCATACAGGAGATGCATCTAAATAGTCCACCATCTGTGGGACAGCCATTTGCTCCCATGGTGTGTACATGAAAGTCCCACAGCTTTCCCATTTCTGGACCATATGCTGCTCTCATTTATATCCCACGGATTTGGAACAGAGGCTTAATGTAAATGGGGAAGCCTAGTTATCTGGCTCTGCTGTTTAATTTATGCAAAACTGGGGCACTGTCATTCTACAAATCATATGGCATCCATTTCAGGAATCCATCCATTTGCATAAAGATGGGGGTGTCCTTTAAAGTAGATGAGAGCATATGCAAATATGCATCTAAATCACCAAATTCACACTTAGATTTCTATTACTACCTCATCTCCAGCTTTCGTGATATTCCATTTCTTGCTTTTAGGTCAGATCATTGCAGAAATAAATAGAAAATTTGCATCTGATTTGAAATAAGATGAATACTCTTCTTTCTCTCCATCAAAAAATACTTCTGACCAGTTTAATCTGTGAACAATCCAGTCTCAGTAGATAATAGAGTTAATTATCTTTTTCTTGTGAATTAAGATTTTCAGTTGATTCTACCAGGAACATGGACTGTGTGATCTGTGTTCCAAGGCAGATGCTATGGTTAGGGTTTTTGTGTGTGTATGTGTTTGTTTTTTCTTTTTGTATTATGGGCTTTTTGTATTATGGACCTAAGAATCCACAGTCAAACTCAGAATGTTTCCATCATTGCAAACTGATATGCCATTTTATTACTTTCAGTAGTAATTACTTTCATAACAGCCTTGTGGCCAGCACCAAGTAGTGCCACTGAAAACTGGACTTTGACTAAACTAATCTCAGCTGTCCTTGTGGGAGTCAATCTTGATCAGCTGGGTTGCTCCTACTGTCTAGAAAAAGGGGTTGGGGAAGGTGCAACAGAGCAGAGTCTTTGTTAAGCTTGCTTCTTTCAAATAACATATTTTCCTCTATTGTTCTTACTAAAGGCCAGATGCAAAATGCTTGAAGCAGTTAGATGCCTAAATACCTTTATGAGTTTGGACTTCAGTCTCCCTCCTGGCACCATGAAGCTATTGTCTCTTCAATGTACTGCTGTACCTCTGAGGCAAAACATGGAAAAAAGACTGGTGCCTCAACTGGGCTTGGTTATTCTGTTATTGTGAAGAGTTGTATTTGGGTGGGTCTATTTTCATACTCTGCTTGGCACTCTCTCTCATATTTTTGGGTACTGAATGGTATGGAAGGATCTCCTTCAATAAAACAGCAAACTGGCAGTCTTTAAAAGAGAGAGGAAAAAAAATTGAATAGTTGTCTTTCTTGCGCTTCTCAGTCCATCCTTCCTTTAATTTCAGAAACACTGCCATACTACATGGATCTTAGGAACCATTCAACTGCCCTCTTCAACTTTACCTTGGAGTAAACTATCAGGAATCCTTATTGCATTTAGCTATGCCAAGTATCCACTGCGAATCTACACAAATTAGAGTCCAACAGCACTCTACTGTGTCATGGTAGTGTAGAATAAGTATGCTGAGGAACAAAAAGAAATGAGCCTGAAGGAAGTTGTAGCTAAGTTGCTTATGTTGGTAAGTGATGCCACCATCTGGTGTATTTTTCACAGCAGATTGTCACGACATCCGTCCTCCGCAGCGCAGTCAGTGCAAAGGCTATGATTGGAGCTCTGTCCACCTATGCTGACCAGGTGCATCCTGATAACCATGGTCAGGCCAGGTTGTGTAAGGAGAGCACCTGACTGTGAAGCCAAAGGAGGAGCTTTGGGACAGTAAGACTCTAGCAGGGAATGTTTCATATTTCTCTCAAACAACTAACACTAAGTCCAAGTAAAATGCAACAATGCTTAACAAATGACCCCACTCTCACATAAAGACGATGCTTGTTGCGTTACATTGTGTTTGTGTATCAAAAATAGATTGTATTTGTGTGTCAAGCAATTCTTCCCCCTGTATTTGGACCAAAAAAGGTAGTATTTATTTCTCATGCAGTATCTATTTCTGTGTAGTTGCTGAAATTACCAGAAAAAAATGGAACAGAAGCTTTGCAGTTTTCCATATCATGCTCTCTTTTCTTTCAGTAGCATGTTGGCTATAAGCGGTTAATCCATTCCTTAAAACAGAATGCCCCTTCTTAACCTTTTTTTATCCTAACCACATTTCCCAAGTTATATCAAGCATGGTCTCCTCAATGACTGATTTTAATTATCTTTTTTTTCCCCTCTGTTTAAAGTTTCAATTCCCCAGCAAAAGAACTTAAAAGTGATTGGTGCATCCTCATTCTAAGATTTGTAATCACTCTCTTGTACTGGGCATTATGTCCAATCTACAACTTAATGCTGGCTGTCTGGTAATGATCACCAACCGATTATTGTCTTTCTAAGAACTGTGGAGATTATAAATAATTCAACTTGTTAAGTCTGAAGAGTTGCTAACCTTGCTATGCCTCATGAAATCAAGAGGCATACAAATCAAGAATAGACCAAGAGTCTACTCTTGATTACAAATACATGGTGTTACGCTGCAACTACCCTGGCCTCTTTAGAGAACCATGTACATTTCTCCAAACATTTATGAAACATCCAGCCTCATCATAGTAACTTCATATTTGTGGATGGCTCAGACCCAGAAAACAGGAGTCAGAGGTTAAAGGCAAGAGGTTCCTCATCCACCTTCAGGATTTTTGTGTGAGCTTCTAAATTCCGCAGAGTCAGATGCCTATAACAGCCTTAAGCTGATAGTAATATGTCTGGGTTTCTTCAAAGATGGTCATTTTATAAATATCTTTTCTTCTATCTGCTTCTCCTTCAGTTTAAGCTGCATATCTCAGCAGTTTTCATTCTACATGATGGTGATGGACTTTAGCTTTTAGAGGAATGGGTTTTAATCAGAGCTTTGTGTTTTCTTTGTCAATAATGACATCAGCAAACGCCTAATATGTGATGAAGACTAACTTTGTGTTCTACCCAAGGGGCTAGGGCTAGCATTAGTTATTGCAGGAAAGAATAAAGAAACACAGCTTTGAAGAACAAGGAAATAAAAATCAGCAGAGCCATGTCTTCAGTTATTTTATGTTTTTAATGTGATTATAAATCTACCCATTTGACATATATGCTTTTGACAGCTAATCTATTTATATAAACCTACGTACACACATCTATTTGTAAAAAAATATAAATGCCTGCAGAAATACAACAGGAATGTAAAATATATATAGTTTTCCAAACTGGACTACATTCTTTATACTTAGCTTGGATCTCATCAAATGCTTGAATAAAATTTCTCTCCATACTCCTTCCTGAGAAAAACAGAGCTTAATTATGCCTCTTGTAGCTTTTGCTATTTTTACTTCTAGTTTATAAAGCGCTTTACTAGCCTCAGATGAGAAAGTGGAATGCAGATAGCTGTCAGAGCTGTTCAGAATCAGAGACAAAATCCAGGCCTTGGCATTTTCAGGCTTATGTCCTGTGGATCAGTTTGTTACCTAATCAAGGATAGGTAAAGAAAAGTATATCTGCGGGGCATTGAGGAATGTGGAGAGAACACAGCCACTGCTAAACATTAAGTGCAGGTCCTCTTTTTAGCAGCATTCCCAAGGTGTCTCATGGCAAATACTCATCTATGCTACGTAGAAGTCTCATAGCAGAACAGTTAAAAGCATATAAATTCAAAATAGCCAAACTGATGCTGGAATGAGAAGGTCTGTTACAGTGCAGCTTGATAAATATTCACCAATAAAGATAAAGGATGGCATCAGCATGGGAATTAGATTTTGTGCTACCTCAGATTCCTTGTGTTCCTTAAGCTGCGTCTGTACAGAGACCATACTGTGAGTTTGGAGAGACCCACTGGAGAGACCCAGGCACTCAACAGGGGCTCTTGCTCTTGCCACATCCTTCCACCCCACCCTCCACAGAAAAGAAGCTTCAACACAGACCCCTCAGCAGGCTACACCCAGGCACCTGGAAGTCAGTTTAGCCTCATTTTACATTTCTTTGGTTTTGTATTTGTATCTTCGTGGAATCCAACAAAGATAGAATTTCAAATGTAATAGTGAAGGAGGTCACAGACATGAACAAGAGATGGAATTTGATTCTGTATAGATTGATTTCTAACTGTTTTTGATCAGCTTGCATCTTGTCTAGGTGTCACTTGGAAAATAGATCTTGGAAAATGTATCTGTTCATCACACCTAAAACAGTTTCCAGACTTCGTATTTTAGGTTCTAGATTGTAAGGAAGGATACAGGCCTCTCTTGGTCAGATGTAAAGAGACTCCACACTGCGATATCAAAGATTCAATGTTCAAAGTATTGCCACTTGATAGTATTCATATCCAAGATTCAGGTTGCTTTAAAAAACAAGATTTTTTAAATGTGTGTGCATTGTGTGACCAGGTATTTTTTGTGTGCGTGTGTGTTTGTGGTATGTCATTGAAGCCAATAGGTTGTCAGGTAGAATTACAGTAGAACTGGAGGGGCAAGCATATAAATTATTCCAAATACAGATTTTAGATATTTTGAAGTGTTACAGTGTTAATTCTATAGCCTTTGAAGCTTCTGAAAGTCAGGGCTTAGTCATGATTTCAACTCAAGGAGAAAAGTATTAAAAAGGGAATGGGAGGGAATTAAACTATATCACAATGTTCTGTAGAAATAAACTCCCTGGACAAGAGCTGATAATGTGAGTTTGCCACGTGTTTATGCAGAGATTATTATGGAAGACAAAGCCTAGTTCTGTAGTTGTTAAAGCCATCGTGAAAAACTACTTCACCTCCTTACCTTGATCGTATCCAGTTCCAGGGTCGATATCCGCTGATGACCTTTATTTAAACTCACTCATCTCCTTAGAGGTCAGAGGAAGACTTAATAAACAGGAGTTATAGTCCTCTCAAGTCTGATCTTACAGATATTGACTAGAAATATCAGACAAAACTACGCTAATCTTTGACGAGGCTTAGCCATATCTCAGTGGTTGGATTTCTAATTCCAAGGCTATCTGGCAAAAATAATAGCTTTAATACCTACTTTTTAAAACTCATTAATCTAAAAGGAAAGGGTTTCAGACAGAAAATGGATGATTGATGTTCAGCAAGTATTGAAGATGGCTGCAATAATGTCTTTAAATCATTTAAAACATAAACTCCATATAAGCATGAGATATTGTAAATCAACCTGTTTACTAATTGATTAATAAATACAGACTCCATCTTATCCAATACTCTGGAATCAGATAATCTATGATATATTGATTTTCAGGCTGTATTTCCTAACTGTAATGAACAGAGCGAACACATTCTGCATTTTGTAGTTGAGTCCAATGATTGTACTGACATCTACTGGTACAGTAATATTTATAACTAGTATATGACAAATTTGAGATTAAAGATTAGAAACTTCTTATCTGTGATAAAGAAAAAAATAAATAACTCTGCAAGTGACTTTTTTGCAGTAAGACAAACAACTATGTTATTTTAGTAATATATACTTTAAAAGCATAATGGAATTGTGTTGTCTGAAAATGATGTAAACAGTCTCTGGGGAGAAAATCTTAAGAATATGTAGTGGCTGCAGAAGCGAAATGCAGAGGAAAACTCTGTGCTGCAGCACAGAGAAGGCAGCAGAGAGGCATCCCTCCTGTCTCCACAGCCATGAGTATCAGTCACAGCTGATCTCTGTGGAGGCCCATGCAGGAAGAGGTATGAAGGGATCAAGGGATGTGCAGGGAAAAGGAAGAAACATCAGTGGTGGGAGACACTGCAGCACTTGTCCTACAGAAAGGGACTGGGAAGCTTCAGCCTAATTCTTCACTAAACATAAATAATTGCAGGGACGTGACCACAAACTTGATGTTAGACCCAGACTTACTGCATCAGGGTTTAAATTACCCTTGAGTTACTACTGAACTGAACTACTGTGTTATCATTTAGAAAATGTGCATGTCCTATACTTGCCTTCTATATGAAGACTTCTTTAGAAAGATACCCACATCTCCTGCATTTCTGTGAGAGCAAAATTATTCTGACTGTTTTTAGAGCAATTTTTTAATTTACAGAAGGTCATATATATTATGAAATGAAAGGGAATCTCATTCACAATCAAAGACAAACAAACAAACAAAGGACAAACAAACCAGAACTATTAAGCAAAATAATTTCCAAAAGTAAGTAATTAAGTAATAACATTTCCAAAGAAAAATGTACTCATCCCTTTGAAACACAAAAGAGATTAGGTCAGTCTTTTTTAAACATCAGCTCAAAAGTATGTACCTGATACAACATTTTTGATGTTTTTATATCACAAAATCTGAAGAATAAAAATAAGGTAACACTCTAAAAGTAATGTTTCTTTGCTGGGTTTCAAAAGCATATCACACAAAATGCCTGACTTTCTCTCTAATTTTAAGGGAGACTGCAGAGCAACATTCTCGATCTTGACCAGAGAAGGGAGGCAAAATAATCACTGTGCCAATACAGGAGTGGACTTTAGATGACCTAGATCCTCTGTGATTTAATAAGAAATGTGTGTGCTTTGTCTCTCAGAAGCTCTTTGAAGTGGTCAGTGGAATAGCCTATTTAAAAATGAAATCTGTGGGATGTGTATAGCAGCTGGTGTTTGGTTTTTATTACAAGCATTAAATTTGCTTCACCATCAAGATGTGCAGAAGTTAATATAACACTGTATACCTGTGTTAGTTTGAGCAGAGCTAACATTAAAATGGCTGATTTATGTTTGACTTGCTGTCAGACAGAAACTATAGAGATGCAGACTTCTTTAATATGATTATATTTTTTATCTATGGCTTGGGATTTTACCAAAACAATGAGAAAATATGAAGCCAAATTTGAAGAATCAGTAACTTTGACCATGTTTGTGAGTTTACTTTGGGAGGTTAAAATATTAATAGTTTCTTGATTGACATTAGCTTTGGATACTGCAGATACTGCAATATTTATAAAATGTAACACTTTTGCAGTGTCAATATATGTGCATTACATTCTTTTAATATTTTTCAATACCAATTAATTCTTTTATATCTTTCAATAATCCCTAAAGCAGTGGCAAGAGAAAATCTAAACTGAGATTCAGTGCTGAATAGACTGAATTTATTTAAAATAAATTGAAATGCTGCTGTAATTAGCAAAGCTAAGTATTTGAAAATGAGAAAATTATGAAATGAAAATTAATGTCCCAGCACAGACTTAAAGCTAACCTTTTATTTTTAAACTGCAGGAGTATTGCAATAAAGCTTTGCCTTTTTAAGGAATGCAAAGAGGAGCATACTGATAAACTTGTGTGGCTGCTTCTAGAAACTGCTCCCACAATATAATTAGATACTACAATTGAATACCTACCTACATGGCAGGATTTATTGCAAATACCTTAAATACCTATAATATTTTGGCACCTATGGTCAAATCTGTAACACTGGTGTTAATAGAAGACATCACATATCTCTGAAGCAATGAAAGACAAACCTCTGAAACCTCTGAAAGACAAAATAATGTTTCTACCCTGACTCTGGCAAATCAATGGTGTTGAGACCATTGAAGAAACTTTAAGCATACTAATCTGTCTTCTTCTGTGTTCTGGAACAATTAGATCTTACATAGTTTCTTCCTTTGGTAGACGTACTGATATTTTAGTGAAGTTTACTTTCTTGGTAACAATAGCATTTATTCCATGAAATACTTGGTAATGATAGCATTTATTCCATGAAAACATGTGGCCTTTGTAAGAAAGCTAAATAAACAGAATATCTATGTTTTACTTCATATTTTATCCTATATGTAATCATCATCACTGTTAAAACAAATATATATGCCATAGTTACATCCTGATTTTGTCTGTTCTAGGTAAACTGGATTTAGAGAAAAAAATATGTAAAATGTGTCAACAATATGAACACAATGTTATTTCAACTGTCCTAGGCATGCATCTTGATATTTTCATGCTTTGAAAATAAAAAAAATATAATCTTCATATTATATATATATATATATTTATATATACATCTATCTATACACATAAAGGAGAGTACTTAATTTTTCGTGATGATAATAAGCCATATTTCAGTGAGAGAAACTCTTGATAACTAGCCTAGACCAAAGGAATAGAATCCTTAGATACTGGTATATATTCCAATATCATGCTTGGAATGTCTGATCTCAGATAGAAAAGACAGGATGATGTGACTGTATAAAATTAGACAGAAGGTCTCTACTGTTGAACTGCATTGCATCTGACTGTGCCTAATGAAGAGTGTGAGAAAATTATCAATAGAAATATGGCACTTTCTCAGAATATATTCTATTTTTTGTCACATCTTCATACTTCATAGACTTGAATAAGTTTAGTTTGCATTTTTTTTAATCCTGTATGGATCCTTTGAAAGCGTCTGTCTTGTAGCAAGTTGTTCCACACATACTGTATAAAGAAGCATCTCTTACTGCTTTGATTGTGCTTGATTTTGGTTACATGGTCTTGACAAGAGATCTGGTTTACAAGTTTAGTTTGAGGTCTAGTATTTGCATTGGAAGAGACAATGAACTGTTGTTTTCAATTTTCTTTTTTCATGACACTTGCTGTTCTGAAGAGTCTGTCAATGTTGATTTCCTATAAGCAAAAATTGCAGGAGCAATTCACTGCACCTGTTTGGGAAATGTGTTTGATGCAACACCAAGCAACCATTTAATACAGTCTCAATTGCATTTTTTTAATTTAAAAACATTGTCAGAATGTTACCAGATTGTAAAACAGTGATGGTGTGTTAGCATAGCACCCACCTTGGCTAACATGTTATGCTGCTCCAGAGGACTGAACAGTTTTGATGGAGTACTGTGGTAAGATCTAATGATTCTGGTTCCCTGGATATCTCTGAATATCTGAAAAGGCTGTGTTGCTTATCTTTGCACAGCAGTGCATCACAGACACCTTTGAAGTGCCAGACAGTAACATTGCCGTTGAAAAAATATCAGGATGGGTCCCAAAAGCAGCTTGTGGGAGCCACCAAGTCGCCAATTCTGCAGAGAAATTAATGAGGACTAGCTGCCTTTCTTGCTTTACGAGCTTGTAATAGGTTTAGTAGGTTCCAGTGATGAGACGCTCAATTATATTGTACAAATCTCCTCATTTGACACGTGGTAAATGTAATCCTTAAATTTCTCTTAGTTTCTCTTGGGTGTTCTACTGATTTATTTACATTTTTGAAGAAAAATTGCAAATCTCTTTTTTTTTAACCATCTGCCAAATTAATTTGAAGTATCAATCTCTTTTGTTTATTCTCTCCAAGCTTCCATGCTGAAAGTCTATCAGATTTATTATTTCATTCATTGGAGAAACACTTATTGAGTTTTAACAGATGTTCAGATTCTTTAATATCTAGAGTTTGCAATTCCCTCTTGGTCTTAATGAGTTTCTTCTGTACCTCTGGGTTACAAGACATTTATGTTCTCATAGAAAATTTGATTTCTCAAATCTCCCATCAAGGGTGAAAAATCACTTACTTTCTGCAACTAATGCCACATTTATAAGGAAGATACCCTTGTAAGCAATGCCTAAGTCTTAGTGATCTATCTGGTGCACGCTTCCCTTGCTGTGTGCTGATGATCTTCCTAGTGGTAGTTGAAAGTCAGAGTCAAAACTAGTACAGACATTTTTTTTTCTCAAGACTGTTTAGAACTGGGTATAAACACACTGTCCCCTGAACAAAGCTACAGAAGAAAAGTGAGTCTTAATGAAATATTCTGAAGTGAAACATTCTTCAAGCACTTACTGTACAAATAATACAAGAGGATTCCAATAGAGATATTCCCAAACTGTGTGAAGGTCTATTAAGAGAATCATTTGGGCCTTCTCACTAATCAAAAAATAGAAGATAAGAAACTTTGATCTTGATCCAGAAGATTTGTTTAATTCAGGTTGGTATGGATTTGCAGAGATTATTTGGCACCTCATGAAGGACACTTGGACAAAAGGAGCCTTAGTTAGGAAGAATATAGACTGGGTATTTCAATCTTTTCCTTTTTTTTTTCCTTTTGGGATGTAGCAGACCTTGGTTCAATTTTCATTCCTCCCTCCCTATGTTTGCAGCAAGGGCAGCAGCATGCTACGCTCGGTCAAAGACACTATCTAAAGTATGACTTTCTTACAATGAGAAAAGCCTAGACCAAAAATCTAAATGTTGCCTTCATTTTTAAATGTAAATAATGCTCTGTACATGGGATAAAAAATGGAATAATATGATATGAAGACTGTGCCTAACTTAACATACTGTTCATTACGTATAGATAGCTTAAGATATTTTCATAAGTATCCTAAACGTTTTGATCGAAATCTGATCACAAATTTTTTCTTAAAAAAAGTTAAGAAATGGCAGGTTGCACGTTACACAATGCAGTATCCGGGCAAGAAGGTATTTTCTAATGGAGATGCCTGGACACAATCCTCAAAAATTGTCAGAAAAATATTCTGTATGCCAGAAAGGCTTGCATGAGGTTAGATCAATGTTTGTCAGGAAAAAGAAAGGAAAAAAAAAGATAAAAATAGAAAATAGAAAAGGAGAATTGTATAAGTGACTGTAATGTGGCAAATGATGCATAATGTTGAGGTGTGAAGATAGGCAGCAGCCTTGGGTGAGGGTAAGTGTTGAGTCTAGCAACATCATGAATCTTCTTCAGACCTCCTTCCTGCTCTTGTTTGAGCCTTTATTGTTCTACTTTTTAAGAGTGAAGTTTCAGAATGATACAGACATGAGAGAGGAGATCATAGAAGAGAAAAGTTGATTTTTTTTGATTGAGTTTTGTTTATTTTCTGAAATGACATTATTATTCTTCATTCCTTCTGCATATAAATTAGATTCTCAGTTCAAATATTAGTAACAGCAGCTTTAAAATTCATCACTTTGCAGTTGTTAAATCCATTTCCTCTTGGTTTGTCCCCCTGGCAATGAAAATTAAAAGGCAACCATATGATGGAAAAAATTGCAGCTCATCTGAGCCTGTCTTTTCATAACACAGGCTTAGATTCTGACTGGCTGTAGACTTAATGTTGTCTCAAGCCAGAAAATTAGAAGAAGCAGCTTTACGAGTTACCATAGACCTTGCCCTGTGCTCTGTACACCATGAAAGCTTAAATACTGGAGGAAAAAAATGGAGACTGGTTTAATGACAGTTGTGACAACATCTAGCTAGTCAATTAACTTTTTCTGTATATAAAATTGTAAGTATAGACAGGCATCATTTTACTGCTGGAAGTATGGAGCTCAGCTTACTACAGTTGTGTGCATTTATATGAAATATTAATTCTTACTTTCAGTTACGGAAATTTCTGACATGTACAGAGCAGTTGGGGGGCAGATCTTCCCATGCCAGATGTCTAAGTCTTTTTCAGTTTCTCATGACATTGCAACAGTGAGGAGAAATCCTTATCTGACCAAAACCAATGTGTACTTTAATAGAAAAGATTTATTGAATCAGCTTGCTCTAACAGCTCTTTTGGAGACACAATAAATACGTATTTGTTTCATTTGCTGAAGTGATTTTTCTTTAAGGCTAAACTCCTATTTAAAAAAATGAAATAAAATTGACCCTACAAACAGTTATCAGATGCTTGTATAAATGGACTTATTCCAGAAACATCAAGCTCTTTTCAGCTTTCAGTCATTTTGAAGCTATTTTCCAATTGTGCTCACTTACAGCTCGCATAATATTTTCTTTGTGGTACGTATGAATCCTGAACTTCTCTGCGCTGGCTACCTGGGAAGGCAGGCCTGGAACTAACTGAAGCCACTTGTTAGGATTTTTATATCAGTGAACCTGCTGATACCTTAAAAACTCTGTCAATTGCAGACAACCTTGTTCACATCTGGGATCACAGATTGTACCTCAGGGCACCAGAAGTCATCTCCTTTCATCCAACTCATGTGATAGGAGATGTTCTCAATATGAGAAAGCTTCTTCACTTCGCCTGTCTTTGCAGGTGATGACCTTGCTAGGCAAAATAGCATGGGTATGGGATGAAATGGCAAATTGCTAAAAGAGCCCATTTCCTATAGCGTTTTCAAGAGATTAAAGCTACTTTATTGGGAAGAGTTGGTTGGTTGTCCTTAAATGCATGTTCTTAGGCAAAATGCTGCAAACTTCCTATGTTTAAATTTTAGGTTCTCAAAATCTCCCTTCTGTATGTCACACTGCATTGCTAATTCCTGATCCGTAATAAGCAGGTATCTTGATGCATATGTAATAACAATATTAACTGCGATTAATTATGCTATTGATACTACTAAATTTAGTCTTCAAATAGAGAGCAGATACACCATAAATAAGATGAAAGATGGATATAGATGCATTTTTGACTGGGAAAGACCATGCAGGTCTAAGCAGAAACAGTCTCCTTGGAAAAGCATCTTCTGGAGGACTGAGGAGAAGCTTGCAAGATGTCTCCCTGCAGAGAAATACTTAGACTATTTATCCATAAATCCTGTGGTTATTCATTGGCCTCTTGAACAGCCTATACCTGATTCTGTTCTTCGTCTGAGCCTGGCAGTTACTGTTCTGACAGCGCAATAGGTAGGCAACTGTTTATCCAAAACGGGTCACAGTATTACTGCTTTGGGACAGAGTGAGCTAGAGATCATGGCAGTTATTGCAGGAATGTACTTCTCCTCTACCTTTAACTGTGAAAATCACTGAGGTAAATCCAAATATAAACATTACTCCAGTTCTGTAGTTTGAGAGAGAAGTAACGGACTGAAGCAGGCATATTCTTAAAGCTAGTCTGTATTATATATTGTGTAGAAGAGAATATCAGACATTAGCTGAGCTGCTTGTATCTATTTGGACTACGTATGTGGTAGTGTCCAAACACTAGCTATTTGGACACTACCACATATGGAATGATGACATTCATGTGATAAACTGCAGAGCCATATGACAAATTGAGTCTAGGCATACTGGCCTGCTTTACTTTAGTTCCACTAATTCATCTTCAAGACAATTTATTCTGAAAATAAATCAACCTGCCAGAGAAATATTTCCTTTTCTTCCTACAAATATGGCTTCCTTCTATCTATAATATGCTCTAGCATAGCTGGCTATAAAGCTAGTCAATTACATGGTCTTTTTCACACAGATTTATATCCTTGTTCCAGATACCATTATTTAGAGAAGAGATGCTATTATTTTCAAATACGTAACATTTACATGAGCAACAACATCCTCAACCGGTCAGTTCTTCCCCCTCCATTTTTTTGACTCACAAGGCAAGCTCACGTACTTTTCTAAAACAAAGTTTGTTATAAAGATATCCTGCCCTTTTAAATACTGGAATAACTGTTGCACTGATGAGTATCCTATATCACATGTTGCTTATGTACTGTGTCCCCTGAGGCATTTCTGAAGAAAGTCCTTTGAGTTAGACTCTCTCCGACTGGAGTCTGTCAAATGTGGCCACCTTGAGGAAAACACAGCACTTTTAAAAGTAGTCTTAATCTGACATAACCAGATTCTCCTTGTAGGTATTCTGTGTCTGAAAAATCTGTGATAAGGTTAATGCGCCTTGTCATTTATTTGGCTTCATTCTGTGGCTATGGGCAAGGCCTGTGGTTTTAAACAATCCTGTTTGTGTGTAAATAAATGCCCTTTTAATTTGTCATAATTTCAAGTATTTTGTTTTGTAGTTATGAATAATTAACATACCTTTAATGATTTTTTTTTTACTCTGTTCTACCTTCCGGGGCATACTTTCTCTTCCAGACACATGTGTAACCTCCAATAGCAATAATAACAGTTATGAAGTATGTCTCCGGGGGAGACAATTTCCCTAAAAACCTTTAAAATGTAAATCTATGCAACATTCTTGCCAAAATGTATGCTCCAGTAAGTGAAACTAATATTCTGTACTTGCCAGCATAATAATCCAAAATGGAATAAATTCCAAACACCAAACTTAAGAGAAAGTTTGTAATTTTAACTTTGCATAATAACATGCATGATGTTACCGACTGCATAGCTACTTCTTGCCATCTGACTTTTGAAGCATAACTTTTATGTTGAGGTGAGGGAGGAATGGAGTGTTATGTTTTATTTGATTGTATGCTCCTTCTAGTAAAACTTCCAGAAAATGTATTACAAAAGTATTATGTTCTAACCCGTTTCGTGAAAAAGAAGGGAAAAAAAAATACAGATGAAGCCTTATTTGGACAGATATGGATAAAATGCATAACTGCATGCTTAATATATTTAGATTAGTAGTTATAGTAATTAGGAACACAGATAACTGATCTCAGATTGGTTTTCTACTGTCTAGTATTATTTAATGCAATGGATTATTCTTAATGCACACATCTGGCAATAAAGTTGGATCTATAATTATTACTATTTTCTAACAAGGAAGATTGTTATTAGTTGTATTTAACCCAAATTATGAATAAATGTTCTATTCGGAAGTATAATACTCTTGGCTAAGCATACACACATTCACATGCATGTATAATGGCAAAATTATTCTGTAAATGTTGAAAGGTAAGATATAAAAGCTGACATTTACTTTACTTTTAATAAAGAAAATGTTTACAAAAATTTTGTAAATTTACAAAAAAAATTGAGATTTACTCAATTTTTTCTTTGTGTTTTCTTCTTAAGCCAGAAAGAGAATTTGTCAAACAGAGAGGCAAATACTCAGAGACCCATAACTATGCCTATATCAATAGACAAATATATAAACTATATGCATCTGCATATACATATATATATAAAACATACACATATAAGATATATATAACTTCCAATAGCCATGTCTATGCACAAATAAGCACAGTGATTAAGCTAAACTGTGATTAGTCTAGAGTGATTAGTCTAGAGAAGAGAAGACTGAGAGGAGATCTGATGAATATGTTCAAATACCAGAGGGGTGATGTAGGGAGGAGGGTCCAAACTCTTCTTGGACGGGGCAAGGGGTCTTCCTAGGACAGGGGTTTCAAATTGAAACCCAGGAGGTTCCATGTCCATGTGAGGAAGAACTTCCTTCCTGTGAGGGTGCCAGAGCCCTGGAACAGGCTGCCCAGAGAGGCTGTGGAGTCTCCTCCTCTGGAGATCTTCCAAACCCGCCTGGATGCCACCCTGTGCCCCGTGCTCTAGGGGTCCCTGCTGGAGCAGGGGGTTGGACTGGATGATCTCTGGAGGTCCCTTCCAACCTCAACCATTCTGTGACTCTGTGACTCTATGACTCAGAGCAGAATCAGACTCATTCTTATTTCATTGGTCATATCCTCTTCCTGTTATCATTTTAAAAGGCTCTGTTCCCAGCAGTGGTCAAATGGATGAGTTAATGACTGCTTCATCTTCCATTTCTATTTCCAGAGACTTTTTTTGTGCATTTACCTTTTCTTCATGTCTTCTAATACATATATGCAGTGCACTGCTACTACTAATCTGTGCTGTATTAACAGCAAATCTGGATACAAGAAGTAAATAGGAAAAACAGATATCTAATCCAACACTGATATTTCTATCATGAGTATCTTTTAAATTCAGAAATAAAATATTGCTGGAGACTAATATTAGCCAACGTCGAATGTTTTTTAGTTCCTCCTTCAGCTCCTCTTTATGAGTAATTTCTGAAAGAACATGACATGGGGGATTTGGGTGTCGTAAAAAGTAGTTGCTTTCTGAGGAAAGCTTGTTTTACAAAGCTATTAGTAATTTTTACTTAAAAACACATGCAAATGTATTTGTAGATAAAATGATTAATCTCTATTTATAAATGCACTTACACTTTGTGTATGAAGCAGTGAAGTTGCTACCCAGTGTTAGAGTATTAGTGTCCTTCAGAGCCACACTGAGGCGACAGGTCCACCACTCTACACCACTCAGCATAACCTCTGGGACCATCCTCACGCTTTCCATTCCTTGGAAAGCAGCTGGAGAGCAGCACTGTTACCACCCTGCAGTCTGTAAAATCTTTTTGTCCTACCTGGTAGCACCTGCTGGAGAAAGAAGAGATAAGTGACTCCAGCTTCCCTGTTGACCTCTGCCCAGGCATCTCCCGAAACCTACTATGAAGCAGATCTGCAGGACAGCAACTCTACTCAACGCTCAATAGTTTTATCTGGTAAAATGCGTGTCTGTTGGAAAAGAATCAATTATTTTAAATGAGTTCATTATGCAACATTGATGGAAGTTCCTGGTGCAGATGCGCTATGTGTTTACCAAGCGGTTAGGCTCGTGGATACTGCTAAATTAGTATAATTGTATCCATGCAAATACTTTTAATACAGGCAGGGCCTAAGGTAGCATGTTGCTTTGAACTTCAGTGACTATAATCTACTTATTATATACTTCAAGAGCCGTGGAAAAAAAACTGAGTATAACTGTAGATGCAATTCTACTCGAATAGCAGATTGTCCATTAAAAGAATTATCTGGAAAATGTATCTGGAAAATGTATCCCACACAAATGCAGGTGGCAATAGGAAAAACTGTCACACAGCTGATATTACAACACATTAAAAAGAATGAATTGTCATTTAGACCTATTTTTGGCCAGTTCTAGCTGCCAGTATGCTTACTAGTGCCTCTGTATTTTACTCCAGCAGGATGCCAAGGCTAAAGCCAGAGCAACAGACTTGGTAACAACAATAGTCTGATTCCGCATTCATCGAACCCACGGTGGTTTGTTTTATTTATTGAATAAGGACGTTGCAGATCAGCTATACCTTCTTTGAAAGACTCCAGTCTGGTGTCACGCAACGTGGGAAGCTGGAGAGGGGGCTTTTTATACGGCAGTCGCTGTTACAGTTCTAGCACACAGACTCTTTATATTTAATTTAAAGGGATGAAATGTTATCTAGCAAATGATAGATCGAAAAAATGTGAACCTCTGATTTCCTAAACTTTAAAATGTTTGAATTTGTCTCAAATAAAACATACATCAATGACTGCTAAGAAGGAGTCATTACATACACCATACATGCATAACAGAGAAAAAATATCTAATCATCTGAAGTTCTTTAACCTGACAGCAGTAATAAACAAGAGAAATATGGTGTAGATGTATTTTTTTTTCCAGAATATATAAAATTAAAGCAAATCAAATAATCCTGAAGGTGTACAAAGACCTGTATTTCTCAATGTTTACAGAAAAAAAAAATCCAGCTTGCTAAAGTGGCTGTATCAGGGACGTCATAAATGATCCTCTCTTCAAATACTTGGATAAAGTGGAATAATGCCACTTTATCTCCAAAATAATGGCATTTAAAAAATAATTTGTGTGACAAAAAAGAAAACAAAAGGATCTATAGCATGAGTATAGTAGCACTTACAATTCAAATCTGTTTGTAGAAAAAAAAATCAAAGAAGACGATGAACAAAGCAACAATGAAGCCAATTCACAATGTATCAAGCTTCTGCAGACCAGGAGATGACATATTCGGTAAAACAGTCCAGATTTCTTTCTTGTTTGAAGGGTGTTATCACAATAGAGCTGACTGGATAAATGTGCTTGGCAGCAAAGTGGGGAGATCCTGATCACATTGGCTAGAAGTGAATTTAACAAATAAAAGGAAAATACCTGGAATTTTTGCTGAACTGATTTTTGTTGTCATAGCAATCATTCCATCCCTATGTTCCTTACTCACACGATGTTTACACATACCTGTATCTGATTTTATCTTAAGAGATTAATCCAGTGGCCTAAAAACCAGTAATCATATTTAGCTGTGTGACATTTTTCATCATTTTGTCTTATTTCATCATGTTTTCCTCCCTGCAAACATTTCCTATTTTTTTTTTCCATTTAAACCTGAGTCCATCTTGTGCAACCATGTAAGAGGGGAAGATGGAAAATGGTATTTTTTTGGGGGGGATTAAGCAGAGGATGGCAGACTCTCGCTCTTCTACATTGTGGCAGAATGAACTACAAGACTAGGCCCAAACTTTGCAGCAAGCACATCTACAAAACACTGAAGAGTTTCCTACAGCCATGATGCATGGTATCTTTTTAAGTACTCCGAGTGGAGGATGTATTGCATCTTGTTCATTTTTAGGAGCTAATCTTCAAAGCGAGAAACTGGAAAAAAATAGTGGGAAAAAAAAAAAAGAAAAAACGGGAAAACCTATTTTTAGATCTTAATTGAGCACGTTACTGTGTGCGTGCTGAGCTACTCTGACCCCTTTGCCGCGTCGCCCGCAGCAAACGGGGAGAATTCCCAGGAGGGGAGGGAGATACGAAAACAACAACAACAACAACAAAAGGAGGAGGAAAAAAAGAAAAAAGGAAAAAAAATAAAAAGAGAGAAAGCAGCCCCGGTGAGGAAGAGCCTCGGGAAGCCCCGGGACTTGTTTTTCTGCATTCACGCTTCATTCCCCGCCGCTTCCCGCCGCGGGGGCGGTGCGCGGCAGGGGCCGCTCCGCTCCGCTCCGCTCCGCTCCGCTCGGCTCCGCGCGCTGCCCGCTGCGGCTCCGCGCCCGCGGAGGGGGGGGCGCGGGCAGGATTGGGTTTCAGGGCGGCCGGGGCGGTCCCGCGTGCGCTGCCCGCGGCCGGGCGCGGAGCGGGGCGGGGCGGGTCGGAGCGGAGCGCGGGGACCGCGGCCCGCGGAGCGGTAAGCGGCGGACACCGGCGCGGGGGAGCGCCCGCCCGCGGCCCCACGCGCGGCGCGGGTGGTGGTGGGGGCTGCGCCGGCGCTGAAGTTTTGAGCTTATTTTATTCGGATTTCATTATTTTGTGAATTTTTTTGCAAAGTTTTTTTTTTCCCCGCTTCTTCATCCCTCCGCCGCTCCCGCTGTGCTCTGCGCGGGGGCTGCGCGGGCCGGAGGCCTGGGGCGATGGGCGCCGCGGGGCGGCGGGCGGCGCCTGTTGCTGCCGCGCCGGCGGCCGCGCGCTCCTCCGCGCCCCCTTTGCGGCTCCCCCGCGCGGCCTGCGCGCCCCGCAGCCATCCGTGTGTAAACAAAAGCCGCCCCTTCTCCTGTTGCTGCAGGGCTGGCTCTCGTTTCCTCTCCCTCCTTTCCCCCTTCTTCCTTTATTTATTAATTCCCTCCAGTGGGTAATTCTTCATCCTTTGACAGAAGGTCCCCTCTCCCACCCGTGCTGCTCGCCGAGACGCGTGTTTGAAGGTGCGTGTTTGCAAGCGGCGCCGCGGCCGTGGCAGCCCCCTCCCCGCCGAGGGGCTCCGCTCGCCCCCCAGGCCCCTTTCCCCGTGCGTGGGGCGCCGTGGGGTGCTGCGCGCGCTGCTGCAGGGGGTGCAGGCGCCGCAGACGCGTTGCCTGCGCCGCGGGAGGGATGCGGGTTGCGGTAAGCAGCGTCCCAGCGCACCGCAGCGCGACAGGCAGCGGCGGCCGGAGCTGCCCCGGGCCCGAGCGCCGCCGCAGCAGCAGCCCCGGCGGGCGGGTGGGGGTCCGGGGAGCAGCCGGGGCCTCGGCAGGGTCTCGTGGGCCAAGGCTCAGCTCAAGGGGAAAAAGCAGCAAAGCCCAGAAGCCCCCGCGAAAACCACTAGTTCTGCGCGTCAGATCTGTGTGAAAGGCTCCGTAAAAACCGGCTGGCTGCTTGGTGGTGTTGTGAATGCTGATAAGGGGTTTCCAGCGCTTAGGGGCTTGCCTTCCTGTGTCTGTTAGTTTATCACTACTAGAGAATTCACGCAGTTATGGCCTCAAGTTACAGCTTTCTAAAGTGCCCAAGAATATTTATTAAAAGGCACGAATCCACATTATGCAGTGGATTTAGAGGCCTGAGTTTTGCCTTGTGATAGATTCAGCAAAAGGAAACTCCATAGGCTGTGTTAAGGAGAAGGTATTCTCTTCAGGGCAATTCCTTTTTCCATGTGTTTTTCCTTTTCCCCTCAATGATAGCTATAAACTATTGCAAAAATAATAGTCTGACACAGAGTTGACAATTCTCTATACTGCATTTAGCAGATGCCTTTATTTTGCTAAAGAGTGCTTCATCTTTTTTCTCTCCTTGCTTTTTTTTCTTTTTTAATTGTAAAATTTGTAGAAGTAGAATTTGCCCATTTGTATTTTTGGTCCTCAGTACTTGCAGGAAGTTTTGCTAGTACAACCTGTTGAGTGGAAATTGCCGTTACTGGTATCAGAAATCACTGCAAGAGGTTTCTTCACCCAATGGGAGCCATGCCCTGTTGTACTAAAGCTTCTGAATCCTGAGGTTTATTTTGAAGTGCCCCTTGGTACCAGCATTAGAAACGTGTTTCCCTAGAGAATGACTGATGGGGAGGGAAGAATCCAAGCTAAGAAGGGAAAAAGTAGTGGAATGTCCTTGGGAAATGGTAGTAGATACTCACAGGCAAATAGAAACATTTCCTATATCCATATATCTAGATGGAGTATAACATTTGGGGAAAAAAAAAAAAAAAAAAGAGTGTAGAAATAAAATACCTGAGGACATATTTAATATCCAGCTTTGTGGCAGAGATCATCGCCGTAGATTCCCCCCAAAATAAAACTTTTATCCTTTTTTAGCATGTATTTTTCTACTTGCATCTTATTAACAGAAACATGCATATAACAGATGCTTGTTATCACTGTTTCTAGTGTTTTCCTTTGTCCTCTCAGGAAGTTTTTCTTCAGGAACTGGATACCTTCTGCCACCTCTTATCATGAAAGTGCTCCAGGAAAGTTAGATCACTATCAGTGCTAGAGGGGGAGGGAGCTGCACTACTTACATGCTAATTTTCTGCCTTTCTGTCTGTGAGTTCTGTGGGGTTAATGCCATACAACTTCTTAGCCACCCAGATGTCTGTAAATTCTCTGTTTCTTCCCTTTTTGTTTTTCTTTTTTTTTCCTTCTGTTTCATCATTCCTTAACCACTGTAGTGAAAATTGTATTGAAGATTTTTTAAATCACTTGATCTGTGTTTCATATGAAAAAATGTAAATCTCAACAGTTAGAATTTATTTTATTTTCTGATTAGATGTCTTTGCATTGGAGCACCCCACTGAAGCATTTTAAAGCTTCATCTGGAATACCATAATGGTGATGTATAGTTTTACCATTGGCAAGGATGGCTTTGTTTCACTACTGCAATTCCAAACAAAATAGTGTCTGAATACTAGTGAACAGAACTGAAAACAAAAAGAATGCATTAGAGTATCCTTGGTGCCTCCTTCTGCAATATCTGGCCCAGGTAGTATTGGGATAATTCTTTCACAGGCTTTTCAGACTTAGAACAGCATTTAATTAAGTTGAATAATTCAAATTATTCTAAATTTAAAATAATGAAAGAACTTTTTTTTTTCTTAATAGATTATCCAACTGTCAAGTAAATTCCTTACTTACCCGCATTTCCTCCCAAAAAAGGTTCCCCTAATATGCTTTTGTCTTTGCAGTACTACCTACTGTTTAGTTCTGAAAAACCTAAGTTGCTTGCATTTGTCAGTAGGTGAAATCAATAAGAGTATTTTTAGGCCCAATTCCAAATTGCAATTATAGTTTCTGCATCAACTAACAGGAATACTGCATCTTGCAGAGAACCTTGCTAAATCACAGCATTGTTAATTAAAACAAATTGAATAGATAGGTTATTTATAAAAAAAATCTTACAACATTATTGTGACTTGTACAAAATCTTAGAAATAGGGTGACTGTCAGAGCTACTCGACTATGAGTTGAGCTACTGCTCTTACCATTTAAATCTTCTTTGGTGCATTCAATCAACGTTGTGCTAAGTTTCAAGAGGCTTTTGACACCACTTTAAAAAATTGCTTACAGTCTTAATACAGAATTTACATTATCTTGTGATTGGCTTTTTTTTCCCTTGCTTAGAATGTTTCAGAGCATTTTTTTCTAAGTGCAGCTTTTAAATGTAAATGTGGTGTTTCTTGTGGTTTTTTTTTTTTGCTTGTTACACTCCTTTTAGTCCCTGTAAATCTGCTTTGTGCTTTGCACAGCAGTGCCTATTGTGTTTTCTTGTATTAAATCCTAATACAAATTGTTTTCAGTTGTGTTGAATCAGTTCTGGCTTCTGTCATCTATAGGTGCTCTCCTGGCCGATGAAGTGAGCGGTCGGTGTTAATTTTGTACAGTGCTGCCCTGTCGGCAGAGCAGTAGGCTGGCATTTTTTTCTGATGCCTTCCCTTATGTTTTTTGTTTCTGTTTCTCCTTTCTCTGCCTGCTGCTGCTCTTCAGTATTTATTTATTTCTACCCCCTTTCCCTGCATGCTGAAGTATGCGTATCACTTTCATTGTAAAGGCCATGCCAGCCAGGCTACACTCACCAAGTAACACTGCTTGTAATCTTAGGAAGTATCTGTCTAACAGCAGAATTGCCTCCATGGGAGAGGAGGAATAAATCTTTTTTTTTTCTGTATCTCTTATATGTTCTTAACTATTTTTTTATAGATGGAAAAATAAAACAAACAAACAATAAAACTGAAACCCTCACACTTTTTCCAGGACTCCAGAGCCCACCTTAATTCTCTTTGCATGAATGGTGTAGCCAGTGTGTGGCAGATAACTGCGCGAAACTGAAGATCTCCTGTAAATTGCAGTCGGAATAGAAGCCTTAGCAGCAATTAATGCCTTCCCCTTCCTGTGCGGTTTGGTTTTCAGTCCCCTGCCAAGTGGTGCTAACACAACTTGCCTGCTTGAGCGATAGCCAGAAAGTAGGGGAGGGGAAGGACATGGGATGAAAACCAAGTACGAGAGGGTGTCTCCAGATCAGCCAAATTCAGGCCCAGGTGGTGAGATGTAGATTAAACGTTTGAAATCCTCGTTTTATGAGCTACAAGATGTTCGCTGTGATTACTGTGCTGTTTAATTGAATCAGATTTGGTTTTAATCTCCCACACTACCTAGCCAAACTTTGGGCCTAGATATCACTCTTCCCCTTGAGTCTTGAGCACACTCCGAGTAATGCGAGAGCTACAGGGCAAAGCCTGTTACTGTCGTTTCTATCTTTGGCATTGCGTGTTTGCTAATCCGGTGCTACGAGCATTAGTTTCCAAGGTATTATCTAAAATGGGTTTGTGAAATAGTAGATGGAGTATCAGTGAATGAAACAGAATATTTCACCTTGTAGAAAATATCAAGCATGGAAGAGTACTTGGGTTAGATGTTCCTTTTTGTGAACCTTCTAGCTCTTCAGCCAAAAGGCATGGATAGCTGCGATGAAAAAAGGGGAAGAAGAGTCAACATGAATTTCAAGGCAGTATTTTTTAAGTTCTTAAACCCGCTGATTTTAGTGTTTGGGGCCTGAGAACTAACAAACCAACAACTGCAGACTGTCAAACATTTTCTGGCAGCTGCCTTTACAGAATAAGAGTACATTAAAAATGAGTGTGAGAATAGATTTTCATGGTTCAGAACAGAAAGAGCCAAATTTCAAAAGTGCAAGTGCATTAATTATTATTTAAGAGGGATCATCTTTAGCCTTACACAGGAGCACAGAATGGTTGAGGTTGGAAGGGACCTCTGGAGATCATCTAGTCCAACAAGTGAGGTTACCTGGAGCACGTTTCCAAGGATTGTATCTAGACATCTTTTGAGTGTCTCCAAGGATGGATACTGCATTAGCCTCTCTGGGCACCCGCACACTCAAACACATGTACAGTAAAGAAAGTTTTTTCTTAGAATGAGAGAAGACTTCCCGTGTCTCAGTTTGTGCCTGTTGCCTCTTCTTCTGTTGCTGGATACCACTGACAAGAATCTGGCACCATCTTCTTGATACCCTTAAAATACGTAGACACGTTGATAAGATCCATCCTTCAGTTTTCTCCAAGCAGAACCACTCCAGCTCTGTCAGTCTTTTCTCTTATGAAAGATGCTCCACGCCCTTCTGTATCTTAGTGGCCCTTTGCTGGACAGCCTCCAGCATGTCCATGCCCCTTGTTCTGGGGAGCCCCATGCTGGATCTGTTCCCACCCCACAGGCAGTTTCACCAGGGCAGAATGGAGATCGCCTTCCTGGCCATGTGCCGCCCAATGCTGCCCAGGAAGCTTGTGGCATTTTTTTTCCTTTTTTTTTTTGTTGTAAGTCTCATGCTGATTCATGGTTAATTTGCTGCCTGCCTTCAGGTCCTGCTGTGCAAACTGGTTTCCGTCTGATTGTCCCATTTTTGTGCATGTTTTTTAGGCAACTACATGGTTGTTCTAATGTACCTCGGCTAATATTATCTGTATTTCACATTTTTCTATTATGAAACAAAAAAAGTACATAATCTTTTAGCTATCTGTGACATTTAAAAATGTGAAGGTGAATTTCACTTTGTATTCATCTAACAGTATTTCATCAAGCTACTAATAAAAAAAGGTGTAATTCAGTTCATGCTCTTATTACTGTGAAGAGATTAATGAACTTCAGTACTGAAACACAAAAATAGTTAAATCTACTTTAAGCTAAGCTTGTAAGCTCTTTGAGGCATGAACAGCATTTGTATCATGTATAGAAGGGCTGTTTTTGGCATAGGCCTGCTGTATTATAGTTTGCCAAGAGTACATAAAATGAGAGAATCAGAAATAAGTTTATCTTTTGTGCATCTAAAAGCATGTGATGGCATTATGAAAATATTCGCAAATTTTGTTCTTTCAACAAATAATCATGTATGCCTCCATATTTCTCCCCAGGCAAGATTTGCTCCACTGCATAATTATTAAAATACCTGGAAAAAAAGCTTTCTAAAAGCTAGGAATTATATATTCGATGGATAGTGGTGATTGTATTAGTGCCTGTGTGGTGTGTTTTGGACGGATGCTTCTCCCCTGCTTTCGCTCTGCTCAAGTGACATTAATCTGGTGCTGACAGGTCCCACTTGTTGGCATGGATGTGACACAGCGGGGCAGTGTCACGTGGCTCTTCCCCATAGCAGCGGGTGGGAGCGTGGGTCGGCTTGGGATGCAGCATATGGAGATGCCCGGTGTGGCTGAATCCCCTGTTAATGCCTCTCTGGCCTGGTTCTGCGTCAGAGGAAGCGTCCTGACTGCAAACGTCCCGGTGGCAATTCCTGGCTGCATCCAGCTCTTTGCCACAGACAAAAAAAGCACTAAGCAGGTCAGCTGGTGAGGGGATCTCTGCTAATGCAAACACAGAATAAGGAGATTTGTAGAGAATTATAATAAACTGAAAGATAAGAATTGATTTGCTGGCATTAAGGTAGTTGTGAACACAAACTACAGCAAGGGGAAGAGAGGAAGTAAATCTTAAGGACCTTTTAAGAGCCATTCGTTGCAAATTAGATAGACTCGTCTTCACCTATACAGTATATTAATACTGTAATGTTAATAGCACACTCTCTCAATAAATGTATTTTTTGGGAAAACATCTACTATAAATCATGAAAGATCTTGTCTCCAGGCCTGCATGAGCACAGTGTTGACCTGGTCTGTTCTCTCACTTGTGAAACTTGCTTTCACAGCACCCCAAGAGTAACCCTTCAGGTAAGCCTAGTCAAAATTTAAAGCTTGATGTAGATAGTGCAAAAAGATATGGATTGTTGTTCTTCTGGGGTACTCAGAAGATGAAGCAGAACCCAGCCAGCCCAGCCCAGCCCAGTATTTTTATTTTTCAGGCTCAGTTCTTTGAAAGGTAGAGCTGAAGATATGATACCCATTTCCACAGTCTTTTCTCCGAGTTGCCTGTCCTTGTGTCTGTGCCATGTGTGTGTGTGCGTGAGTATGATGAACAACAGGATCTTGAGATTAAGGAGGCTTAAAAAATTCCTTAAAAAAAAGAAAAAAAGCACTTCTCTGGTCACTTTCACTATACAACCTCAGAGTAGAGAGAAGGAGCTCCAGGAAAGAACTTCTTCAGCTGGCACTGCACTGCGAGGAACACCCTGTGGCATAAGTGCCACTGTTCATAAATAGGGATTCTCAATAAAGAATGTGATTGTGGTTTATTGATAAGGAATAACCTTCCTTTGTAATCTTGAAAAAACAACTCTTTTCCTGTGAAATAGATATTTTTGTCTTGTTTTTGTAGACCAGCAAAGTAAAACCGCAGTGTGTTCTTAGGCCTCATTTTTGGATCTGGTAATCAAGTTCTGGCATTTATTTTGCCAAGTGAGACAGTATATTCTTAAAAGTTTGCTTTATTTATTACTGTGTTTACATGTTTTTTTTTGGCTGGCATGTAGGATGGTGTAATTTAGGTCATGGAATAAGGTTACTTTGACAAGGGGACTGTAAGGGACTGAATTTCTTGCCTATCCCAAGGTGGTAGGTTGTGGTAAAAGGATCCTCAGTAGCTCAGTGTCAATGTATCCACAAAATGCAGATAGATACAATGTCAATATATCTGAATGATGCAACGGAATAAACTGGTATGAAACCTGAGGCATGTCAAAACTATAGACATTTTGTCAGTGAAACTAAAAACAATTTTAAATTCATTTAATTTGTTTTTTTCTGGTCAAACTACAGAAAATGTAGGTGATTATTCAGTCTGACTTGCGATCCTTCCAAGTGAATGTTCTGTCAGCTATTTTTCTCCTCAGATTTATTGTGGGGATTGAATCATGCTTATTGTGTTGAGATTGTATAACTAATGGCCATTTTGAGCTCCGCTTTCGTCTCTTTTGCAGTTATCTGTCAATACCATCCTTTACCTATTTTTTCTCCTGAGTTTCACTAAAAGCTTACTCTTCCTAAGTAAGAGATCTTAGCCCTTTGTTCAGTGATAAGCTCACCAGATGTTGGGTTGGTATACTAGACTTATTGCTATTATCAAGAGTACATATAAGTAATATTGTGAAAAATATAAAGATAAAATGTGCAGTTCAAACTATAAACCTGTGAAGATCTTTGGTCTCCTGTGGCTCGTTCCGTGACATCTCCTCACTGCTTTTTTTTTTTCTTTCAGTTACCCATCTGCATCAAATGTATTTTAACACTCCAGACTTCTTAGAAGCTTCAGGGAGACAATGAAAAAAAAAAAAAAACAAACAAACACCACACACCAAAATTCAGATTCCATATTTCCTTCAAGTGTGGGATTTACTGGATCTGAGTTCATAAAAATTAGCTGTGTTTGAGAGCCTGCTCTTAAAATTAGCGCGCTAATAAGCTGTAGTGCCTGTGTCCTGCGAGCCTGTGTGGTATTAAGGCTTAGAGACTTAAGTGACTCTTCTTCTTAAAAGGTGACTTCAAAAATGTGCTGTGGCTCACTCTGAGGCTCTTATAGTTGCACTTGGAAATGTACTTGAAATTGTCAACATAGGTCTTGAAAATGGTTCCCACAGGGAATGTTGTTATGAATCATTGAAAAGCGAAGGAATGAAACAGTGTAAAGTATCAGTGACAGCCGTGATTCATAGCTGCTCATGAAGGAAATGAAGGGCAGTTTGTGCAACTCTATACAGACAGCATCTTTGATGTGGAAATATGAAAAAATATTACAAAATACATTCCTTAAAGCAGTTTGCATGCAGGGTTTAAGCTCCAAAGATAGGGCCAGTTCTGAGTTTATTTTAATTATCCAGGGAGGCTGGGGTTTTATGCATGGGTTGTTGTTTTTCTCTTATTTTGAGAAGTTCTTTTTTTTTCTTTTCCCTCCTTCAAAGCTTAATACTTAGGATTCTGTGAATGTGACCCTTTTCCTTTTTTTTTTTTTTTTTTTTTTTTTAGGGAAATACAGGATTAGGTGCCTTTTATCCTTTTGGAAGAGAAGCTGAGAAGCAGAAAACATGTTGGAAACAATTGGTAATTTTTTTTTAATATTTATAAGTCTATTTTTGTGACAATTTAAGTGTGCATGATAGATTTAGGACATTGCTGTACACAGCTGAAATAACGTATTTCAGAAATAGCTACTGTGCTTAGAAATAGATGTTTTATTTTTGCATTTGGTGATGAAAAAAACAAAGGTGTGCTGTCATCTGTTTAGTGTATTAATTTATAGCCTGTTACCTTGATTCCATTAGATTAATTTTTTAATAGAATTAAAACAATTTGTACGAAAGAGATTTTTTTGTTTTTCACTGGGGGTGTGTTTGTCGCTTCTCATTTACTGTTGCCTGCAGCCATAGCTCCTGCAATGCAATTTTAGTGAGACTTCTCTCACGTTTGTACCCCAGTCCTAATGGGCAAGAACGTAATTTCCTTTGGTGGACATTTGTGCTTTGCCCATGCTGTTCTGCTGAGCTGGGACGTGCTGTTTGGGCTGGATGGGGTTCGCTGCAGGACCCCGGGTGGTGCATCGAGCTCCTCCGTCACGGGGCTCCTTGTGGCGCGGGGCTCACGGGCCGCGGGTGTCTCCGCAGATCCGCACCGGGCACTGCAGGCCGTGGAGCGCTTGCAGGCCAAGCTGCGTGAGCGGGGCGACGTGGCCCACGAGGAGAAGCTGAGCTTGCTGAGGTCGGTGCTGCAGAGTCCCCTCTTCAGCCAGATTCTCCACCTGCAGACCTCAGTCCAGCAGCTCAGGGAGCAGGTAGGAAAATCCCTCCCCAGGTGCAGGGGGAAGCTGATGAGAGGCTGCCAAACGTATGTGTCTCCATGTGTGCGTGTTGAATCGTGAAGGTAAGCAGCTTAAGTGAAGGGCTGAGCCAGAGCTTCGGGCAACCGCAAGAGAGGTGCCCGCTGACTTTGCTGTGCTGTGCTGGATCCCACGGTGTTTATGCATTTCTTACGTACATGCCTGTTACTTACTCATGTGTGCTGTGTGAAAATGGTGGTGCTGGGCAGAGGATTAACATAGGACTGTCTCTGCTCCTCGTAGAGAAAGAAGAAGACATACTTCAGATGTGGTCTTAAGGCTTTCTTCTTGGAACCATTAACTGATCTTCTGCATTGTAACATGAGAAAAATGAGGATATGGCAAGAAAATTGTTACCGTAGCATGGCCACCATAAGGAAATGTGGATTCGTTTTCTTAGTTATTATTGTAATTGTTATTTAGAAATAAATTATTAAAGTTCACAAATGCTCCTACTGGGAGAACTATATTCCAGCCCTTGCTTGGGATATAGCATGGTACTTCTCTGCATGTCTCCAAGTGAGGGTGAGAAAAGGAGCATTTTTCTTTTAAAGATTCAGTTACTGCTATTACTTTACTTCCTTTCATCAGAATAGCAGCTTGAATATTAGAAAGTGGTGTGGCCACAGACTGAGGACTGGGCTGTGCACCCGGCGGTACCTGCAGCTGTAGCTGGCTGTAGGAAAGGCAGTGCAGCCGGCCGTACCCTCTAGGATGGCTGTAGCTGGCTGTAGGGCCATCTGCCTTCTCATCCACCCATAGCCCCATCGGCTCCCTGCGGCGTTCAGCGCTGGTGAAAACTCCTAGCGCTCCGGGGGTGTTTGCAGCCGGATGGGAAAACACAGCTCTGATGTTTCCTCTTTATCATCTTGATGCTGTTGTGCACGGAGCAGAAATACACAGGAATGCTATTTAGGGTTCCATCCATTACTGTGATTTTTCACATTCTGAATGTTTGCTATGTAGAGACTGGGTTACTTGAAGTAGTTGGAGTGATTAAAACTTATAGGCAGAACATTCATTGTACTACAGGAAAAGGAGAATATAAATGTATAGTGAGTGATGTGGTTTATGGCTCTGGGAAAACAAACTCAGAAGTGCCTCAAACTTTACCAAGAATTTGCTGAAAATTAAAATTAAATTCTCAGTACTAGGCATTAGCTGTGAAATTAAGAGAATCTTCTCTGCTTGAACTCAGTCACCAAAACCAATAAAATGAAGGAAGTAAATCTCTAGCAGAGGTATCAGATATGCTCTGTGCATTAGCTTTAGGAGTTGGATGGTACCTGTCCAGTCTAGCTGCCACAGGAACTTTGTGTATCCTGATATGTGCTAGTATGAACACTGGCACATGCAAATGTTCGTGTCTACTTATTCCTAGATTCATGGTAGCTCTTTAGGAAGGAGCACATGACATCTCTGTAGAACCATTTCTTCTCTGGGTTTTAGATTACAATCTTACCTATTCCCTCCTTGCTTTATTTAAGCATTTTTAAAGAACACGTTTGAAACAGGACAAAGATGAAAGTAAGGAAATAGGAAGTAAAAAAAAAAGGCATAAAGAAAATCAATTCCTGATGTTTTCAGACACTTGGTTTTGTCCAAGGCCACTCTTTGGTTGATTTTTTGGGTTTGTCCTTCTGAAACTCCCGAGTTAGTGGTTAGTGGAAGTTGCAAGGCAGGGCCCATGAAGGGTGCACCAACGCTTTGGCCAAGCTCTGCTGGGATGAGGAAGGAGACAAGATGTTTCCCAGGCATTTGGAGTTGGGCATGGTCTCAGATGGTACCAAGCTGTGCAGTGCCTGGGCATGATGGGATAATAGTGCCACCATGAGAAACCAAGGTAGCTAAATATATTTTGGCATTTCACAGTGACCTCGACTAAAAGTTGTAGCGAATTTCCTTTCCTTTCAGAGTTAAGTGTAAGTGACAGTTTAATAAGTTGTTCATTAGGCTTTAATTGCTTGTGAGATTTGAAAGAGCAGCCTCATAAACTCAGGAGAGGGTCAACTTCTAGGAGAGATTGGCTTAGAAGAGAGGATGGAAGTGGAGGAGCAGCAGTTGCAATTTATTTCTGAATCCTGCTGATTGGTTCCAGGCACCAAAACAGAAGTAGGTCACAAAAGGGGACTTGCTTATGGCTGTATAGTGGCTTCATCATTGATTTTGAGAGTATTACCTGGGGCTATCATGTGTAGTGTAGTGGCCATACACAGCAAGCATGGAGAGCTTCTTTTTGAGCAGTGAGTCTGCTGTGTCTTCTTCCTGGCCAAAAAAAAAAAAAAAGAAAGAAAAAGAAAGATACCCCATAGCCCCAGAATGTGAATGTAGACATACCGTTTGCATTCCTGTGACAACAGGAATGTACCCTCTAAAGCACTGTGTAAAGATCTGAGGAAGCGTGTATTTCTCCTTTAGTGGTGGTGTTTTGGCATATACCACCTGATTTCCTTAAAGCCTCTATATGTTAATTGGAAACTGATCCCGTCAGTGCTGGGGTGTGTGCACCTGGGATCTCTTGGGTTTGCGTTTCTGGTATGCGCAGCGGTGTGGACGTACTGGCATGCTGCTTCATCTGAATGTTGATGCGGCATGCTGACTTTTAATCTGATACTTAGGTGCTTATTTGTACATGCTTTAGAGACTTTTCCTTAAATAGGCAAACAATGCTTGTTTACACTGCAAATCTGCTATTGCAGAGTTAGCTAGTTTGAGTAGGAGAGCTCTAGAACATGAACATACTGAATAGGAGCTTTTTTTTTTTTGAGAAATGCTGTCATGACTTCAGCAGTTGCTTGAACTGAGAAGCAATGAAGTAACCAGATGTTTTTTTCTGCCTCTTAATATCTTTAGCTTTCAAAAAGGGTTTGTTTTCTTGATGCTGAAGAGCAAGCTCAGTGTTTGATAATAAGGGAGCAATGCAGAATAAAAATAGAAATAGTGATGCTTTGGGCTTTTCAAATCTCTAAATAATGATTTCTTTTTCAAACAAATTAATGATATTCAGGCAGCAGTAGCAAGCCTTCTCTGTCTTTTGCTTTCTTTCCTCTCTGTCTCTCATTTATCCAGCTCCTCCTCCGCTCAGCACAGGGCCCTACCAAAACAAAAAAAATCCTTTCCTCGGCTGGGCTACATTCCGCAGATTTTTGTTTCCTTGCGAGATTGACCCTGGTTATTTTCACACAATGAAGGAATGGAAAAGCACCCTCCCTGCAGTGCAGCCACATACTGGGTCACATGTGATAGCTGGGTGATAGCTCAGCACTGCAAAGCAAACCTAGGAACGATGCAAAATTGGAAAATTTCATCTTTCGTATTGTCTGCAACTTGTCCTCTAACTCGTGACTTGCACAAGTAAATAAGAACCTTTGGTTATTATTATTTTGAATGTCTTTCTACAGAAACGGTGACTCTTCTATATTTTGGAACCAAGTATTTCGGGTGCTCATAAACAAACAAGCAAACCCCACTAATTTGGGATGTGCTTGGTACCCCTTCTCAGAGCCTCTTGGAAGGTTACCAAGGCACGGGAGGCCCTCTGAAAATCTGCTGGTTTTTTTCTCCTTTCCTTTTTTTCCCCTCCAAGAGGAATTTGCGGGGAGGAGCAGGAACCTCCTGCCAAGGGGCTTCTGGGGAAATTCCTCCCTCTCCGCCTCTCCCTGCAGGGTTTTCACTATGCCCTGCAACCTCTGTTTTTGTTATCACTGCTGTGAAATTTCACCTGGAATCAGGTGAAAAGTTGCCCCATGTTGCAAGTTATCTTATAAAGCTCAAAGCCCGAAACGCACAAGCACTAAGAATTTGTTCTGTTGAATGCTGAGACCTAAAAATGTTGGTTCTGTTCCTTTAAATGATGGTATGCCACAGAAGAGTGTTTTTTTTAAAAAAATTATTTTTAAAAACTAATCTAAACAACTACATGTAAGCACTACTTGATTCCATTTAGCATTTAACTGTGTGTCTGTAGCATATGTTTTATCATACTCTGTGGTGTCAGTGAATCTTCTTTTTACTTAATGCCAATTATGTCAATATTGCAGATGTTACATACAGTAAAGAGAAAGTCAATCAAGGCAAATTAGCATAAGCCAAATTATAGAACAAAGCAATATTCTTTCATGCAGTACTTATGTAATCACAGCGCTATGAAGCACTTTCATGATGGAATTATAGTGATTTTATTGCTGCCAAGTTGTGCGATTTATTTGTTATGAAAAATTCTCTTTGCAACCACAAGAGCATCATTTTTCTAAGATTTCACTTGTGGTTTATTTTTCTCTCAGGAATTACCTATATTAGTCTGATTAGTACACACAGATCTTCTCCACTTTCTCGTGCTAGGAGCCAGGATTTTGGGAATGAGAGGGATGGTGAATTAAAAGGAGAGAGAGTTCATGATCTTTCCTTTCCCAGTTTGTCTGGGAATTTGAAAATCTTGACTTCGAATTCATTACAAATGTCACTATAACATGTCAGCATTTTGAAAGTATGTTTCTTGGTGAGGGGAGGAAAGGGAAGATTAATCTGAGATAAATGTTTTTGCACACGCAGATAAGAAATACTTTATTCTTTTAACATTTGGCTTTTTTTTTTTTTTTTTTATCTTAAGAGTGTTGATAACAAATCAGAAGCCAGTTCATGTCAGATAGGATTTTGGTATGAAGCATGTCTTGCATTGATCATTTCATACCATGTCCTTAAAAATAGCTGTACTCTGAATGAATCCACTATCAATTAGTAGAGAAGACCTATTATGTCATACTATATTCTAGATATCCTGTATCCAGTGCTACTGGATTTCTGAGATGAAGCATTTAAATGTCTGCTTAAACTGCTGTAGATTGGAGAGTGCGCTTTCCTGTTGTGTGAAATATGCAGCATTTCTTTTCAGCAATATTTCAACTGGCATGAAAACCTTGCCCTGAGGAGTGGCTTGGTGCTGGTTTCTGCAGTGAGGACACTAATTCAGAGAAGGAATCTCTCTCCTTGACTTTATAACATCTGTAATACCAGATATATCAGTACGATGCCTTTGAAGAAAGGCAACATGTGAAACAATGTGTTGTAAATGTGAATGTGTTGTAAACAATGTAAAACATGTAAAAACCATTCAGATTTAAGTCTTAGAGGCCACATCAACGTGCCTTGGAAGTGTAAGTTTAAGTGGAGCAAACTGTGATTCCTGCTAATTATGGTGGTGTAATCAAATGGTAAGTAACCATTTGATCCATCAAAAATGTTTTTAGTTAGGAACATGACAATGACATGTATTAGAAGATTTGAAAGTAACCATATTAAAACACTGACTTTTTTTCTATTATGTTTTTTTAAAGCACCTGGGCAGAGAATGAGTTTTATGAACACAGTAGTGACTTTTTCATGACAACAGTTTTAGTAGAATGATATAATTAATTTAACAAAAGTGACGTATTTCAAAAATTGAAATCGATGCCCTAGTCATTTAGAATAAATTTGGTTTAGAAAGTAATTTACAAATTGCCTATGGACTTCAATTTTTTTTTTTAAAATTTTGAAATTTAAAGATAAGGGCTTGAAGAAAGAGAATTCCTGTCTTCTGTATTGAAGAATGGAAAGCTGAACTATTAGAAGTATTTAGGACCACACTTGTGATCTTAAACTGAAATTATTTTGCTAGTCAAGTATATAACAGATTGATATGAAAAAAAAGTATTTCCCGTTGATAGCCTACAAGCAGTGAGACAACAGACAGAGACTTCTGCTTCTCCCAAGGTTTATTCATGTATATAAATCACTGCCTTCATTCTCCCATTCCCAAACACTGCTTTGGATGGGTCATTGGGGCCCTAGTTGGAAATGGGCAAGTTGGAGATCTATATTGTTCTCTGCTGTGAGAGGAGTCTGTCCTCTTACACTCCATATAAAAGTAGGCTTGTGGTTTTCAAATCATCCAAATGATTTTAGACTTGCTGAGTAGTTTTGTGTTAAACTATTGAACTCTACAGAGATTCATAGTGGCACCTTTCGTAGATAGTGGTACAGAAGCCCTGATCAGTGACATTTTAATAAATTGTCTATAAATTTTAATAAATTGTCTATAATATTTGTGAGGTTCCTCCAGAATACAAATCATATATTTAATTGAAAAATGATTGATAAATTTATATTTAAAAGTCTGGATTCTCTTGAAAATGACTGTTTAGACTTGCTTTAAAACAGTACTTTATGCTAATGTGCTCATATGAGCAAAAGGATACCAAGCAGATTGAGGAAAACAATCTTACTTCCATCAATTTGTTTCCAATATTATGCTGATAGTTTGGAAATCTGCATCAATTATAAATGTACAAAATCTTATTTTAAAAATTTATAATACTAAGTGATTAAGTATTTTTACCAAACAGTTGTCTAACCGTGGTGCTGTTTGGTCAGTAGGATTAGTTTGCCTGTGGTTGTAGATCTGTACCGTTACCAATGTTTTCCAGGTGAATATTACACCTTCCATCCATAGCAGTGGTGAGTTCCCGCAGCTTCTCCATCACGGTGTGAGCGTGGGTTCCTCGCTGCATAATGAGTCGTACCTACTGGCTCAGCAGAACGGCAGCACAGCCAACGTGCTGGAGGCATCCATGAGGTCTGTCACTCCTCAGATCAATGGGAAGTCCTCCAGCGATGACTTTGAGCAACTCATCAGGAATATGTCCCAGGTATTTGTCTTCTGGTAACCATGACTGTGAACCATTGTTTATCTGGTAGATTAAAATACATGTCCACTTATTTTAAGGGAATTGAATTATTAAGAATACCTCAACTCTTTTGCTATATAAGAAGAAAAATAGCCTTTTAATTTGAGGAACAATTGTTAAAGGAGAATATTGTCTTGGAGAATAGCCTTGACATTGTTGCTGCCTCATTAGTAACCTTAGCAGGTCGTCTCTGGTCTGCACACCATGTGTAGCATGTTTCCCTCTACACTTACATGTAGGATAGCTGACATGCATGAGGAGATTGTTATAACATGTTTTTAATTGTGTAGTTAATTAAAATCATATTTTGCTATTTGATTTCTAATAAGATGGAAAACTCCTTTTTTATGTTGTTGGTTTTTTGCATTTTTGCACATTGTTCTCTAATGTTAAAAGTATTCCCTGTGGTGGGCCAGAATTATTTACAAGTCCCTTTAGTTTCCAGGACCAGTTTTGGCCCGGAATGTATTCTAGCATTTTTCTAGTTAACCTTTAAAACATGTGGGAGGTCTTCTGCCATTCTCCTTGAAAGAAAATACACAGTCCTGTATTTCCCATTTTTCTATATTTATCCTATTATTTCTAGTTCCCCTTCAAAGCTGTGCAGTATGCTCTGAAAGTGGATACATATGAGTCCTGCATTAATTAGCCACCTCTGAGCTCAAATTTTTGTATAAAGCAAATAAAATTGCTAATGATTGTGGCAATTGTTTTTTTCCTAATCTTCTCATCCTCAGGGTTGCAATAATTTTTTTCTCAAATCTTCTGTATTTTCAGCATATATTGCATATGAAGAAATCAAAACTGAGCAATTGCATTTCAGTTATTAGCTTGTTTAGTCTTGTGCAGCTGTAGCAGTCGAACCCATTTACACTCTCCAGCTACTTTTTAATATTTGTTCCCTTTCTTCTGCTGAACAGGGTCGTCTTGTTGAGACCATTGAGCTTATTAAACCCCTAAGTGGTGGTCTGGGCTTCAGTGTTGTGGGCCTGAAGAGTGAAAACAGGGGAGAACTGGGAATATTTGTTCAGGAAATCCAGGAAGGAAGCGTGGCCCATAGGTAAGATTAGTAATGCAGTAGATCACTGTACCAAGTATTAACATGCCACTGTAGTTTTGTTGCTGCTTTTCTGGCAAAAAGGTGTATTATCTGTTAGTCTAAGCCATACATTTGAGTGGATTTAAACTCATTACTGCAGTTTTTATAACACTGGAACAGGGAAGGCCTGATGTATGCTTGAATTTTTGTCGGATGTAGCTCCTCCCTGATATGCTTATGGTATCTTCTTTTCAGGTGCGGAAACAGGGGAGTTGCAGCTGTGATCAGTAGATCGTAGAGTTGTGAACAGTATAGGTTTTGACACTATTAGTTACACTGGAAAAATAATTTAATGAAAAAAAAAAATCCAGTGCAATTAATGACATTATTTATGGGGCAAGGTGACATGGAGCAGGTGTCAGAAACATAGCTTTTGAGTCAAGCAATGCTTGAAGTAGAGTCCTTGGACTCTTAAAAAAGATGAGTTATCTTAAAAGAAGAGTTTCTACCCAGCAATAATAATAGCTTGCTGAAAGAACCCTTTAGCCATTGATCTTGATCCCTGAAGTCCTGATAGGGAGAAAACCAAAGGCAGAGAGGGCAGAAGAACAGTGTGTGGCAGCAGAGCCAGTCCACTGTAGACTGCTGTGTTGCCATGTTGTGTGAGACCGTGCTGGTTGGGCTCGTGGAGGCCATTAGAGCTCGTGTGGTGTCATCAGCATGGTGTGCTGAGGCCACGGCATTGTCTCCGTGCTGTTTCTTGGGTAGCTTTCTGATGACTTGGATATGAGTGTTGTCATTTTAAGAGTGGAGAGCATGATCTACAGATTTAGCTCAGCTAAAAAAAGGTAGCTTGCTATATGTTGTTATGATATGGTCTAATTTGCCTAAAATGCCCTTTAATTTTCAGGTTTTTATTCTCTTCTCAAATAGTCTTTGCTTTTGCTCCTATAATTCCACAGAGAACATGTCTGTAGATAGCTGTTAATATCTACATTGAGGCATATGTATGCCAAATCAGGTCCTGATTCACCATTCAATAAATGCTATAGGCTGCATCAGTAAAAAAATTTAGGGCAAACCCAAATCTCGACCACTCAGAAAATGATTCAAATCCACAAGCAGAATATTTCAGCTAGATAGCTTTTTTCCCTGAATACTACTGAGTATTTTGGCATCTGTACTATAGCTGCACATAAAGGCTGGTACAATAGGCACTAGTTTTTGCTGCTGGCCTTTGTCTCATCAAGCATTGCAGCATGGTGATTCTGAACATGCGACCTCCAGAGTTGTTGCTTGTTTCATGTGGAAGTAATACAAACAGGGGAGAAGTCATGGGGTAACTCGTGTGTGTTCGTACCCGTCCTTTGAAGTAGATCTGGGGAAAGGCTCAGTATGTGATTTTACAGTAGTGCTTCCTTTATCAGCGAGTGATGAATTGTCTTATAATTTATTCAGCTTTCTTTCTTTTTTTTTTTCTAATTTAAAAGGATTTTTTGATTTTGTGCAAAACAAAATTAGTTTCCCTAACATCTTGATGAAAGTGTGTTCCACTCTACGGTTTGCTGAATTTTCAGAATGGGGGCCCTGAACAAAGTAGAGCACTTGGTCTGCTAAGCAGGAGGCTCAAAGTCAAGAATAAACATAAGTTCCCAGGCTATGGTTGGGAGCGACGGAGATCTAATATGCTTAGTCTCGGATGGGGGTACCAGGAGAAGAAAGCTAGCTAGGGGATAGGAGCCAGAGGAGAGCGGCGGTGGGATTAGCTTCAAAGGAGGCAATCACCAGGGTGCTGCTGCAGCTGCTTGTCCTTGTAGCAAAACTGCAGGGAGAGATTAAATAGGTGGGAAAATAGAGCGACGGATATTAATATTCTAATTTTTGTGGCAACACTTTTTATTTTTTTCTTTCCTGTTTGTTTGTTGTGTTGTCCTCCACCCTTCTTTATGCATATGTGACAGAGATGGAAAACTGAAGGAAGCAGATCAAATCCTGGCTATTAATGGACAAGCCCTTGATCAAACAATTACACACCAACAGGCTATTAGCATCCTTCAGAAAGCAAAAGATAATGTCCAGCTAGTTGTGGCCAGGGGCACTTTCCCCCAGCTCATCAGTCCTGTAGTTTCCCGCTCTCCATCTGCTGCTAGCACGGTTTCAGCCCATTCCAACCCGGTGAGTATATCCCAAATTGTCTGTATTCAGTTCTGGGCATGAGTGCTCTGGTTAGATCTGCTGTTTTGAGACATCTTTCGTAAGTTGTGTGTGCGTTTTCTTCACAATTCTTGACCTTTTTTTTTTTCCCCCTTCTATATATCTATGTTGTACGTTTTCCATGCAAATAATGGAAAACATTTTGAGTTGCTGAGGAGATCTCAACTTTGGCCATATTCCTTTTGCCTTCTGCCAGACTCTCAATATCAACAAATGCAAACAGAGCATGTGCCTTCCATTATAAAGCTCTCTTTGCAGGTAGCAATAAAAAGCATCTTTTTCTCTCTTCCCTCTCTGCTCGGGCAAACAGAAATTTTGGACGCGTTGTCATCTAATCTGCACCTCCAGCTGCAAAGGTGCTTCTCTATTTGTTCCTCTATTGTTTTTTAATGTAGAGCCACCATTTATGTGGCTCTACATTTTATGTACCATTTAATGTAAGCCACCAAAATACTATGTGCAGTGGGAACATGGCAGGACCCACAGTAAGCAGCCCTCCTTCCTTATGAAAGAGGTAGTATTTCTAGATACAGAAAAGATGGTTCAAAACTAGAGTGATATTAAATACACTTTTTTCTCTAAGTCTCTTTCTTATGCAATTGACCCTGTATTTTTACTTGCCCTGGGATAAAATAATTAATCTTCTTTTCCTGTAGGAAAATCTGGCTGTTCATATACTTAGGGCTTTTCTTTCAGACAATTTGAAATAAGTGGTATATATGATGTACTGAAAAAGCAAATATTTTATTGTTTATGTTAACCATTAACATAAAGTATTTAGTGAAACTGAAAGTGAAACTTTTCCTCTGAATGCAGATTTATACTTATAAAATGACCTAAAGCTTTGTGCCAGCACGTGAACATGCCTGCTCGCTTTCAGTATTCTAGTTATAGGCTTCTTTCTCAATTTGGTTATCCTTGTTATCTCTATACAGATACTGTTTCTTGAAAAAAATTCTTTTTAAACCTGCAGCAGATCCTTCCCTCCTTCCTTCCCTCCTTCCTTCCCTCCTTCCTTCCCTCTTTCCTTCCCTCCTTCCTTCCCTCCTTCCTTCTCTCTCTCTCTCTTTCCTTCCATCTCTCCTTGATCCCAATGATTTATTTTTCATGGATAGCTTTTCCTTATAGTCTCTTCCCTTTAAAATGCTGGTGGAAAGCAGCTTATCTTGAGCTTTTTTTCTGACTTTTTTTTTTTATCATTGGTTTGTCTGAAGACTATGGATATCCAAACAAGTACAGAGCTTTTAATTTGCAGGCCCTTGGTTACTTCAGTGTATGTCCTTGTATGTAAGATCGTACCTGGTGAAGCACTATTGCACTCTTCCAATTTTAGTTTAGTTTATGATGTGATCTGTCTTTACACTCAAAGTAATCCTATGAACATGCCAATAATCAGTTCAGTACCGTGGAATGGGAGCTGTCATGTGTGTTTTTTTCAGAGCAATTGTTTTTTTGTTGCAAAATGAAGCCTACCACTAGAGTTATTTCATTCTAATAATGTCAACATCAGATAAAAAAAAAAAAAATTCTGCTACATGAGGAGTAATTTTGTAAATATCTGTCTCTAGTGCTCCTTTCAAAGTCAATTCCACCTGTAATTTTGGCTTATGTTCTTGGGAGGGAATTTTTAAAATTGCCAGTTTAAACAATCGAGTATATGAATGATCAGTCCTGTGAGAATTGCTCCAAGCAATTCTTTTGTCACTGATTCCAGTTGAGTATTAAGGTTCAGTGTCTTAGGTTGCCTCATAATGGTGTACTTACCATTAATTCACCAGTTAGGTTTTTGAGAGGTAAGACCCACTGTTCATCTCCATTTTTTTATCACAGAAATTCCAACCGTGATGGAATAAACAATGTTTTTTGTTAAATTTTATGGACTCTTATACCTGATACAGTTGTTAAAAAGATCCCATGTTTCCACCAATATTTTGTCAATTTTCCAATTTTTTGTCTGTATTTTAATCATTTACAAACTCATATTTATTCTTTTTAGGTTCATTGGCAGCATGTGGAGACCATTGAGTTGGTGAACGATGGCTCTGGTTTGGGATTTGGAATAGTAGGAGGAAAGTCGACTGGAGTGATAGTTAAAACCATCCTCCCTGGAGGGGTAGCTGATCAGGTAAATTCAAGGTGCTATTTATCTTTCTAATACTGTTGAATGACACCAACTTTTCTCCTCACAAGTGTAAGAAACAGAGCAAGGTGTGTTCAATGCATGGGATCTGCATGTGTAAGTCTAAGAGCTAGGTTAGGCTTTATATCGCTTTGTCAGACCTGTCCCAGTGGCTCTGCCTCATGCAGATGCATGCAGTACCTGTAAGCTTGACAATAAAATTAAATCAATAAGAAAATAGAACAGTATAAAGCAGTATCTGCAAAAGGGAGAAATGCACTTTGGGCTTTTTGTTTGTTTGGTTGGTTTTGAACCTAATCCTGAGGACAGATTTTCATTTGGAGTTGAAACTTGGAGTTCTGTAATGCACACATATATTTTTTAAATATTAGCAAGTAATAACCATAATTGGAAGGATTTTTTCAATTTTTTTAGCATGCTCAGGAATGTGTCTTCTTGAAAGCATATTTCTGCTCAATATTTCTCCTCAATATTTCTGTGGAAGTCTGTTGCAGAAGTAGCATGCTGCTTGGTAACCTACTTCTGTATACTATCAGCATATGGAGGTGACATTGAAAAATTAAAGCTACCTAGACATATCTTAAATGTTACAGCATCCATGTAATAGTTTTCTAATGCAACTATCTTTTTTATTGAAATTTCAGTGGCATATGTAAGGGAAATTGTCAGAGTGCTACAGGTTGTTTATTCACAGTTATTGGGACTCACTGGTTGCCTTCTCCAGCATGGCAGGTTGTGCAGTGGAGACCACATCTTGAAAATTGGTGACACGGACCTGGCTGGAATGAGCAGCGAGCAGGTGGCCCAGGTGCTGAGGCAGTGTGGAAACCGCGTGAAGCTGGTGATTGCGAGAGGCCCCATTGAGGATCCACCGCCACCAGCAGTCCCTCCAGGTACACCAGTACCCACCTCCACACCAGAGAAGCAGGTAAGTTCCAGTGGATATGCACACTTTTACTGCAAACTCATACTAAAAACATTTTTTTATTAGAACACCTTGAAAATATGCATTCTTTCAAGGCAGTGTTTTCATTCTCATCAGCAGTTTTCTCAGCCTACACACTGGGAGAATTTGCATGCCATCAGCAATAGTGCACTGGATACGTCCTTGAAGCCTTTCAGGATCCAGGCGTGGAGACAGAAAAGCGATTCCAAATGTCTTGTGGGTGGATTAATACATTAACTTGCTTGTGATTGTGCAGAAATACTTCAGGGAACAGCAGAAACCATTCGGTCTTCTCTGTAGGTGGAGCGATCTGACTCTGCAGCACTTCCCTACCTTCCCATGCTTCCCTCTCGTTCCCATATCATCACTGCATCCATCAGACAGCTCCTCCCTGTGCCAGCCAGTGCACAGATGCTGCTGCTTCCAGCGTCAGCTGGCACTGCTCATTTGCTAGTTGTTTTCCAAAAAAGCAGCCGGCCAGCTGCTACCCTTGCTCCCCTGCTACGGCTGCGCTCGCTCCGCTCTGATGCTCCTCGGGCTTGTCATGGCTACATCAGACACTGCAGAGGTGCTGTAAACACCACAATGTTTAGTCAACTTAAAACCACTATGAAACAGGTCATTTTTGTGTGTTTACAGGAAAGCTTAGTTCCAGAAAAGTCCGGAACAGTGTTGTTTTGCAGTCTGGAGTTACGAGCAGATACCTGGAAATGTTTTGAATACATGGAATAAATGCATAAGAAAGAAGTGGTTTGTTTTGGGTGTAACATAGATAGAATTTATGCTCTACAAAGAAGTTTTTTCATTTCAGTTTTCTCATTTTTCTCCCAGATACAAATATTTCAGATAAGTCACTTTAAAAAAAAAAAGTCTTCTGTGACAGTTCCTTGCATTATTTTTCACATCTTTTGCATCTCTCTTAAATCTTTTTACATCTGTTCATTTTAGTTCTCTGTGTAAAAGGGCAAAAGAAGCAGGTATAATAATAATGTCTTCCGTATTGTCTAAAAGTTGGACTAAGGAAGATTATTGCAATATGCATACTGAGTTTTTCATGAGTATATATGCGAGGAGAAACTGGGATTTTTGTATTTGTGTCGCACTCAGAGGTGTGACGGTCTGGCTGTATTTTGAAAGAAGGATTAATAGAATGATTTTTTTTTTCTATAAAGTAGTTGTCTTAGAAAAGCTGATTTTGATAATTTCATCTGCAATTGTTTCTTTACTATGCATCTTTCTGTGGGTATGTGGTGTGACATTGAATGCCATGTCTGCAGTTTTGAGGAGCATGGGTGGTATTTTCAGCTATGAGGGCTCAAATGCCCCTGAGAGCCAAAACCAACTTTTTTTCCTCCTTCCCCTCCAATGACCTGGAAACTCTAAACATATTCTCATGTATTCATACATACATCATATGGATCAGCTATCCATTCTACTCAACTAAAGGATTTTTTTTTAAATAAATGTTTTAGAGTAGTGGATTTATTTTCTTTTTAATATGAAAGCAGTATTGTTGAAAAGGAGTTTTAATATGCAGTCTTCTATGATAAACTAATTTCATTTGAAATAAATAAATTATTTACTTACCACCAAAAATCTTTGTTACAGAAATTTCAAAGACTGTAGTGAGTGTTAGTGGTGGTTGTCTTTATGTAGCTGGCTGGAAGCATAATTGATACTTTCTAAAGTAGACATGTTAAGTCGTTCTATAAACAGAAAGTATTATTGTTTCAATAGAAATAGTATTAATTAAATTTTAAACTTGGTGTGTGGAGTAAAAAAAAAAAAAAGCTAGAACTACTGAGCAGGAATTTAAACAAATAGAATACAAAATTTATTTCTGTTGATTCTTTTGTCTTTACATTTTGTAGGGAAGACCTGTAACTGAAGTGAGAAGCTGCAACATTTAAGCACGGATTGTGTAAAATACTGTAGGTGACAGATAGTGTTCAGTTTGTGAAGGTTCCACCAGTTGTTCTGCTACCAAATAATGATTTTGCAGACTGAGAGTTAGTACGCAAGGGGCAGAGAGGAGGAGAGAATATGACCCCGATTGCATTGTTACCTCTGTGTAGAGTATCTGTCAAGTGCCAGGGACAAAACAAACAAACAAAAAAGAAGCAAATTGCTGCTTTCTTGGTAACTTGTGTTCAGTGTTATGTTTTAGCATTAAAGTCAGTGAAGAATGTGGTGGACTACCTAAAAAAAAATGCTTCTAATCTCTCTTTTTTTCCTTAGGCAGAGGCTTCTGTTGACAACTGTGAAGTTGGAGAGAAGTTTAATGTGGAACTCACTAAAAATGTGCAAGGTTTAGGAATAACTATTGCTGGTTACATTGGAGACAAGACGTCAGGTAATGTTCGTCTCCTGGAGCTTCATTCAACATTTCTGTTGCTCAGAGTGGGGCTGGTGCACCATGCACTTAAGTAGAGATTTAATATAACACCTCAGACCAAAACTTTGATTCCCTTAAACTTTTGTAAAGTTTTTTTTTTCTTTTTCCTTTTTTCCTAAATATAACGTCAACAACAACAATGAAAGTGTTTTCCTATAGCAAGTATAAGATTTGGATTAGAAACATAAATATTCATTAGAAAATTCATCCTGAATCTTGTATCTTTTTTAAAATTCACTCTTAGCTGAAATTTGTAATAGATACATATTTTAAAAACATTTTCTAAAGTATATTTAGGAGGCAGCTTTTATTAGAAGTGGCTTAGCTTTTTAAAATCATGTTTTCATTTTAAAAAGTTCTTACGAGATAATGCAGTAATAGCCTGAGCAGTTTTAGGAGAGCTTTTTTGTTTTCTTTCAAAAAAATTACAGGGATAATGCTACTTGCAAATGAAGAATTTCTCACAGTGACCTTGAGTATAATAGATCTCAGTGTTGTTAGTTGACCTCTTGATCTATTGAAAATTCACATTGGTGTATATGGGAGCCAACCAGTTGTTTGGTTTTACCCATAATTTCAACTATATTTCTCATTATTCAGAATTCCTCAGTCTCACATTTTGGCAAATACAATACTGCCATAAAAGGCTGATTCTGTAATGATACTTTGCTATGACTATTACTCAGGTGTATATTTTTAGAAAGATAGTAGGGACAGATATGTACCTCATCATTGTTGATTAAACAAACATAACCTGGCTTTGAGAAGCTGGGCTAAATTTTAATTAATTTATCCTCCATAGGATAGGTAGTCAGTATCTGTGTAATTCTACTTTCTAGCATCTTTAAATAGACCACTAAAAGTAAATTAAATTATAGAACATATTTTGCTAAGTTATTTTAATTGATTAATATGAAGTATCGCTAATCCTGATTTTAAATTATTTTGCTGTGTGTAACTCTTTAAAAATCTTCTTGCCTTTGGGACTAATTGAACATCTCACATAATCCTACAACTTAGAACATGGTTAAAGAATTACTGTGCTTCTAAAAAGGCACTAATATAACTACTGGACGATAAGGTCTGCAAGTTGATCTTTCTTCACCCAGACTAATAGGTCTTGTTATTTCCTAGCTATTACAAGGATATAAATACATTGGGAAAAAAGAGAAGACCAGATATTTATTTATTCAGAAAGTCTGAGGACAAAATGATGTTTTTTACAAAGAAAAAAATACTGATATTATGGCTTCAATATTTGTTTGCTTATTTTTCACAGGTTTAGTATAGTCATTGGAACAAAACACTGATGCCTCACTCCAACTTTTGCCATATTGAGGCAAGGTAGAAAAAGGGTGTTAGGTCTGCTAAGACACTGAGGAGTCTTGAGAACTTCTGAAAACATTTTTAGTAGTATCTTCATTCAGAAATTATCTAACTAACACAGAATGCTTTTTTAAAGTGTCTCTTCCATAGCTGCTTCACATATCTGTCTTTTTCCCAATTTCAGAATTAATGGTTTTCTGAAATGGATTTGTTGATGTTATGTTTTTCTTTTTTTCTTTTCTCCTTTAATTACATCATATACTCATTTATAGATGTACATAAAAGTGGGTTCAAATATGGTTGTAGTTCTACTTGCTTGTTTTTTCTGCATTTAAGCATTTATTTTTTTTAAGCAGACATGTGTAATAAGTTTATGAAAAAAAGTGATAAATACTTGCAAATGTAATAAGACTGAATTCTTCCTCCCAGTAGTTATAAATCAGATCAAAAGTTAAAGATAAAGCTCTTTCTTGGTGTTGGTTTCAAGATTGAGGTTAAATTAAATTGTGGGGTTTTTTTCTGCAGAAAATGGGTTTTGAAGTAGTTATATTTTGTTGAGTAAAATATGGAAGTGTGAGGTGATATAAATCAGATTCCGCCTTTTGCAAAATAGGATGAAAAATACATATGTTTTTGCTTAAGTGTATATTTCCGTACTAAGTCCTTATCTTGCTCAGAGATGTGTTTTCCTTTTTTTTTTTTTTCCAGCCTTTGGCTGATGTCCTTAGTATGAGATTGTTGAGTATTTGAATTTAATTACTTGAAGTTTAATTTTCTCTGTTTTTTTTAATCCTAGAACCTTCTGGTATCTTTGTGAAAAGCATTACAAAAGGCAGTGCTGTTGAACAAGATGGTAGAATCCATGTAGGAGATCAAATTATAGTTGTAAGTAAACACAGAAAAGGAATTTGGGTCATATATAAAATCAGCTCTGTGCAAAAAGTACTTTTGAAACTGTGAAGTAAAACCTTTCTTTTTAAGCATATTGATTTTGGATTATACTATTTGCAACTGTTTCTTAAAAAAATCTGAGTGTCTGTATGTGTTTATTAGCAGTGTGAGCCATTTAGAAAGCTCAGTTAAGGCAAAATGTTATATTTGGTTTGACAAAAATAAAGCAACTTTCTTCAAAAAAAAAAGTCACTAAAGTGTAGAGAATAGAAATGTAATACATATCGATATTCAGAAAAAATTGCATAATGTATGTCTGTGTTGTGGTGAAGGATGAAATATAAATGCAGGGACCACCTTTTGTGGTTTTCTCAGATCTGACCTCTCATTATGTGAAGGAAGCTTTTAAAATTGCTTGTTATTTGTCTAGACCCATATGTACCTGTATGTGGATAGATGGAAATATGTTTAGTTTTTATAATTATTGGAATGCTGAATACAAACTGAAATAGATTATCGCTAAGTTGGACTTCTGCTGCTGCTGCATTGCGGAAGTAAAAAATAATTGGAGTTGACAAATACACAACAGCAGTATTTTTTTAATATCTGTTTTGCTTAAGTGTGGTGAAAAAATAAATAATACCAACTCATTTTAAATTATTTTATATTCAAAAGAGCTATGGAGTTGGAAGAAGTTCAGAGGAAGGCAACAAAATGATTAAGCATCTGTAGAGATTGATTCTTCATGCAGGAAGGATTACAATAAAGGAATGTGTGCATTGTGTAGACAGATTCAGATAACAATTGGCGCTAGCAGATAGATCATTGTTAGGGGTATTTGAGAAATTACAGTCACCAAGGGCTGAAAAGCAGAAAGGTAAGTTAATTTGGAGCTTGAAGATGAAATGAGAATAAATAAAAAGGAGAAAAATACGAGATTAGATCTGAGTTTCAGAAAATAAAATTGAGTTATTAAATAATGGAATATCTTCAAAATGAACAAGTCAAAAATCTGGTTGCTTAACATATTTAAAAAACAGACCACAAATAACGTCTGAATAGAGACAGTCAGACGAGACAGAGAAGTTGAACCTCAGTACAGGGATGGACCTCCCTACGCTGAGATGACCAGGACGTCCGAGCCGGGTAGCTCTGACTGTCACCACGAGTGGACGTGTCACTCAGCATCCCTCATCGCTTGCCTGTTATAATCTTGCTTGGAGGGTTTCAGCCCTTCTGCTTCCCAGCGCGGCTGCCAGTGGGTGGCTGTGTGATACTGCTGTGAAAATGCTTGGTGTATCCCAGGCCACTGAAGCCAGGGGTCCTTTTTTGTTCTTGTCCCTCCACCTGCTTCATAACGACAGCTGCTGAGCCATCAGCATATTAGTGGGAGGAGAAAAAAAGCGTCTTTGACCATTTTCTATGGATGATGTCTTGCTGACTGATAATGTGCTAATCCTGCAGGTGGATGGGACAAATCTTCAGGGTTTTACCAACCAGCAAGCAGTTGACGTTTTGCGGCACACAGGACAAACTGTTCGGCTCACTTTAATCAGAAGAGGGCTTAAGCAGGAAAACCACCCTCCACCCCAGGAGGACTTCAGTGCTGCGGTTGAGAAGGATTTACTACTCCAAATGGTAGACAGCGGCACGGGCAATGGTAATTGAAATGAGCTTGACTTCAAAGTTTGCGTGAAATGTTTTTCTTACCAGCTACTAACTGGAGGTAATGGGCCAGATCTGTTCCGAGCAGCCATCCCCAGTGGAAAGAGCTTTTTGTCCATGTGTGTGCAGTTCAGAAGTCCGTAGCCAGCAGTAGGCTTGCCAGTGCTGAGGGGAGGCTAGTGACTTTCCAGTAGACTCCCTTGTCCTTTTACTGTATGCATACTGAAATCCATGTGTCATACTTCATAAATCACGGTGTTTGAATATCCACAGAGATAACTGGATGTATAAACAGATGTTTTCAACTACTTATGTCATAGATGGATATTAACAGAAGTATATCATAGGTCAACCCATAATCACCCTTCCATACAAGATATTTGAAAGACAAAGTCGTGTGTTTCCTGTAGTCTTGTGCCCACATTCAGCAGAAATTGTGAAGGAAATGCTTGGAAAATGCTGTCTGCTGCCTGAAGTTGTTCAAACCAGCTCATAGCCAACATCATACCCAAAAAAGTGCTGTAATAGAAAAAACTTTCTGAAAGTGGGAAGTTTGTGAAGTGTCCACACCCCAAGGTATACAGATTTTCCTTTGTGCTGCATCAGATTTTGAATTGCACACAACACAGAAGAAGGAAAAATACAAGCATGACGTTAGCATGTATATGCTAAAGAATGCTAAATTTGTGCTTTGCAATAACTCAGATTTATTTCAGTCATAAAGAGAGATGCAACTACTCACAGATTTGTTTTTGTTTTTAATTTAAAAATGCAGAAGGTAAAGCATTAACAGAAGCCAAAATATCTTTACAATACAACATTTCTTCCTGCCCTTTCACCATTACAAGGAAACATTTCCCAAAACTGTATCCCTTTAGGTTTTGTAGAAGATTGGACAGGTAGGCCAGAGAGTTTGATGGTATAATACAGTGCATAAAGTAGCTGAGGAATCTTCTTTCTTTTCCAGAAAACAGTGAAACAGAACAAGGATCTCCAACAATGCCGGGCAGCACCAGTGTGGTAAACTTTGGACAGGACATTAAACAACAGGAAACAGGTTCCCAAAGTTTAATATTCTTTCCTTTGAAAATGCATTTGGTTGTGCTTACACAGAGAGCGCATGTTTGTGTGCCTGTATAGCCGAGGTGTGCTGCGTATCTGAGGCCATGCTGCTGGAAACTGGAAGGAACCATGCATGAAAGTGTGTGCTGGGTGCTAGAGAGCGAATACTGTCACTGACAACTGCTACGTGTGCCAGGAAACAGTGCTTATGAGACATCATATGAAGCAGCATAGATATTCATCCTTTTTTTTAGTCTAGTAATCTGTTTTCACTTGAACTTAGGACTTTTCCCTCCTTGTTCCCCATCCTGTCCAGCACCATGCCTTATCTTCCTAGCTCTCTGCAGCTCTCTGGCTACAGCTCCTGGATTTTTTCCTCTTGTGATAAACTTCCCTTCAACAAATGCCCAAATCTGCATTCATTTCAGTCTCTGGTAATGCTTCACATTTGCTTGTGACTCGCTGCTGTGGTCTAACTTTCTAATTTTCTTTACAGAAATTCTTACTTTCCTACAGATATTTCCTTTCCTTCTTAAACTCTCAGGCACAGTGCGTGTGTTTTGGAAGCCCTGTCTGGTGATGCATTTTTCAAATTGAGAGAGAACATGATGTGTGACATAATGTCCTCTTACTTCTGGAGGCAGAAGGGAACTGAAAAACATCTTGTAGATGAGTTTTGTAAAGTATATATTTTCTGTGTATCTGTTCATAACTTCTGCTTCTGTTATTCTAGAAAACCAAAGAAATTGTTTTTAAGAGTTTCCCTTCCAGACATTGCCATTGGTTTGGGGGAAGTACCACCTCATTTGAATGCCACACAGCATCTAAACAGATGGTTTTATTTTTAATGAAATTTCAGAGCACTGACTAGGTCTAAAACACTTTATAGAGCTATTAGGTACTTTCTTTTTTAACAGAACTCAGTGCGAGTTGTGAATTTACCTGTTTTTGTTCGTATGTAGGTCCAAGCCTTTGCCTGTGATGAGCATTCAAAATTTAAGAGTTTATTTTTATATTTCATGTGTGAGTGACACAATCATTGTAATTTAAATCATTTTTTTTCTTTTAAGTCCTCTGTGTTCATTAGGTAATACTATTTATTTGTTTCCTGTTGTAGAATCGAGGTCCTTTGAATGAGGAGAAAATGAGCAGAAAAAGACTATTTAGTTTCAGCTTGCAGATAAACTTTCAATCGAGTTTATAGTCTTTGTGGGTTGCTTTCTTGCCTGTTATTTTATTTCTCACAGCATCTCTCCTTTTCTTCTCAGCTCTTCATCCAATAAGCATTTCATTGGTGGTGTGCAACTGTGAGAATTACGTATGTGTGTGTGTGTATGTGAATCTAAAGGAAATGAAAAAAAATCCTAGGACTTGCATTCGCTCACTGCCCTCTAGGGTCTTCAGTTAAAAAAAAAAAAAAAAAGTCTTTAGCTTTCATTCTCACAGTTTTGAAAAATTATTTAATTTTTTTGTCCTTTTTTTTTTTAATCTCAGACATATTCCGTAAAAGTTAGTCCACATTTATATACAAGGTATATGCGAGAGGAACAGTATGCAGTGTCATGTCTGTTGATAAATCAATTGGCCAAGTCCATAGGAGCAGCCCACATACAGCCTGATTAGTTGCCTGGGGCATTTGTGCCCATTTGTTTTGTGCCCGTTCTCCTGGTAAGGTTGCGCTGATGTCTGAGGCTCGTCTTAACATTTGGCCTTTGAAAAAATACACTTAGTTTGGGAGGCTGCAAGTTAATTTAGTGATATTTGTCTGTTTGACGCCCAGGTCAGCTGGGACGCGTGACATAGGAAATGGCATTGAAGGTATAAGAGCTGAGTAGCGATTCTGGGCATGGCTTAAGCCCAGCCTAGGACCAGTGTGAGAGCCCAGGGGGACCTGTGTCTTTCAGCACGCTGCAGCATGTAGGAAGCAGCATCCCTGCCCCTGCTTGGCACTCACCGCTGCCGTGCCAGGCTCTGCCATGCGCGGCCTGAAGGGTGAAGAGCATGGGCAGCGAAACACAAAGGCGTTACTCGTGTGCCGTGTTGCAAATTACTGCGCTGCATCTCATACCGTGGTTCAGCACAGGTAAAACTTACAAGATCAAGAGGGCCAAATAACCACATCTTTTTGATAGTTTCTTCTTTTTTCCTGTTATTTTTTCCTATTCATTCTCATTCCTTGGTGAGGCAAAAAAAATCAAGTTTTTAGTTACAGCTAAGATGGTGCTGGTGTCATAGAATGACTTATGTAGCAGGCATAGGATAGACAAGAGTGCTTTGCTTGCATTGTAATAATTTCAGACATAACTTTTAGATTTCCAGTTAACAACTGCAGAAGAAGTGTCTCTGAAGAATAAATGGCAGAGAATTATGGGCTTAAATTATGAGATAGTGGTAAGTAAATCTTGATTAGTATTGTTAAATGCCTTTGATCCGTCTGTCTATTATATCAATCACTTATACATATATTTCGTATTTATTGTGTTTGTGTATTTTTATATATACAGTGCATTCATTTGCTTCTCAATCTGCTGAGATGGTTTTAATTTAGTTATAAATTTTAGATATAGATAAATATTTTTCCAGTGACACTGGAGGAATAATTATGGGCTTCAAAAGCTGATATGTCTTCAGTATTGATAGTTGTTTCACAGGTTTTGTACCTGGGAGGTAAATGTGTATTAGGGAAAATTTTTGAGATGAATGTCAAGACTTAATTGATCAACTGGAATTTAAGGCTAGAGTCTGAAACCTCCTTCCCACTCTATATACTGAAAGAATTACTTTCTTGATGTAGTGATGTAAATAACACACAGGATGCTTAATTGTAACTACTAGTTAAAAAAAATGAGTTTGGGACTTTATTTCAAAATTACATTCCCCAAACTGTATTTTCTACAAAATATTGCTCTGTTGTTTGTTTGTTAAATACAATTTCTGCTTGTGTATGCCGAAATAATTCATTTATTGTGACCCAAGTTGCAGGACCTGATTGTCCTTTAATCCAATATTTTTGCAGAAATCCAAATTTGAGTGCACAGAGACGTTTCCCTATTTTACAGTGATCATATAGGATAAATTTTTGTTTCAGTTTCTGTTCTTCAAGAGTGTGTTGGTTCTTGCCTCAGAATCTGAAGCATCATAAAAAAAGATAGTTTAAAAAGGTAGATCTGCCCTTCTCACCTTTTATCCACACATGAGTGTTGGTATAGGTACATTACTCCAAATGTGTGGTTTTTTTGTTTCATTGGTGAGCAATACTTTGAATCCATAGCAGTAGTTTTCTTGCTATAAATGAGGATGATTTCTTTTAGCTGCTGTTGCCCTTTCCATTAGTGTTATTAAGAAATAGAAAACCCAAACTAATAACTTTGAATATTTTTTCCATCATGAAAGGTTGCATTAGACATGACCAAGTTTCTGATTTCGCAGTTCTGACATATTCACTCCCCTATGTGTGAATTAAAGTGGACAGTAATAAATGTCTTTAAATATATAAAAAGTAACTTTTCCTTTATCTTCTTTTAGGTGGTTGTGGTTAACAAATTTAGTGAAAGCAGTGGGTTAGGGATAAGCCTTGAAGCTACAGTGGGACATCATTTCATCAGATCTATCTTACCGGAGGGGCCAGTGGGACAAAGTGGCAAGCTGTTTAGTGGAGATGAGCTGCTCGAAGTAAGAAACTCCCCTGACCTTATCTTATTCTGCCTTCAGTAAGATCCTTGTGAAATGCCTTGCTTTTCATAGGTTTTGGCTTGGGAATATGGCTTATCTTATTGCTTATCTGCGCTGGTGAGAAGTGTTTGAGCAATCACTTCATATGCGTTCTTATGCATATTTATTTATGCAAATATATCTGACAATATGACATACATCTGTCTGCTAATAGCTGATTTTTTTCAGAAACGTAACTCAAGGTGACCAAAAAACAATACTTAACAAAGGAATTAAGACTTAATGGAAATATCCCTACCCATGACAGGTCTTTTGTAAACCATTTTCTTGTAATTAAAATATGAATTTCCTTCCCATGAATTCAGGGAATCAAAATGATCCATCTGCTTTCATACTTAATATGCCAGTTCTCACATAAATGTGCTAACGTTCCTTACTTCATTCCACTCTCTTTCATATCGGTATCTTCCATATTGTAACTGGGGTTTCTTGCCTCAGAGGTGCCAGTGTTTGTGGGTTTTGTAAGGTTGGCAGGCAGTTTATGGGACATAGCCATTCAGCTCAAAGCTTGTTTTGGTGTCAGTTCTTCTAAAAGAAATGTTCTGCAGCTCAACAGAACCGTTGATATTTTCTATTAATAATACATATTTTTAAAGTTTTTATTATTTTTCATTGAACTACTAACTTTTTTTTTCCTTAAGGTAAATGAGATCTCTTTACTTGGAGAAAATCACAAAGATGTGGTGAATATCTTGAAAGAATTGCCTATTAAAGTGACCATGGTGTGCTGTCGTCCAGTAGTTCGCCCTGTCAGTCACCCAGAAGTGCTGGACAGTCTAAGTCTCTCTGAGGTTCAGCTCACAGAAAAGGTATTGTGTTTTAAAGTTACTTAAAAAGGAAGTGTTTCCTTGAGCAAAACGTACAAAGTTAATGTAGAAAAGTAGAAGATTAGAAGGACCTTTTGAGGTCCCTCCTCAAAGAGAGCCTCAAGGAGGCTCTCCAATTTGAGAGTTTGGAATCGAGTAAATAGAGAAAGACAATTTGTAGTCACTGACCCCAATTTAAGACAACCAGATGCTATAGATACTTGTAATCTGTGGCAAAAAGAAATCTGGAATCCAAGAATATCTAATCAAGTACCTAACATCTGCTGTGCAGGTGGGCTGTGTTGGTCTGGCAAATTGGACTAATTTTTTTAGAAACTGAATATATATATATACATATATAAAATATAATTTTGAACTTAGCTTTCTGTTTTTTTTTTTTCCTTTATTTTAGTGCACACTCTCTGGCGTATGCTTTTTTTTCATTGATAACTTCAGAGCTCTGCATAGTCTGGTGTGCTTAACATGTGGAAAGGATATTTGTGTGAAAAGATTCGTGGTAGTTTTCAATTCTGGTTAAGGCACAAAGAAATCTTTCTAATCAAAGAAAGAAATAAACACATATATATATATGTACATGTGTATATGTTTCTCTTTTTTTAAATGTTTTGATTTCTGTCAGTTGCTGTATGTTCTGGTCAAGGCTTGTTTTTTAATATACCATTTAGTAAAAATGTTTTGCCTATGTATTTTGATAAATATTAATGAGAGTTTTCTAAAGTGGTCAGTTTGTCAGAAATTCCATTTTGTAAATATTTTTGTCAGTGAGTGCTTTGATACGGCATAGGTCATGCCTATTGGATATGTTTATAGCTATGCTGAGTTCTTACTCTTTCACTCTGTTTAGAGAAACATCACTTTGTTTTTTGTCTTGTTTTATTGAACAGATTTTAAGTAGTTAGTCTACTAATTCATGATCTTTTGCATATATGCAGTTGGTAGATACTCCATGTCTTTTCCAGGCTCATGTAGACCTTGGATTCATTGGCTCCTCAGATACAGAGGGAAGGGCTTTGGAAATTGTTGATGAGGATCAGAATATGGAAGAGGTGCAAAGCTCTTCCTTAGCAATGTGGGAAACAGAAGTACAGCACATTGAGTTGGAGAAAGGGAATATGGGACTTGGATTCAGTATACTGGACTACCAGGTAACTTCTATATTCCTTCCTTTCAGCAGTGAACACAATACTTTGTCTTGCTTGGAACTCAGTCTGGGATCCAAGTGTATTTTTAATGTAAATGTTAATGTAAGCTAGAGAATATAATAAAGCCATATGGATGTCAGTATTATCAAACATGCCATTAGGCATGTTATTATTCCTCTTACTGTAGTATGACTATAGCTTCTATCATAGTAATCTAGGAAAAATAATCATTAGTGTACAAGATTTGCAGAGACCTCATCTTCTGGTGCCCCACAGGCAGTGAATGATGTACACCACTTTGTATATTCAGGCATCTAGCCATATATTTCGTACCTGAATTTGGGTGCTTAGAGCTAGATCCAATAAAGGACTTAGGTGGTTAAAGCAGGATTTACTAAAATCCAGAACTGTGATTCTGAAATCCCTTGTTTAGCTGTGGCCTAACCAGGACATGTATAAGTACTCGTGTTCATTTTGTGTTTGATTTCCACCCCCCGGCCTCCGAGCCTATGATTCTTGCTGTGTTCAGATACGGGGGCAACTCAGTTCCTGCCTGTGACCTGGGTATCAGGATCCAAGAGCAAACACTCCTTCCTTCAATATATGCACCTGAATTTTAGCGAGAAAGGAGAGTGGAGGTTGCTCTTTGCTTTCTGTTTTCCAGGGATTTTTTTCCAAAGTCAGATTATTTATTCCCATGATCCGTGTAGGCTTCTGCTTCAGTGCTAGGTGGTTTCACAAAAGTGTTAGTCGTGCTGTTCTCGATTGGATATTGTCCTTAAAAGGACATTTATATTCACATTTAGAGTTTTCTTGCAGATGGAAATTATGTCTGTACAGCTCTGGTTTGAGTTAGTCTAAGAGATATCTAGAGGTATTTTGCATCTGCAAACTGATAAAGGTTCGTGCAAAGCAGGGAGGTATAGTGATGAGCACAGAATCTGAGGCATTGTCAGATACCTCTTCTGTGCAACTGTGATTCCATTTAATGTGTTGCTTTTGGTGCTCTTAACTGAGACAGCACAGCTGAACTTAAGTTTTTCCAGTTCACGTTTGTGATTTATTCAGTATTTTTTTTTCTGGAGTGTGATTAAGGCCTTTCAGCCTGTCACTGAAGTTGATTCTTTCATCTGAAATTGTGAAAAACAGATTTAGAGTACATAAACTCTATTAGTATATACTTGTGCTTTGCTATTACTGTTGAATTTTTAATTAATTTTCAATTAATAGTGACTAAAGTTGTGGACTGTGTAAGTGCTGATGCGTTCCTCATGTTCTGTACAGGAGCAGGCCTGTTCATTTCACTCTTTACTAGAAGACTAGAGTTTTTCTAGGGTTGTGTACACAACCAAAGTGATGTTTTCCAAAGGATGTGTGACATACCTTTCATTTCAAATGACTAATTTAAATACTTGCTGGAGTATAGTGAGGAAACAGTGCTTAGTCCCACTGAAAATTGCTGAAGGAATATCTTTAGCAACGATGGCTGTGGTTCAACTTGTAAATCGCTCTGTGGCAGCTTCCTTATTGCATTAATTACCATATGCTGCCAAGGTGCTTCTTAGCCTCCCTCTTCCCTCTCCTCCTTTCTGTCAGATTAACTTTGAGCAGTTTCTTATTCCTGTATTTTTGAATGTTGATTTTATAGTATGACTCTTTTCAGTTGTACATCTTGACATGGAAACTTGATGCCATTGCCTGCCAATTTGTAAATGTTTGCTTTTCTCTTCTTTTTAGTATCAGTAAAGCTGATACTATGGTTTTTTTTTAATTTGTGAGCACACAACTGACTATGTTGATAGTGTTAACATGTTAACATGTGTTCTTTATGAATATAATTGTGTAAGAATTATGCAAAGGTTCTTCTGCAGCAGAACTGTGTTCCTATTCTTAGTATTTGATGGTAACATGTTTATCAAATCAGTATATTGGAAAGTGAGGACTACAAAGCAGTTTTCTTTATGAGAACAAACTTTGCTTTGTTGTGTCTTGTTCACTGAAAAGTGCTGTACTGCTATACTCCTGTGTCTCTTGCATGAATTTATAAAGTGCTTTTCCAACTGAGTGAGCTCTGGAGTTGTGAAGTACAAGACTGCTCTTGAAAACAGCAATTTTGTTCTAACGGCTGAGTACAACCGAGGCTTAAGTCAGTGATGGTTTCATTACAGCAGAAATACTTTACAGCATTACAGCAGTACATTGCAGCAGTGTTTAACTGTTTATTACAGTAAAAAGTTGACCCTGTGTACTTCAGCAGAAATTGACTCTGTGTACTTCAGCAGAAATTTATACCTGAAATGGAACATAACCTAGTAATAATTTTCACACTTAAGAACTGAAAGTAGATGCCAACTTACATGTATGGACAGAGGGGTAAGCACCTGCTGAAGTATAATGTGCAGGAACTGGTTTCAATTTTTAAAAGTTAATGTTTGGAAATTACCCTCTCAAGGTTAAATGGGATTGCTTTTCCTCTTTCACCTGACTAGGACCCCGTGGACCCAGCAAACACTGTAATTGTGATTCGCTCCTTAGTCCCTGGTGGTGTGGCTGAGCAGGACGGCCGACTGCTCCCTGGAGATCGGCTCATGTTCGTCAACGATACCAACTTGGAGAACGGCAGCCTGGAAGAAGCGGTGCAGGCACTGAAAGGAGCCCCAGCGGGAACAGTTAAAATAGGGGTTGCCAAACCACTGCCTGTAAGGATTTGGGAATTAAATGAGTACTTTCCATGTCTTTTTAGGTGGTGTATATTATATATTTTGCATTTGCCACATGCATTTTACCATTGTAAGTACATTCCTGTACTTCTTTGCACATTTTGCAGGGTTCTGTATAATTTGTGAATACTGTAGTGACTCCAGGACTCCTGGCATGCTTCTCTTCCAGATCAGGGCTGCTAGCTGAGAAGACAGCAAAGTATCTTGCAACCAAGTATCTTTCCGGACTGCAGGTTGCCAGGCATGATTTTGTAGCTTTCACAAAATTTTCCAAATGTGTAAGATGGTGGCATGAAGTCAATTTTAGGTTGTGCGTCTAGAATTTGCAAAGTCTGCTTTGTGAAGTCTGTTCTGCTGTAGCTGCAGCATGTAGGCAGTCTTTGTGTTCAGACCTCATGTTTTATATTAGAAGACTGCTCAGTAACATTCAGCGCAGATACCCTGGGCGTACTGGTTATTTTGATCTACCATATGAATTTTGATAATTCATGCGAGGCTTGATTTTAGAAGGTTATCTGTAGAAATTAGTAGAATTAAGTTGTAGAAATAGTTTCCTTTAGCCATCCGAAGATGAAAATAACTAGGACCTACCCAATATGGTGACTCAGGAATAACAAGAAACTCAAGACGTGTAAGTCCAGTAGCAGCAGGATTACCTAGACAGAGTGTCTGTCTACAACATGCTACACAGTTACACATCCTTGCAGTCATCTTGTAGTGATTCATTCTCTGTATCTGGGACAGCTAATATCTAAGTAAGTCCTCAAATACTTTTGAATATATAAATGTCTACAGATAAAGGAAAATTTAGACTACTGCGTAGGATGGAAAACAGCTATTTAAAGATTTAGAGGGGGGATACATTTAAAGAACTCAGACCTTCCTGAACTGTAATTCATTTCCTCACACACATCTCAGAGAAACAGATTAAAAAAGCCCAGTGTAAACCTGTTGACAGTTATCCTGAGTTATGCAGAGCAAAGTCGGTGTGAACTGGAGGTCCCAATGTGTCATGTTTAAGTTAGAGTAATGGCACCTGTTTATATGAACAAAGAATATAGGCCCACTGCTTTTGAAACCCAAATGTAGTGGTTTGGGCTTGCTTTTGACTCTTACGGAATGTTCACCTTGCAGTCCTTGTGGACCTGTGGATACAAATTGTAAATTTAAGTCCTTAGCTTTTTTGGGGGGCCAGGGGGCCTGGGCAATGTGAAGAGTGCGAAGAAATGGGTTTTAAAGTTACTAGGAACTTTTTTTTCCTTTTTACTGCAAGAAGACATTCTTTTAACTGGCTCTGCAAAGTTATTTTTTGTAGCGGAGACTATATGTTGGGCACTAACATGTATTGAAAATGGACATTTTCATGCTTAAGAAAATGTCTACTCAAAAGGTGGCTTGTATGGGTGTTCTTTTGCTGCTACCAGCATTACATAAAGCTTCAGTATTTGGACTTTAATGTTTCACGTATTTAGGCTTTCTAATTAATTAAACATTTTGAGTAATCCTGTTTTTTCTTCGAATACTAGACAGATGTACATAAAATTAGATTATTTGGGGAGAGGCTAATGGTTTTCAGTGTTAAATGTGTTTTTCTCTTTTGCATCTGCTCCTTTCAGCAGATGCAGTCTTAACACTGTCTTCCTACCTGTTAATATGATTACTTGTGGCTAGGTAGGCCTCTACTGTCAGGCTGCATTTCTGCGTTCCTTGTGGAAGCTCTGAGGGCATTTATAAAACAGGCTAAATAACAGGAAAAGAAATGCTGAATGAATTTAGATTAAGTTGTGGGTGCTGTGATGTAGCTGCATACTTGCAGGATCAATTTGGGTAAATTTTTAAAAAAAAAAGGATAGAGAGACAAGAACGGAGTTGTTTACTTGCCCGGTGGTGTAGCTGTGACTGCCATGAACTCTTGGCTGCCTCTGGTGTCCGTTTGCCCCTCCGAGCTCCCCCTGCGATGCGCTCTGCACGTCCTCTGCGCTGGCCACCAGTCCGACTCAGAGCTTCATTCTCTCTGCAGCTGTCACCAGAGGAGGGCTATGTCTCTGCTAACGAAGATTGCTTTTTCCACGCTGCCCAGTCACTCGAGGAGGGCCCAGCTGATGCAGCCCTCTTCCGTGCTGAGCTGGCTCTGGTTAGTCACCCAACTTACCAAAGGTTTTGTTAAGTCTATGCGTTCTGTCATGGACAGGGGTTGCTTTGTCACTGTTGGTGCTTACCTCTTATCATTGACTGTCAATACGCTGTTCCTCCACCCTTGTTGGGACTGTTCCCCACGTGGCGGAAACTGGCATCTGGAGATATTGTCCATCTGCATGAGCTGTGGATCTGGCCTGTGATATTTTGGTTGCTGGAAAGCAAGGGAGCGTTTTGCTGAGATTTTCAAAAGAGCATGGCCATCCATTCTGCTTGCATTCATTGAGCGTCCCTTTGAAAATCTCACCTTGTGTGCAGGAATCTTCATGCACTTATTTTATAAATAAGTGTCTTCACCTTTATTTCGTAACATACCTTTTTCTACTTTGCCCGACACCCTGAAAAGTTTGTGCAGATCTGTTTTGCATGTAAACTAGCTTTATGAGGAATGCTTTCTGTCTTTAAAAGTTGTGAGCACTTAATCCTAATAGTGTTCTTTAGACTTCATCATCAATCAGTGATTATGAGGTTTGCAAGGTTCATGATTCCATTATATATAAATAATGGTACTTAACTATTAAAAAGTTGCCAATAATAATTCAAATAAAATTAAAAAAAAGGAAATCAGACTCTGCCAAGAAAAAAGAAATTGTTTTCCTGATGATTCATACTGATCTGGGCCTGATTGGGGAATTGATTTTTTTTTTTTTTCCATTTTTGGGAGCAAATTGTGCTTAGCAACAGAATTTAACATATTAAAACAACAAACAAAAATCCAAATCAAACAAGAAAAAAAGCTAGATGGATTATTTCTCACAGAAAAATCTGTGAATTACTAATTCCTGGATGTTTGTTGTCTTTTGACATATTTGCAACAGTTTGCAAAGACTTTAACAATATACTTTTAAGAAAGACTGCCTCTCTTCTCTACCTCGGTTTGATATATTGGTACAATATTTAAACTACTAGTTACTTCAAAGTAACAGGATTTGACTTGTTCTGTTCATTGAGAAGAAACAGGAAGGAATTAGGTTATCAGAAATATGCTTTGATTAAAAATGTGTGGAAAAAAGTCAGATAAAAATTAAGGGCATAAAAATTTATTTCTTACATAAATCTTTTTAAAATAATACTGAGGAATATTGAGAATGCACAGCTAGATAACAATACAGTTTAAAGTTGTCAAAATTGTCCATCTGACTTAATTGCAATGTATTAAATGAACAATTACATGTCTAGGGATGGACTTAAAAGGTGGACTACGGTAAATAGGTAAATAGGATTGATTATTGGTAAATCTGCGCTCAGATTCTAAAGATCTATCCTCTTTTTGCACAATCCTTTCTTAGTTTCAGTCTCCCTTAGCATTAATATGCATTTTCCAAAAGATGGAATAGAAGTAAGTGCCTCAAAGGACTAGTGTCAATTTGATGCTTGTTCTTTGAGGTTGAGACAAAGAAGCAAAAACGGTTTATTTGTTCCCTCCAGAAAAGATACCTTCTGATATCACTAGACAGTAGTGCTATTACTGTTGTGAATTCTCTGTGATAAATTCAAAATATGATTAAGAATAAAGCCTAAAAAGTATGGCATTTAGATCTCATCTCTGCAGATTACTGCCTGGGTGCCCCTAGCTGCTTCCCAAGAGTTTCTGACATGGTCATGATTCAGAGATTGTTGAGCTACTTTATATTAGCATACACTGCTCTCTTGAACTCTACCAGAGAAGATGAAAAGAGAATTAAAGTATGGTATGTGAAGTGCCGTCAAGTTTGCTTTAGGACTGAATTTTGCTCTAGTATTTGGGAAAAATGGGAATCTTGAGAAAAATTATTTTAGAAAATAGAAAAAGATTAAAGAACACTGTCAATGCCTGGAGCACTTTTTGTATTTATATTTCTTTTTATAACACAGGAGAAAAGTCCTTTTTAATCTTCTTGTTATTGAACATATGATTGAACATGGAAATATAAAATCAAATATGTCATGAATGTTTCTCATAAATGTTTTGGAAAGTATTACACCTTCCAGAGGATTATGTTTGGAGTGTTTTTAAAAGTGACAAAACCTATGAAGTTGGTTGGGGAACATTCCTGAAATGTGTCTTTTAAGTGAAGTTTTTTATTGTTCCATCATTAATTATTGTTAAAAGAAAAAAAAAAAAAAAGGCAAAAAAGGAAAAATAAATCCCTAAACAGAAATAATCCTGAACACAGGGAGTGGAGCAGGGTTTTCTTAACATCTCGTACTTCTAATAATAGGCATTAGCCTGCGTCAGCTCCAAATTACATTTCAGTTCAAACTCCAGTTTTATTTCACGTATTTCTTGCAACCTCTGAAGTTGGAGCAGGATGAGTTGCAACTGGAGGCAGAAATTTTGCGTGTTGCGCAGCACATGTGAAAGCTCCTTCGTAAAGCCCGGCACGGATAGCTAAATAAATAAATAAGTAAATGGAGCGAGGTGCCAGTCAGCGTGCGGCGGCTGAGGTGCGTGTGTTCAGGGCTTACGCGGAGTGGAGCTGAAGCGGGATCCCGGCTGATTAAGTTGCTGTTGTTGCTAGGTGGACTCCAGTGAGGCAGACCTGGCGGACGAGTCCACCTTCGGGTCGCCGTTCTGCCCGGACAATGATGGCTCCTTCCAGGCGTCTGTGCTAGCCCTGCGCGGCAGCGCCGGCAGCGATGAGCTCGCCCACAGCCTCTCTCTGCCGTCCTCTACTCCCAAGGTAACGCGAGGATGGGGTTTGTGGGTGGCGGATTGGCCGTGCCTGGGGGAAGGCTCCATGTTTCTCCATGACAGTAGCTTCGCTACATGGAAAGGCACCGTGTTGTCACAGTTCCATCTGCACCCATGTATGCTGCCGTGTAAGGTGCGGTTTTGCTGTGGGGAAGTGCTGGTGTCTTTTGGATGCCCACACTAAGGGGAAAAGCATCTGGACGGGTCAACACTGGGGCTGCCCTTATGTGCGTTTGGATGAGCGGCTGTGGGACTATTTGCAATGTTAAAGTTGTGGTGAGCAGTCTGCTACAGAGAGGTTAATGGTTACTGCTTCAGAGGTGGTTAGAGCATGCTTGCACAAAGTAACTGAGCTACTCTACAGTATTTTAGCCATAAAAAGCAAGAGTAAGCTTTCATCACAAGTTTTGCTTTTATACAATGCAGTTAAGGACATTTGATAATGCACAGTGTTCTTGAATCAAATGTTCACAACAATACTGTAATTTCACAGTCCAGTTATAGCATTTCAAAACTCTCATTACTAATTCAAGTAGTATATAAAGTCAGTAAATAAGTTCCTTAAGATTACTTATTATTATTACCAGTCACATACCTATATTGAATTGTTTTTGATGTTAGTGATGGTGTTTAGTTTCTCTCCATGTCTTTTCTTCCTCATTTTTCCTGTCAACCTGCAGATTTATTTCTCTAATCCAGAGTCCTTGAAGTTCCTTCTAGCGCTCATGATCTTTGAAAGCAGCAGCAGAGAACTTCCTTCCAGGGTTCTTCTCCATGTATGCTCCTGCACAAGGACCCTAGGTGCCTCTTTTTTCTCCACAGCCGAGCCTCAGTAACTGTCTTTATCCTTTCTGGACTGTGTTCAGCCCTTGCAGGGTACTTCTCTGAAAGCTGAGTTCATCTTCTAATGGACTCTCCTAATCCGCAGTAGAGCATGTCTTCGCTGTGCCAGTGGGACAGCTTGTATTGTTTAACTCTGTAATTGTTACTTAAAGGGATTATGCATATTGCATGCTGAGAAGCATTTTATGAGATACAGATTGGATTTACATTCTGTACAGTGCTGAGGCTGTCAGAAGCCCTAAGTTATTTTCAGCATTGACTTGAAGAGGTCTTTTGTTCCCTCATTGTTTTTTAAAGATCCTTGTTCTGACATTTCACTTTTTGTGCAGTCACTTGAAACACCATGATCTGACTGTTAAGTTCTCATCTCTGCAGAGTTAGGAATGACTTCATGAAGTAAATGTGGTGAGGAAATAAGTTTTTAAAAGACAACTTTAAAAGCAGCGGGGAGATGTAGTGAACAGTTAGGTGCTATGAGGAATGCAGAGGTATTTCAGCTATTTATGGTGATAAGGATGACTTGAAATACAGTCATTTCTCATTCCTTTGTTGTCACTTTTAAAGTAGATGATGTAAAACATGTTAAAGCAAAGTAATATAAATGGCCTAATCAGGCCCCACATTCCTGCTGCCATGAATTCCTGAAGATATGTTTATCTTAAAAGATTAAAGCATTGACCTCTCTTTAAGTGAAACAAAAATAAGAAAGGATATGCACCACTGCTTGGTATCTAATAGCATATGTAATAGATGTTGAATATGATGTGGATTTTGATAATGAGTGTGTTTTCACTGGTTTGGAAATGGTTATATAAAAGGACTTTAAAGTAGGCATGACAGCTGTTACTGAAACCTTCTGAAATCATTTAAATAGATTAGAGTCCTAGTGTTCTGTTCTCTAAAAGGTAGGAAATGATTTCTTGATTACATCATGCTATTAGTGGTATTTAGGCTTTGTTCATTATCTTCTCAGAAGTTGCTTAAAGCAATTGTTCACAGGTGAATAGTTTTTGATGATTGTTGGGGACAATTTCCTCCAGAATAGCTGCCTTCTTTGTTCTTGTAAAATTGTGCTGATTATAGGGAGTCTGGCAAGCATGTTGTTTGCTCTTGGTGTCTAAACAGGAACTGACTAGCTTGCATCTATGTCTAAATTTATATTTGGATCCTTCTTTATATCAGGAAAGATTCAGTGTTACTTGGCATACAGCAAAAAGAATGAAGCAATTACTTTGGGGTCTCACTGAGTTTTTCTGGACTTGCACTTAAAGTATGACTGGAACCAGGGGAGTTCCCCTGGCAGGGACTGTCTCTTCATGTTTATATTCCAAGAGGTGGCACTTCTCTTGTGTGAAAAGTAGATCCTGTGATATCTTTAGTTTTGTTATCTGTATAAGAAATGTGTCAAAGAGCAAGTATTAATGCACTTCATGAAAAAATGCAGAAAATCAGTTCTAACAACTTTCATGGACAGTACAGCAAAATACTTTTTTGAATTTTGATTTAATATCTTCAATAATATAAGCTGGAGAAAAATCCTTTTTCAACCTTTTGGGAGAAAGAATAGAAGAATTAACAGGAACGGTAGCTGAAAAGCTAAGACAGACATAGATTCTTATGTCAATATTTATTCTAATAGGCAGTAAAACAAATGGTTTGGATATAGAACTTTTGAGTCCATGATGCTTCTGCTTAATAACTAACGACCTACTTATTTTCAATGTTACTTTGAAAACTGAGATGAAGTTTTTTTTTGTCAGAAAGTGGTTATTGGAGTCCTTTAAATATGGATATATGAAGTTACGCAGCTTGGACTCTTGAAAATATAGACAAATTTCTGTATTAAGGGCTTAGTCCTACTAGCGGAACCATTCTTGGTGAAACTTACAGTGCTGTCTTTGACAGCAATATTGTATTTGCATGTTGCTGTACTTTAAAACCTTGATGATCATTTTTGTTCACATCAGCCTGAGGGTTTTTTTTTTGTATTATTTCTTGTATTTTGTTCAATTAACTTGATTGTCGAAAGTAAACTTCCAGCATAAGCTCCTTGGAATTTCCCCTACTTTTTTATTTTTGCTATATATTTTGAGAATAAAGATCTGGGCCTGACAAAGTTCTTTTCCTTGAGAAGGATGACTATACTAGTTAGTTTTAATAACTTGCTGGTGTCATATCTAATGCGAAAAAATATGTGAGTTGATACAGCTGAAGTTAACAGAGTTTTGTTGATGAGTGATAAATTAGAATTGGAACCCTAATGTCTGACAATGATGATACTTGCTACTCTTGTTGATTTGTGGTACTAGGAATGGAAAAAGCAGAAAAATTACTGAGAAATCAAGCAGATTTTATAGTAAAAAACCTGTAGGATCTTTTGAAGATACTACCATGACAATAAATGTACTTATGTTCTGTAAAATCAGTTCCCACTGAAGATTTTAACAGGACATTTTCATTTTAATTTTACTAGAAAATAATGTTGTTAACTGTGTCCTCTGTTTAACAGGCTGTTGGAGAGGAAAGCTCAAACACTGCAGTTGATTTCCAAGTATCCAGCAAGAATCTGTATGACATGGATCTGAATCAGAGAGTGAGAGAGAAAATATCCCTAGCAGGCAAGAGCTTGGAAACTGCCACTGGTTTTACTAACAAAGACCTTTTGCCTCTGGATGTTTCGGATATCAACCAAAATGAAAATGAAAACACAGGAGCTTGGACTGGACCTCAGACAGTAGAAGAGGATGCACAAAATGCAAACCTTGCTACTACAGTGCAGCTGGATCCTATTGGAAAAGTAAATTTTTTTTTTTAAGAAAAAAAATAGATATAGAAACACTATATTAAATCATTAAGGAAAAAGTTTCTACAGAAATTTACACTGGAGAACTGCCACACATGGCTATTTGATTATAAATGTCAGATTCAGATGTAGTAAATCACATAAAAACATTGACTTTTTTAGTCAAAACAGGAGTTGATTTGTGGCTTAAAGGTAACCATCTCCCTGAAAGAAGAGGTTTTTGGGGATGTAAAAATCTGCCTGCTTCTCACATCAGTAGACCCTGGTGAACAGCAGTTGGCACTTGGTCTTACTCAAGTGAGGATTTTCTTTCCCCTTCCTTGTTAACCTCTGCAGATCTGTGGGTGTGAGGGGGAGGGAGACACATAGCTAGAAACTAGGGCTGGGAAGCTGAGGGAGGAATCTGTGCAAATGCCTGACATTCTAGTCCTCACACAAGGTCACGCAGTTCAGCTCATAAAATAGTTTGTGATGCTGCACGGTTTTTCATAATGACAGTCCCTGTGATGTGTGTTTATATTCCTTCCATGTAGTGATTTATTAAGGAACTCCTAAGAGAGCTGTTGTTTCTTAAAATACTTTTTTCAGCTTTCTTTTTTCCTGTTTTTTTTTTTTTTGTTTTGCCTTCTGTTTGTTTGTTTTTAGGAAAACTGCTGACTGAATAAAAATCCTTGCTTGAAATGTTTTTTTTTTGTTTAAGTCTTGGCATGTTGTCAGACATCTGTGGTGAATGAGTCAGACAGCCCTAAATTCATCCCCCTAATTTTCAGAGTGTAACTGATGTTCCTAAATTAAGACTTTGCAGTAGACTTTGCTGATTATGTAGATGAAAACAGGAACCTTATGTCAATGTGATCTCTGATGGATTGGCTTTTCAAATGTTTGTGTAAAGAATCTGCCTAACTGTGCTTTGGTATAAGGTGGAGTGAACTAAGGTCAGTCTTTCCATCTTGTTGTGAACTGATCTTTTTTGTTTTTTTCTCTCAGGATCAAGTGATTTTAATGGAAAAGAGCTGCCCAATGTCTGTGGAGGGAAGTTCCACAGTCCCAAATTCAGTCAAAAACATGTATGAGAGGACTATCACTATTGCAAAAGGCAATTCAAGTCTAGGTATGGTAGCCAATGTTTATGTTTTTGTAACCTCTTAATGAGTATCTCTTTCTGTTTCTTCCTTATGTTTCCTATTTTGAACCAAGTGACTGAATATTTTCATTTTAACGGGGAAAACCTGAGAAAACATAATATTTAATTCTTTGCAGCTCTTGGTCTTGAGCTGTGATAATAGGTCCAAATGTCACCACCTTCAGCAGAGAGGTGAAGTGTCTCAATGAGATTTTGTTCTCTTACCATAGGGAAAAACAGTTCAGTCCTTCCTAAATGATAACAGTATTTAATACACTATTTTTTATTGACTATAAGTTTATGTAATAAAGGGAATAAACATGAGGCAGCCAAGAAGTTACATACTGAAACATAAAAAAACTTTGGTCAAAGGCCTGCACATTCGGCTTACAAATACAGGTAAGTAGCAAAGGATCCTGATTTCCATAGTTACTCCAAAGGATCTAAACAAGCTACTTGCTTAATTGCTACCAAATTTATATTTCTGAGTGCCCCAATAGTAGTGAAAATCAGGTCATTGATTGCCTTAATGGACAATGCCTTCAGCTCAGATGCATGACCTGCTTGACTAACTACGGTCTTTACTGCCCTCACTGCCAGGATGCAGAGAAAGCAGGACACAGTGCAGTCCCACGCATTTGGGTTTTGTTAAAACAATTTTGTTGGTAATAACCTCTTAGCTAGGCAGAGCTGTGTGTTTCCTATATGGCTATGAGTGTTGTAAATGCAGTGAGCATATAAAGCACATTTCATGACACATATAACAGTAAAGCATGAAAACAAGCCTGGGGTAGGATGAGAACTGTCAGACATTAGAAGCATGAAAAGCAAGAATAGCCTCTCATTGTGTGTCCATGTTATGGATGTGATTTATGCTTTTTCCTAGGTTTTGACTGTAGACATTTTCTTCTATCCTGTGCTCTGGCTTGGTGTGCTGCCTGGGCACAGTGACCAGTTTACACACATGGCTGCACTGCTTTTAACTTTCATTTTTACAAATTGAGCTAAATCAAGAGCTGTGAATGAAGTTGAAAGCTGCAGCTGCATCAATTATTTCCGTTGAGAACTGTCTTTTTTTTTTTTTTTCTTTTAAATGGCATCACTCATAGCTCGTAATAACTGTCCAAATCCAGTCATAGCTGGAGCTGTATGCTTTTGTGAAAGTAAGAGCACTGAGCGCACACATGAAAGAGGCAACTGTGATAGGATTTTTGGTAATGAGATCTCATTTGAAAGGTTTATGTGAATGTAAGTACGAGGGTATCCTCGAAGGGCACCTACAGTTTCTGTCTGTGATGTGTTTAGCATGGTGACTCCACTCACCTAGGAGGCAGCAGTTAGGCAGTAGATCTCTATTGTATTCTTTCTGTAATAGCGAGAGATAAATTAGGGCCTGATACAAGTCTGATACGCCCATATTTAAATTATATGAAGTGCAACTAGCCTAACCACAGCTGACATGATTACCTAGAAAATCCTAAATACAAATCTCCAATGTTCCATACTTCCATAATCTTTCATCTCCTTAATATTAATTGCCATCAGGATGATGGGTTTGTGTTCCTTCCAAAATGTTAAACAATCACTCCCACATACTGAAATAGACAAGTATATTCCTGTGTCTAAGAAGATTATTGGACAGCTCCTTGCTAGTCAGGGCCACTTTCTTTTTATAGCTTGACAGCTGTGCCGATCTCCACTGCAAATGGATGTGGGGAGCCAAGACCAGTGAAAGCTGGTAGTTTTTCTGGAAGGAGTCCTAAAAAGCTCAAGTGAATATTAGTGTTGTTTTTTCTTCTTATTAGTGTATTTTTTATTCTTTCAGACAGATGTAGAGGCAGATGTTTGTATGCTTGGCTGAGTTTGTGTTCCCTGGAGGCTAGAGCTGTTTTCTAAAACCTACTCAGGCAGTTCACAGGCTGTAGTGTCTCCCAAAGTGTGAGAATATTTCTCTATAGACTCACACTTTGCTTTTGTAGTCGTGTATGTATATAAATGGATGGTTGTATTTTTTTGTAATTGTTGCCCCGGAGGCTCTTACTGTGAGCAGCTATTGCTTTGTAATTTTCCTCCATCCACTCACACCCTAGAAAACATGGCAGAGCTTTGCAGATACACAACTGTGCTCAGTTAGCAGGGTTTGCTAGCTTGATGTTTGCTTGCAAAACCAGGAGAATGGCTTGTCACTGCCCCTTCCTCCAGGAAATCTTGCTCTGTAAAGCACTCTTCATTGAGCTGCTTATTGTTACTAAGGGGCATCTTCTGTGTTCGTCTCTCCACAAAAAATCTGCAATCTCTGCAGGTAGCTTTCCCTTGTTTGGCTTAGGAAAGAGCATTTTTTCCTAGAGGTGTTAGCAATGTTCATTTCACCACTGCCGTGATGTAACAGAGAGAACTCATGCATGTAAGAAAATTCAAAATAACATGTGAAAACCTATAGAAAATAAGAACCCAAAGCAGGATCGTGGGGGTGGAGAAGAAGTGAGCATTACCCTTTCGCCTTTGGAGAAGAGTGTTTAGTTAAGTGGTGTGTAAGTCTGGAGAAGCAGCGTACTGCTGTGCAGCAGGTGGCTCAAGGAATATTCTGTATCCTTTGGCAGTGTGAGGGCTCTGGCAGAGGTCAGGATGCACTTCTGGGCCCCCGTGGTCGGCATGAAGGCAGTGCTGTCCGCTGTGGAGTCTGATCCATCCTGTGGCCTCAGCCATCCTGTGTTTCTTTGCAAATGGTCCAGCTGTACCTCCACAAAGCACAGCAAAATGTGAAGCATGAAGTGAGAGAAACATGTGCGAGTGAGATGAATTTAACTGGCTTTAGAATGAACTTATTTATCCGTTTGCTCTTTTTTTCCCCTCCTTTTTTTCCCTTCTTATTTCCGTCCCCCCCTAACTTTTGTTGGTAATGAGTTTGATATAGGAGATGACACAAAGCGATTATATTGTGATTGTGCTTTGTAACTCCTGTCGCCTGTTGGGAAGAAGGAACTGCAAGGAAAACATGAGCAACGCAGTGGTTGGCTAGCTTTTACCTTCATTTAATCAGGATTTACATTCTGTCCCTTGAGACTCAGAAGAATGTGAAAGCATGTGTTTTGACCTCTATAAAGGTGAGAATTAACAGTTGTCTGTTGCATGCCTGTTTCACTGTAGGGATGACAGTAAGTTCTAACAAAGATGGCTCAGGAATGATAGTCCGCAGCGTCATCCACGGAGGCTCAATAAGTCGTGATGGACGGATTGGTGTGGGGGACTGTATCCTGTCCATTAATGAAGAATCAACCTCTAACTTAACCAACGCACAAGCCCGGGCTATGCTAAGGAGGCATTCACTCATTGGTCCAGATATAAAGTAGGTAAAGCTAGAATATGAATTATGGTAAGAAAAGGCTAAGAATTGAAAATTGTCTGTAAATATCCTAAATTAGAATTTTGTTTTGTTTTGTTTTACAATGTGAATTCATCTTTAAATTACAGCTTCCTGTAGATAATTCATCTTCAGATTACAGCTTCTTGGGTTTGAAAGATAAAATCATGTGTGTAAGAGGCTTTGGATGTTTTTAAAAAGGGATTGTCATTAATTATCATCATCATTGCTCTCTTGATTGGCTTTATTGAAGGAATAGGATGGCTCTGAGCATTTAACATGGGTTTGATTGGATTGCTTTTTTTCAAAATTGGGCTGTTTGATCCAGCATTTTCATTGTTAAAGAGTTGTAGTCAAAGCTCTACATTCACAGTAGACTCTTTCTAAAGAAAGTAAGATATATTTGTGTTTCTGAAACATGAACTGTCCTGCCATTGCACAGATGATTTTATATGATAGATCTCTTTCTAATGGATTTTGCTCTTGACTGCCAGACAGAAAGTATGACACATGATATTAATGCAGAAAAATAACGTTTGTGAAAGTTTCAGTACATCTGTGAGAAACAGTAAAACAGTCTATTTTATGAAGTCACTTCCAGATTTTTATTAGTATTTATAAAGGAGCTGTTATTCTAGTATATAAAGGTCTGTTCTTCAGAGTACTCCTTAAAAACTTGCATTTTTTTTAACAGAACACTTGAAACGTCCATTTGCTGATTTAAATTTCTTGTCAAGTTTTTTAAACTTACAGAATTTATCTTTTCTTTAAAGTGACTTTTTTTTTTCCTAACTGTTATGGTTGTGGAGTAATCTCTGCCTGCATACATACAATGTAGAAAGGGTGTTTTCTAAGCAGGTTCTTAAGATGGAATCCCAGGCTTATAAATGCAGGATTTGAAGCTCAGAGAAACTATTAGCTGTTTTTCTCAAATCCAATCTACGTTAGTAGATGGGTTCAGGTCTGCTTGTGGTATCGACAGAGCTCCCTATGCAGGATGCCTCTGTTTGTTTTGGAGAGTGGCTTTGAAAAAGAACGATTCAGGTAATCGTAATGATTACCTACCAGGTGCCAGGTGACCATGTTATTTTTTATCCATTAAAGGGGCTGTGCAACATTTCCTTTTTCCCCTTTATTCTGGTTTTGAACAGATCTCGCTTTTGAGAGAAGAGCCATGCAAGGAATCCTCACTAAGGGCAGTGGGTTTGATTGTCTGCCACACAGCTCTCTTGTGCTTAGGATTTAAGGCAGACATTTTTAAATGATGAGATATGGTCATATAATGAACTACATTACTGCCACTGCTCTCATAAATATGAGTGAGCCAGGGATGATAAAACGTGAAACTGAATATTATTCTAGCCTTTCAAAGTGTATTATGATTCCCACCGTGAGTACTGAAATTGAATCGGTATGTGCGCGTGCATGTGCTGGTATGTCTGCCTAGATACAGGAATGCCAGAGCACCATTTTTCCATGAGGAGCCTCTTATTAATGCTGATGTTATGCAGTCAAGCACAGATATGTTTATTATTTGTGCTTATCCTTTTGCAGCTGCTACATTTCATGCTATGTGAATAGAATTTTCATTTTGTACTCATAGTCATCCTCTGGATGGTCTGGAAGACCAAAATCTCATTCAAGACATGAGTATTTGGTTATCCTGGGAAAACACACTATTTTTTTGAGAGAACCTGCTATTTTTCTTCTTGAGAAGAAAAATTCTGACAAGAATTTTGGCTTTCACTTTATATTTTTTGGAGCATTCCTCTGATAGGTATTGAAAACAAATCCAGCTTCTTCATGTCAAATAAATGAAAGACCAGACCTTTGGTAGCTTCCAGATCTTACAAGAGTAATGATGGATTTTTATTTTCCTACACAGCTTTGGTAAAAAGCTATTCTGTCCATATAGGTGAGGTTCTCTTTAATTTGTACTTTAAAGAGCAGAAATTGCTCAGAAATAAATATATTATGATACAAGCCTGGGGAAATGTCCTATATCAGATATTTGGAGATACAGAATATAGGAGTACTGTTATGATTCCTGTTTGCTCAGAGGACTAAAATGTAAACCTCCTACTGTAAAGATAACGTGGTACAGCACCATGCAGGAGGTGTCAGTGATTTAATGATCTGCCTTTCAAACAAGCAAAAAAAGAGTTTCTGCAAACAAGAGTGTACAGTCACTCAGATGTGGACTCATGATTATTGATCCTCTTTATCCATACAGGGCTGCTGAGTTTTTTGAGGTACTAGATTAGTCCCAAAAGGAGATTCAGCAGAAGTATTTTAATTTAAAAGCATATATTCAATGGCCAAAAAATCTGAGAAAATATCAAGGTGTTTTTAATTGGTAAATAAAATACTGTTTTATTTTATTCAAGAAAATTTTATTTTATTAGTTCAAACTATCTGAGTTCCACATTTCTGTATTTACTTTTTTCTCCCTTTGTATATGGAAAACCAGATGTGAAACACATTCTGTTTCATTTCTCTCCCCACCTTGCCAGGAGTTCTTATGTTTCTACAATAACAGCAAGAGGTTTGTGCTCAGCAGCAGCTGCTTGTAGCATCTGCAGGGTAATTACTGAGCTGAATCAGAATTCACCTACCTTCACCTAAAGTGTGGGGATGAATTTGTGATCAAGCAGTACAATATTCAGTGCAATTCTGTTTTTCCATGCTTGTTAGTAATCACTGCTATAGACACTAATAAAGTGCAGATGCTTCTGGGAGATATGTAGACAAAGTGGAGGTGGAATGGGAGACAAAAAAAAGGAAGGGAAAAAGAGACAGCAAAAAAGACAGAGAAGCAGCTCACACTTTTAACTACATAAGTATGCCTCACGCATTCAACGTGAGACATTGACATTTGTTAACACCATTGTAAAAAGATGCTGCATCATATGCTTCACGTTCTAGATCTTCTCCAGCACCTGCTGATGATCAGGCCCTCTTTTATGTGTGAGTATTGGTGATTAAAAAACTCATTACGGCTCTGTGTTGCAACTTGTCTGTAAAACCATTTCATGCTTTTATGACATCCATAATGTCAGGGATATATCCAGATATAGGTACATGTTCTGAGTGTGTTTGTCTGTGTGCACATGAATATAAAAATGTGTATGTGTGTATGTATATTTATGCTTCCACAAATCTGTATGGCTTTAAACCTAAAGATTGGAGGATGCTTCCTAAAACTGGAGTGAAATTACCTCTATTTTAAAAGAAATTTATATTTTAAATTTCGTCTGTGTTAGCCATCCCGAATGTGCTCAGAGCACATGGGTGTATGTATAGGGTTCATTGTGAGAATTGACATGAGTATGATGTACTGATATCTGGATTAATCTCAGTGTCATATTTTCTGTGGCACTTACTTACATTTTACTTTTGTCGCATATAAAAAGGATAGACCCTAATTGTTAATGACAGTAATCTGTCCTGAAGGTTTCACATACCTTGTTATGTGGTTTGTTGGTGTTTCAAGGTTTTTCGTGTGGCTGTTCAGTCAAGCATGTGGTAAATGTTCCTCTGCATGCAGTGTTGTGTTTACAAGACGTTTCCATACGTACACCATTTGGTGTTTCCATCGTCACTGCTTTCATTGCTAGTGCGTTTCTCTGTGGTGGGGAAGGGAAGGTTGTATCATGAAAAGGGAAGTCCTTGAAAAAGGAAAAAAACACTTCCTCCTTGAAGCTAAACAGCTATGAAAGAGCAGAAATGATCAATCCTTACATATACTTTCCCTTGGAACTGTTGGTAGCTTCTCTTGGAGATAAGAAGTGCACCTGAGTAGTAAAGCAGTCATTTATTTGTTTCCTCTGTTTTCTCTGTCTTCCCCCTCTTTTTCCTGTTATTTGCTTCTCTTATTTTTTCTTCCCTCCCTGTGGTATTTTAAAACAGATACTGGTCTGGATACCTGGCTTGCAGTACGTTGACAGAGGTCCTTTGTGGCAGCCCCAAAGCACGTTGTGGTTGTGGTCCTGCCACCAAGGTCCAGCTGGGGGCATGCACTAGGCAGGATATCTTCAGACTTTGCTGAGACTTTCAAGAAGTGAGCAAGGAAAGAGAAATTTGTTAGCTGTGAGGGTCATATCTACCTGCTAGGAAAGGAACAAATTATTGGCACATGCAAAATCCAAGGGCATTCGTGCAATCTGATCTTACTGTGCCTCACAGAGACAGCCTACCAAATGAGGGAGAGACAACCACTCAGCAAAGATGGATTTCTGTGAAACACACTCCCTCCAACTGATTTTCAGCAGAGCTAGCTTTGTGTGTTCACCTTCATTTCAGTAATAATCTGCAAAGGAAAGAGTTGAGGGTGTTTCTGATCAACTGTCACACCAATACTATAGCTTAGATAATAAGAGCAGTTGAGTAAACATTTCTAGTTAGCTGAACTTGGGAAATTAGCAGGCAAGAAACAGAGGAACTCTTACACAGAACATACCTTTTCCTGCATTTTGATCCATGTAACTTAGGGTTTTTTTATATATATGTGTTATTTTGTGATATTCAAGTAAATACTTGCAATAATTGTGAAATAGATGAAGCATTATTGAAATTTATTTGCAGATAAGAGCACAGAGCTGAGATATATGGAATGCTTTTTTGCTTAAAATTATACAGTTACATCTATAGGGTAAGACACTAAAATAGAGAAAAAAGTAATTCTCAGAGGAGCTAAAATTTAATAGCTCTCAGTGAAACAATAAAAATGTGAATTCATCTGTGGAAATCAATTAGGTAATTCAATTTTAGATGGCCAGTTTTAAAATATCAGAACAAATTGCTTGACTGTGGACTACACAATAGATACCTCTCTAAGAGAGTTGTGGGGAGGTATTAGCAAGTAACATGTAAGGATATTTGAGAGCATCCTTTGAGCCTTACTTTTCGAATACTCTCATATGATATTAGTTATTCGCTGATATAATTAATCTACAAGGTATTCCAGATGTTGGAGAGCATATGCTGTCTCTCCCCTATTAGCTGATTCCTCATGCTAACGTTGCATGGGGGTGTGGAGTGAGAGGTAGGGACTGCTGCTCTCCTTGGGCCTTGAGGTCTAGCAAAATCATATGCCTTTTGCTCCCTGCACAAAAGGACTAGGGGAGAGCTGGAATGTGTTGCACAGTCTCCCATCAGCAATCACTCTCTGATGCTTTCATGTGGGATGAATCTTGAGCCTCGGTGCATCTGTTTCCTGTCCAAGAGGCTGCCATTCTGCATTGTGTTACAAACAAAAGCTTCCAGCTACAGCTGAGCATAAAGGAGATGATCCAAATGTTCCAGCCAGCAGAAACACTGCTTGCAGTTCTAGTGTCTTTATTGCCACTGCCTTTCAGGGGAAAATTTATTATTTCCCACTTATTTTTATAGCATGAAAATTGATGAATTTGAGGGATAGGTGTATGTAACTGGATGAATGATGCTTTTTTTTTTTTTTTTTCACTGAAATGCAGTTTGCACATTTTGTGGCTTTTATAATGGCAAGAATCTTATGAGCTTACTGAATGGAACATCTGTAGCAGCATTTGTCCCTCTAAGAGTTTTATGAACACAATACAGCGCATTAAACACTTACAAAATTGGCGACACTGTCGTGCTTGAAAAAAACAGGCTAAAGCAGAAGAGAAAATAGACTTTAAGAAAGAGAAAAAGCAGGTGATGATATGTAGTTCGTCTCTTACAAATAGTGACCCTTTATTGCACTTTTCAAGATATAGTGGCTATGAGGAGATAGAATGTAGGGTTTTTTTGTTGTTTCTGGATTTTTTTTTTTTAACAATATTCCTCATTCCTTATTCTCGTTCCTCTCCTTCCTTCTCTCAGTCTCCCTGTGCTATCTCTCTTTCTGGTGTTCAGCTCTGCTCCACTTATGCCAAAGCTTCTGCAGTCTGCTTCTCACTTGGCCAGTGAAATATGACTGTCCGAATATCCCAAGCTGTCTGGAAGAGCACAGTGATGTGGTAGGAAGGATCTGAGCACGGGCAGGGCGATTGCTCCCTGCAGCTTAGTTTTTGTGCTCTAATATGTTTGTGTGTCCCAACCCATGAATTTTTTTTCACCAAAACCTAAAACAGATCCAAAATTTCTGTAGAATATACAGAGCTAACTTCCATAAGCATTTTCATCCAGCATGTAGAGTGCACACCTCCCAAATCCAAATGCAGTGTTTGTGTGCATTTAGTATCTCTATTTTGAATACGGCTTTCATCAGGGCTGTCTCAACTGTATTTCATTACTGTCCGAAAATCATTTATTTAAAGCGTAGTAGTGAACCCTATGTAGTGTGCTGTTCAGCTACCTAATTTGAACATAGATACTATTTCTGTCAAAGTCACATGGATTGTATGTAATTTTATATTCCCAAGATATCAGCAAGATGTCCTTGAAGTCAGTGGCTGTATGAAGTAGTATTTAGTGGCTTCCATGTACCCATTTCTCACACTCATCAAAGGTACGACCAGCACTTCTGATGTTACTTCAATCATATTCTGTTCTTTGCAGTGTTACCTATGTGGCAGCAGAAAATTTAGAAGAGTACCGAGCCAGCTTAGGACAGCAGACAGAGGGATCTGGGCCACTTGATCCTTATCCTTCACATACGGTCAGGTGAGTCAAAAGACTTTTACTCCCCCTGTGATCACTCTCCCTGGTTTTATTTTTGTCCAAACAGAGGCAAACTTTGTATTGTTCTGCTCAGGCAAATCAGCTGGGGTTTACTGGGCTCCAAAGATGAAAGATCTTCTTCAGACTAGCAGCTATCACAATAAAAAGTTGATGAGAATTCATTTTTTTGCTTTGACTAGCAAATTTCATAGGTGTTTCTGGGTTGATAGACTTTATTTCATTCACTTGCTCACGTAATTGTTCTGTGAAAAATGTAGGTTGTGTGCCTATCCTTTATTTCTACTATGCTTTTTTGTTTCTAAAAACAGCAATGTCAAAACAGTAAGGAAAAATACTGATATGATACACTAGTATGAAAGATGAACCATAACAAGAGAAAATAGTTATTTTAATCAAATAGGAAGTTAGACTGTGGAAATTTTATGAGTGAAGCTATTTGATCTATGTGTGACCATGAACTCTCAATACTTGCAGCATTTAGTGCAGAATTTAGTGTTGGTCATCCCTCCAGAGTGTATCTGCAGAGAATGAACTGTGCCATTCTTTTCCTTTGATTTCAAAAATTCAGTACAACTATGAGCCGAGATATTCAAAGTGACTAATAATTCTCTCCCTCGCCCTGCCTTTTTTTTTCCCCCACATTTTTATAATCTGGTCTTTGAGATCTTTTAAGAGACTTGGTTTTAAGGGAATGCATATGGTGGTTTCTGATAAGTATTCTTCCTAAATATCTGAAGAGAGAACTCAGAGCACTAGCTGGTTTTGAGGACAGATATTTTTTCCTTCTGTTTTTGAAACAATGAGCAAAACATAGTCTTTTTTACGCTTTAAGTGTCACTTTTTTATAAAGACTTAGTTGCCGATACAAATGAAAAGGGAATTCCCAAATACCACATGTCTGCTAGACACGTTGTAAGTCTGCTACTTGTCTGTTGACTCTAGATGGTTGGCAGTTGTGCTCTAAAAGTGTTTTTGCAGCATAAAGGGAACAATGAAAGGCAAATATAGGTCTAATGCATTTTAAGTGTTTAAAATTACTTTTAAACTGGATTTTGAGTTTGTTTGGTAAAAGAACTCTTAACTAATACATATTTTCGCATCTTCTGGAAGATTACTGGATTCTTTCATTCATATGCAATTTACAGGTAGTATACAAATTCTGAAGCTAGTACTGTGGTACAATACATTAAATTTTGCTGTGAAATCTGTTGATTATGTGCATTTTTAAAATATATTGCATCTTCCTCTTTTTCAGCAAGGAAATTCCAGAACTTCCAGAACGTGAAGAGGGGGAGGGAGAAGAAAGTGAACTTCAAAATGCAGCTTTCAGTAACTGGAACCAGCCCAGAAAGTAAGTACAGATCCAATGATCGTGTAAAATTTAATCTGCAGAAATTCTAAAAAAAGTTAAAATTGTGATATATTTCAAAACAAATAAGAAAACAACAGAAATATTGCATTAAAATGTATCATACTTTGCAATAATTTTGTGTTGACATTATTGACATTGGCTAAATCCATGCACTTTGTTGATTTCCTTGGTAATTTGTCTTTATGCACTACATCTATGGGACCCCATAGGAAGAGATAAAGAAAATGATTCAAAATTTTAATTAGAAGCTGAAAAAAAAATGAAGGGCAGTAGATACAACTACAGACCCAGTGAATAACGAGCAGTGAGAGACAAACTCTGCAGGAAGAGTTATCTGTGAACGGCTTTTTTATAAAAGGGTGCCGATAGTTGGGTCATCAGAAGGCAGAGCAGAGAGGATGTTATTAAAGTCACAGTAGATTTTCACTTACTCTTGTTTTTGCTTTTGCTGCGACAGGGTTGAACTTTGGAGAGAGCCTAGCAAGTCGCTGGGGATCAGCATCGTTGGTGGGCGAGGGATGGGGAGCCGCCTGAGTAACGGGGAAGTGATGAGAGGGATCTTTATCAAACACATCCTGGAAGACAGCCCGGCAGGCAAAAATGGCACGCTGAAAACCGGAGACCGAATTGTGGAGGTATTGGCTCGCTTCCCTTTGCTCCCACCACCCTTCACACTTTAGGAGGTGCCGAGATGGGTGCTCAGTCTTGAGGTGACACCTGTGTGGTTGCTCCAGCTGGCAGCACTTGAGCCATGCAGTGATACCATCTGCTGAGTCTTGCATGCAGACAGCTTGAAATTCAGTATATGTTCTGCTGTTGTATAGGTGGTTTGTTGCATGTACATGGGTCTCTTCAGCCTGTGGTTTTGTCTGTCTCTTTTAAAGGCAGAACACCTAGGGAAGAAAACTTATTTTGGTGAAGCCAAGAAGCTCTACCAGTGCATTCTGGATAGCAACAAAAATGGTCAGAGACTGGGAAATCAAATAAAGAAATGCCTGGCTTAGCTCCCTGTTAAATCTATATATCTTGTGTAGGAATTAAGGAATTAATCTTTCTTTTTCCTGCTGACATGAAGATACATGAATTTGACAGGGAGAAGTTGCAAGGAAGCTGGGAGCATGTATCCATGCCTGAGCATATGGAATATCAGTGATGTTGCAGAGAGAAATGTGTCCAGATATCTCATTTCCTCTTTAGCCTGTTCTGTGATTTTGCAGTGATTTCTGGCTTCCTTGTTCATATAAATTGCTGAATAAGTGTGCTAAAAGCCACATATACTTCCAGAAATTATTTTCAGTAAGTTGGGCATTACCCATCTTTATCTTTAGATTGCTGGGAACTTCTCCCTCCTGGATGTTGTTAGCTGATTCCACCAGTGCAAGCGTAATGGAGACAGATCATGGAGACTGACTCTCCCTTTAAAAGAAAGTGAACCTGCTTTAGATGAAAGATTTAGAACTGAGGTACTACATCCAAATACAAAACCTTGAAATAATGGATGGAAGAGCCTCCAATTTATAACAAGTTTGGAGGTAGAATTTTGCTCAGTGGCTACAAAATAAAAAAATAGTTATTAAAACTGAATATCAGGATTTTTATGAATGTGGTGGTGATTATTGTCTCTGTTAACATAGTGCTTGCAGAAGTGAAAGTGAGTGAGAAAATTTTGTTATTACTAGTGAGTGTTTCTAAATGAGTGGTGTCTGTTCCACAAGTTATGCCATACCTAGGCTTTCCTCCCTGTTAGTGCACAGAGTATTTCAGATAGCGGAGGTCACAGACCTGTAGCATTACTCTTCATATCGTAGGTTTCAAATACTCTCTTTCAGATCATTTTCTTTCTCTCCTTATTTTTTACATTCGATGGTTAAGTTTAAGATAGAATTACACAGTTAAAGAGACAGAAGTAATCCTTGTTTTATAGCTTCCTGTGCAAGAATTGCCACTAACAAGTAACCTGTGTTAGCTTGTAGCTTTTCTTTGTGGTCACTGTGAGAATGTGTTACTGATGCTAACCTCACCATAACATGGTTCTTACCTGGACAGCAAGAGAAAGTATTTTACAAACAAATACGTAGGAAGGCATAGAGTCAACCAAAGAAAGGTGTTCTTAGCCATCTTTTTTAAAGGCTTTCTTTAAGAAAAGAGAAGGCTTTTCAGCTCTAAAAAATTTAAGTTCTGAGGAAAAAGCCAAACAGCTAAAATTAGTCTTCATTATAAAGATTGTTATTATGGAGACTAATTTATTATAAAAAAAAGGTTGTTATTATAAAAAAGAAAAAATATTCTGTAGAAATATTATACCCCAAAATGAAAGATCCTCCAATTAGATCTTAATTTGGATCTTAAAAGTACTGAAGTTATTTTGAGATAGGATTTGCTTGAAGCAGTGTTTGGCGAATGCTGTCACTGTGTTCATATATTTTTATCCTCTGTATCCCATTGGCTGTGGGAAAATGAGTGGAGCTTGGTCCAGGAAGGTTGAATAACCTGTTTTTGAAACCATTGAGAATATTTAAAACCTGAAATATGTGGTTTGGAGCATATTTTTGTGCACAAGTCCCCAGCTCCTGTAGGAATAAAAGGGTAGCAGTAAAGGGCTGTTTGAAGTCCTCTCTGCACTCTTGGAAATCTCAGCCCGGTTTGTGCAGACTCTGCTGCCCTTCAGGCCAAGTCAGGTCAAAGTCCACTGACCATGGTGATGTGGCCTTAGGTTTCTGTAGAAGCTTCCAGATCAAAATCCCAAAGATGATTCATGATGCTGTTAGCTTCTTGTGATGATAAGATGAGGCCTTCCAATTACAGGTGGATGGAATTGACCTCAGAGATGCCAGCCATGAGCAAGCTGTGGAAGCCATACGGAAGGCAGGCAACCCTGTAGTCTTTATGGTACAAAGCATTATAAGCAGACCAAGGGTAAGCATAAAAAATATGAAGAGAGATATACTATGTAGTAGTAGATTAAATAAATGTTCAAGGTGGTGGTGTTTGGGAATGGGATATTTAATCCTGAAACTTCCGTCTCAGCTATTCTAGGAACAAAGATTTGATTTAAGTATTATTTCCATTTAGAATGAAATCGATTTGGAATTGGAATTATCCTCCAGCACGCCGTCCTCAAACTATTTTGAAAAGCCTCAAGAATGATAATTTGTTGGGGGGCAGAGTAGGAGTCTAACTAAAATCAACTCTTAGCGATTGACAGCATGTCTGAGGAGCGCATGCAGAAATACAACATCTGTTAAAATATTCATTGGACATTAATGAAAGGACATAGAAGTACACAGAAGTTTTCCATCACTAAGCTGCATGGACATTGCAGAAACAAGCTAATGGGCTTTATTAGAGTTGCTTGCATCACATGAAACTAAACTTCCTCGTTGTAGATTCTGTGTAAGCTGCATGTTTATTTACCACTTGTCTCATAACTCTTGTTCCCCAGCCAGAGTCTCTTTATAGCTGTTCTTCAGCTTCTGCTCCCTGTGGGCAGAAACCTACTAACCCATTTTATCGTCAGTCATCTGAGGTAAAGTTGCATGAATAAAATCTGTTGAATATTGGGGGTTTGATACTGGAGATGCTGAAATGGCTTTTGTGTTTGCTGTGAGGTGAACAACGTTGATATTACTGAATAATCAGGACACTGTTTGGGATGTGAAGATGCCATTACTTTATCACGCTTATTTTTTCTCACTTAGAGAATGCCCTGTTGCTATTTTTTATTACATTTCGTTCTCTCTTTTTTTTTTTTTTTTCCCACATATTAAGCGTGTTGGTTATTCTTTGATTGTTTATTAACAAACTTTTATTTCTCTGTTAGAAGAAGCATTGCAAATGCTCTTACTGTATACATGCTTTATGTTGTGATCTTTGTAAACAGCATTATTTTTATCGTCTTCATTTTCTGAAACTTGCATCTGTACTTTATAATAAGACCTTTGAGGGAATTTCCTGCCTCCATTCATGTGCAGTCAGCCAGACAGCTAGCTGCCTGCAAACAGGAGCTGCATTTAATACAGGACTGCTATGCGTTTAGTGAGGCAGTTGTTTTCAAGTGACATGTTGCTGTTGAGTCAATTTTTTTTTCATTTTTTTCTCTCTTTCCTTCTCTATTTCTCTCTTTCCCTCTCTCTCTCTCTTTCTCTCTTTCTCTCCCTCTCTCTTTCCCTCCCCGCCTCCCTCCCTCTCTCTCCCTCTCTGCTTCCCTCCCTCTCTCTCTTTCCCTTCTTCTCTCTCTCATTCTCTCCTCTCTCTTTCCCTTCCCCCCTTCCCCCTCTCTCTCCCCTTCCCTCTCTCTTTTTCACTCTTTCTCTCTTTCCCCTCCTCTCTCTCTATTCCTCTCTCTCTCTTTCTTTTCCTCTCTCTCTCTCTCTTTCCTCACCATTCAGGCTCCTGTAGGCAATGTGGGCTTCAGCATACAGCAAAATGGCCAAGATAATGCAAATGGGCTGTGTTGCAGTGATAAATTAGTTTTTACTTGCAAGCAGTTACCCAGCAAAGCTGTGTATCATTCTGATACTGCCATGTTATTTCTAAGAATGAATTTGCCATTGGGGTAATGGTGTCAGACAATCTGTAGAACTACAGCATTATGCTTTGCAGAATGCTTGCTTGCTTCTGATACCGAACATCCTGGATGCATTAGTGAAAAATAAAACATTCAGAAAAAGAAAATAATAAAAAAACTGTATTTCATTTTTTTGCTTTGCAAAGATCATAAGAAAAAAAAACCCACTTTATTTTAGTATTTGTTTTGCTTGTCCTAGTTTGTGCAAGAAAACATGCTTCATGCATAAATACACTGAATAAAATATACCTGTGTCAGTGGACTGAAGTGCTCTGTAGTTTATGATGTTAAGCAGTCCAAATAAATACAGTGTAGTTGCATGGATAGAAATACGAGTTAGTAGTTTTCTCTTATGTGCTATGCCATCATGACAAAATATAAAAGAAAAGATTTTGAACTACTGTGGACTGAGCTGTTTTCTGTTTTACTAGGACTTCACTGTTTATATGCAAAATGTCTGTGATGCTTTTTTTATTTGCATAACATTTTATCAAGCTACAGTTTAAAATTTTATGCAGAAGGCAAATGTGGTGGTTAAAGTATAATAGGATCATTTTACTCATAAATTACTTTTCCCAAGACTGTCTTTATACAAGACATCAAATGTGAATTGCATGCATAAGTAGAAAATCTTGCTGTATAGGGAAGACTTTGAGTGACGTGTCAGTGAAGAAATCTTGCTCACGAACAACTCTACAGCTCTACAGATTTAGTTTCTCAGTACTTAAGATGCTGTAGAGCCAATACATGGTTATCAAATTAAATAATTGCTTTTTTTTTATTTTGCAAATACACCAAAACTTCTGTTTTCAGGAATGTAAAAAAAAAAAAAAAAAAGAGGAAGTTAAACAGCAATATGCATTCTCTAAATTTATTAGTTAATGTAGCAAACCTTTTTCATTTGTTTATCCTTATTGTGCTTATCCAGCAGCACTAAGAGACATTACAGCAGGGAGCGATTCAGACAATAGCCAGAAGGGCACACCCGTTACCAACATTATTTTTAACCATTCTTTTGACAGCCTTTCCAACTTACTATGCAGTATCAGAGTTCTTTCTTTCAGGTAAACAAGTTTGTTCAAAACAAATCAGATACTAAAAGAGTGCATTACAAAAGCTCCATAAGGAATATGAATTAAATCCTTTATAAATTATAATTTATAAATTAAACTTTTTTTTTCCTAAATACTAAAACACTTTTAGTCTTAAAATAACACAATAGTATTAAGCAAGTACTTTGCAGGAGAAGACAGTTTTATTAAACTTTGAACTATATACACATGCTTTGCCTTGCACTATCAGTAAGAGTTAGATTTATTCTGCAGCTACACAGTTTTGTAGTTATTAGTAAAAAGATTTAAGAGGGTTCGGTGTGTTGAGATACATAGAAAAAAATTTGTAAATATCACAGCAACAGTTACATTTTCTGTTGTTCAAATTACTGAATTCTGGACTTTAGGGGTGGTGGGCCAGGACACATATGAAGTTCAGTGCTTTTCAGCTTCTGTTCCAGAAGCACAGAGCAAATGTGCTTTTGACGATGTTCCCATGTCTGTAGCAAAGTGCATGAAGGGATCTTTTTTGTTTAGCACAGACTGCAGAATAAATATGGTGTATTTCATGAGTCACAAAGGTTTATTCTGAAGTTTTTGCTTAGTTTCTATTATGTTTTCCTTTTAGAGCCCCTCCCTGGCTTTCCTGCAGAGCAATCTTTTCTGCAGGCCAGCTATCTTCAGCAGCACTAACCCATTTGCTGATGCTTCTCAGTTCAACACTAACAAGGTTTGATGACGACAGACTGTCTGCTTTTGACTCACCAAACATGCGCTTCTTTGCAATTTGTGTCTCTCTGTGCTTTCTTTTTTTTTTTTTTTTTTTTTACCAAATTTGGATAAAATACTCTGCTGATGAGGATGAAAAGTCTGTGTAGTGAGTTTAAAAGACACAGATCATGCGCCAGCATAGAAAAGTTTTGAAGAAGGTAAAAGTTCCAGCTACATTAATCATATGCACTCAGTCTGAACTAATCAAAACTATTAAAGGAGTAATTTGCCCAATTACAAAATCAGTCCCTGTGATATCTGTTAAAACAAAATATCCACCTGAGCGTAAATGATCTCTCATCAGTGTGAGACGTTTTGCTGCTGTGTATTTATTTGATTTTATTTGGTTAGGACTTTCCAGCTGTGATCTCTCTTATTTTGCATGGGAACAAAAAAAGAAAAACAAAAAGATTGACAGTTTTTATTTTATAATTAAAGTATTTTCCCCTTGCTTCTTGAAAATTTTTTTGATGTCCCATGAGCAGGATGTTGATATCTTTGAAAGTATGAAAAATGTTAGATTAATGGGGTTTTTTGTGCTTAGTGCTTACTGCATGTTATTCATATTGGGAAATAAAGGCTGAATTCTTATGTGCATGCATTTCTGACGGAATACAAAAGCTTCTAGATGCTTACACATCTTTGGAGTGATTGTGCCCTCTCTCGTTTTTCCTATGTTGCATTATGTCAGATGTCTCAAATGTGTAAAGAACATTTATGACATGTGCTGCATAGTTGTATGTATGTTTTTGAATTCTTATCCATATCTTTTACAGTTCTAAGGAAAGGGACTAGCATAAAAGGGTAACATAAAATCTGATGTGAATGATGACTTATTTTCTATGTCTTCAAAAGTATTTCTGGAAAACATTTTATGTATTTATGCAGACAACATAATGCTTTTTGTAGTTTTTCTGTAATTATATTTTTTAAAACTTCAGATAAGGATGGCATTTTGCCTTCTCTTCCACTTCTTCTGCAGGAGTGGACTAAGATTTATATACATACATTAAGATATTTCACTGAATCACAGTTCTTAATTCCTTGAATAAATGAAATTATTAAAATAAATATTATTTAAACTAAGCTATTAATTGTTAATGCTATATATTGCCGAAGGTACTGTAATATATGGATTGCTGTTTTCTGTTACTGTAGGAGGTATCGAATCCAGTTAGGGTTACCTTCCGTTGTTCCCCAACTAACCCTTTTGCTCCCACACCGTTCAAGGTTTGTCTTGATTCCAGTGAGTGGGTCGTACCTCATGTGTGCTGTGTGCTTGTACATGGTGTGTGATGACTTCCAAAATACTGCTCCTTCTCCCACACGTACCCCCTGTGCTGAAAGTGGAACTGCTCCAAGCTTGCTGCTGTTTTTAAATATGTCCTTGGCTGCGACCGGAGTGACCCTGGCAGCCAACTGAGTTCGTGTACTGCCTGATGCTTTGCGTTTTTAATGACATAATATGGAATATTATGTCATGGCATATTGGAAGTATTTGATGAGGTGAAACAGTGTAGTTCTTTTTTCGGAATATGGCCCGATTCAGAGAGGAAAAGTCTTATGTGTGCATAAGCAGAGGGAGCAACTGCTGCTGCAGGAGGTGCAGGCGTCACAGACCGACTTCTGGATACAGAACATAAGTGTCTGGCTTGGACAGTGACGCTCCTTTTGTGCTTCTCATTAAAGAGCCTTGCCTCTGCTTGCATTTCAGCATTTCTTTAAACACCAAACATGCAAATTTACATGTGTTTGTGCAGAGATGTAGAAGGAAGCATTTTTTTCCATTAATAAAATTTTACCGGCCGCAATTCATAAGGGATTGTCTCTCAGGATGTAAATGAATGTTCACACCTTATAGAAATCCAGGCTTTGAGTAATATGTTTGTTTTGGATTTAAAACACATAGATTACAGTAAATTCTATTAATCTAGTCCCTGCATTTATTTCTTGCTTTTTTTTCTGTGCATTAAGTAGCTCTGAGTTAAACCTCTAGGAAACAATCTGATAAATTGGTGCATGTATAGAACTAACTCAGCCTTTCTCACCTCTTTGAGGTGGTGTTCTGATGTTTCTCCATGTTGGGTACATGAATTTTTGATAGTGAAAACGGATTTTGAACTGAATTTTCATCCTAGTCAGATTCTGATGCGCAAAAATGTTTTTGCTGTAATTTTGCTGCTTCAGTTGAGGTTTATAGAAAACATATAACTATTAACATATTTTAGAATATATTTGACATAAACTGTAAAATAATTCTTGCATGAGATTTCAGTCATATAAGGAATCTCAACTGCGTACTGTGACCCAGAGATTTGAAGCACAGACTGACAAGGCTGAGGCAACAATACAAAAGTTCATAGGGCACTTAATGTGGCATTTCTAATGCAAACCATGCCCTTGGGTGTTGTTTTAACACTTCCCGCAGATTTTTACATCTATAGACTTCTTAGTGAGGTTCCTAGAGGAAATTTTTGAATGAGAAAAATCTTGTTCATCAAAAAGCAGGAACTGAAATAGGACATTTGCATTTTCTTTGAATCTTTGAGGCATACCAAGATTAAAGATAGCTTATTTCCCTTGAGAGGAGGGAACATCCTTAAATCTCAGTGTGACTTAATCGGTAGATTTGTGGTTCTCTTAAAACCTTCACTTGGAAGCTACACTGACATGGAGCCCGGCTGTGAAGTTGTGCAGGGTGCATGTTGTTATCCATTTCACTGTTGTCTTCAGAAAAGAAACTGTCACAGAGTTTCTGGCTCTCAGAGATGCCTTGTAAGGTGCTGTCTTCAGACTGAGAATATTCTGGGGTACCTGAAAATCCTGGACCTTGAAAAAAATGTTTCTGTTCTCACCTAGGTTTCATGTGGTTTACATCAAGATTTGTTTTGCCAAGCACCAAATTCTGTTTGGTATGGATAAGTTTCAGAATGATAATATTTGGGCATGAGTTTCTTGCCTGTATGTTTACTCTTATTTACAGTGCTGAGCAAGACAAAATAATACAAATCAATGATGTCATTTAGTCAAATCCTTGTCCCAAGTCATGTTCCCACATTCCTCAGTAAAACTGCCCTAAGTGAAGGCAATCCTTATGTTGTAGTATTCATATATGTTTATATTTTGGACTTTTTGGGAACGTGAAAAAATCATACATATCGAGACCAAAGCTAATTTTGTCTTTTGTGGCTGAATCTGTGTATTGATTTGATCTCCCCCACGTAACTTATAGAAAAACCAGTAAACAAGACTGAAAATATGCAATTACTGTGGATTTTTTTTTTCAGTTATCTACTTTATTTTATATTTAAATTTTCTTTCAGTTAATACTCCAAAATTTTTGCTTGACTGGAGGAATTTTTTTAATTTCTCTTTTTTTTTCTTTGCCCTTTCCTTCTACATGACATCCAAAGTATCTCACAGGAAGAAATTATATTTGCTAGCTTTTAAAAGTAAAATAAAATTCTTCTGTAAATACGATGCTAAATAAAAATTACTTGAGCCTTCATATGAGAGTTTTTCTGAAATGTGAAGTGGCACATAAAACTTTACTGAATTGGGCTTTCATTGTCAATGCTGCTTGCTTCAAATAATATTTTGGAGTGAAATTGTCTTTTACCTTGCCTAGTGTTTGTTTCCATCTTTGATCTTTGCAGCCTTTCTGTGCCGTGTTTTTCACTTAGAATTCCTGTTGCTTGGTATATAAATTTCAAATCCATAGTCATTGCCATTTTGACGTTTTTGTATGGTAGCTTGCCCTGCACAGAGTCTGCCTGTGCTTATCCACTGCATTTTTCTTATTCTCCACAGGCATCCAGTCAGTCAGATTCAGAGCTGGAAAAAACTTCATTTTGTAACTTGCCTCTGCCCCCTACTTCAGCATTTTCAGGAATGAGCTGTGATGTTGCACAGTCATCTTCCAGCAAAGTCCCGGAGGATGTGGAGAAGGAGGATGAGTTTGGTTACAGCTGGAGTAAGTTTATCATTTATTGTATTTTTTGAAATATTCAACATTGGAATAGCATTATAGCAGGAGATATGGGGTGTCCACTTCAGACTATTTTGTTTTCATATATTTTTTTCATGTCTTGGTTGTTAAGTGTTGCTGCCGGTGTGTAGTTGTACCTCATCAAATGCACACAGTGAAATACTAGATTAATTTCCTCCTGACGAACGCACTCTGATCTCTGTGTTCCTCAGTGGTCAGAGTTACTGTTATCTGAAAATGCCATTGCAGTGGAAATACTACTCTTTAATATAAAGTCTCTTTTCCCTTTTTTAAAGAGAAGCTTAAATATTTTCCAGAACTAAAGTGATTGAGAATATTGTTATAAATTACCTAGGCTTAGCTGAAAAGAAATTGTGCTGTACACTTAAAATTTCTCACCCAGTTTGGGATTCTGTCATTAAATAGTTCATACTGGAGACTGCCTTGGCTCTTCAAGTGACTTGAGAAACTTTCTAATGTGAATCCAATCTCTGCTGCCCACACTCTTACATTTAGAAAAGATCATGCAGCGCTATGGAAGTCTCCCTGGGGAGCTACACATGATTGAGCTGGAAAAAGGAAGGACAGGTCTGGGCCTTAGTCTCGCTGGTAACAAAGACCGATCCAGGATGAGTGTCTTTGTGGTGGGAATTGATCCAAATGGAGCAGCTGGCAAAGATGGCAGGTTACAGATTGCTGATGAGTTACTAGAGGTGAGTTTTTGCCCTGAAACACAGAAATACTAATTTGCAACAGAAATAGAAATAGATTCTTGGCACAGTATATTATGTTCGTTAGTGAACTCTATGACCTTTAAATCCACAAGTTGTCCAACCAGAAATCACTGTGTTACCAAATTTTCATTCTTGTGTCTGTCAAATAGTTGCAGCTGGGATTTTTTTCACCATATATACAAATATATATATATATGTGTGTGTGTGTATGTATGCACCTATATGGCTAAGAATGGATGAAGATGTCTACTTTTGTATTCTTTATGGAAGGAGAACATACTAGGGGTCGTGGAAGACACTGAAGCCTCTTTGTCCATCATCTGAGGAGTGCTACAGACTCTAGCTATACAACTATAGCTCTATATCTAGTTATTCATAGAATCGTAGAATCCTTAAGGTTGGAAAGGTCCCCTAGAGGTCATCTAGTGCAGGGGGTTCCCCTGCACACGCAGGGTCTCCTAGAGCACGGGGCACAGGGTGGTGTCCAGGTGGGTTTTGAAGATCTCCAGAGAAGGAGACTCCACCACCTCTCTGGGCAGCCTGTTCCAGGGCTCTGTCACCCTCACTGTTAAGAAATTCTTTCTCAAGTTCGTGTGGAACTTCTGGAACTTCAATTTTTGGCCATTTCCTCTAGTTCTGTTGCTGGCTACCACCGAGAAGAGGCTGGCCCCATCCTCCTCACTCCCTGTCTTGAGATACTTATGCCACTGATCAGGTCCCCTCTCAGGCTTCTCTTCTGCAGGCTGAACAGGCCCAGCTCTCTCAGCCTTTGCTTGTAGGGCAGGTGTTCCAGGCCCCTAATCATCTTTGTGGCCCTGCGCTGGACTCTCTCTAGCAGCTCCACATCCCTCTTGTACAGGGGAGCCCAGAACTGCACACAGTACTCGAGGTGCGGCCTCACCAGGGCTGAGTAGAGTTCATATCCATAATTCACTAACTGAATTGAGAGTTCATATCCATAATTCACTAATTGTGTAAAACTATAGCTAGTTGTGGACTATAATTATAGCTCTAACAGAAGTGTGATAATACAAAATATAATTATACTGTGTACCATGTACATTTACTGTATATATATATATATACATATATATATATACTTTGTACATAAAAAGGGAAGATCAGCAGCAGACGTACTTGTATTGTGGGCTCTGTATAACACATTTGGGCTGTTCTTTTATGCTGCCATGAAGAAACCCAGCAGTGTATGCATATCTAAAATTCCCTCAGTGAATATGAGTAGAAGTTGCTTTTTTTTGTTTGCTTTTTTAATAGCCTCAGTTCACTTATTATATCTGCAGATATATTCTTTGCTGTAACTTTTCCCACTCTCCAGAGCAGTAGGCAGCATGTAACTCACACTCATATACCCCATGTAACTGTATTTAGAGGTTTGCAAGTATACACTGGGGCAATGGTACAGTGAGATATCACAAAGCATGAGGAAAACCCTGGAGAGCAACTTAATAGGCTGGTGGGTGCAGGCTGGGAGAGAAGCTGAAGAATTTTTATCTCTGTGGACCCAGTTGCACACAGGAACTTGCAAGTTACAGAGTCCAGCATTACCTACTAGAAGACTACTTGAATCAGTTAAAATACCCTTTTTTTTACGAAGGTTAATATAGTAGATGCTCAGAACTCACTGAAACACGTATCTCCTGAGCCAACTTTCAGGTAGTTCCTTGTTTACTGTCTATACTGTAACTGTGCAAGAGGATGCTAAGAGGTCTTGACCTATGCATTCTTCAGGGAGGAAGAGTCTGAACTTACCTTTTGTGTTCACGAGTCCCATCAGTGGTGGTGGGCCATGTCCCACACCACCTACTTTTCCTGGTCCTTCACAAGCACAGGTGAACACCAGGACTGCTGCATCTGGACTGTGACCTTTCAGTCACAGGAAAGATGTCCCCAGAGCAAATCCCAATAGACAGAGCCAGCATGGGAGTTTAGGGCTTCCTCTTATGTCTGCCCACTCTTGATATTATCATTGTGTTTGTCCTACAAACCTCCCTGCTACCTGCTTCTATGTGTCTGTTATTAGTATCTCTATATTGCATTTTTTTCTCCATTTAGGAGAAAGCTGTAATTTCCAAATTTTTTCCCCATTCTTAGAGTGTATTTCTACACTGCATCTTTGCATTTGCAAGAAGAAATGTAATTAATAAAACATAAATAAATCATGGTGTGATTCTGCAAAGTCACATTAATATTTCCAGTGTGAGTAAATTATAGCTTCATTCTACAAACAATAGTGTCTGCAATTGTGTGTGAATCACATGAACATTAAAGGGTAAGTCGGCTCTGTCAAGTGAAGACAATGATCATAGGTTTGAATCTTTAGATTGTAAGTGAACCAGCTCTCACATTCCTGGGTGTAAATGTGGCTGTCTCAGCGTTGAGGTTCAGTGAGTAATAGAAATCGTGTTGCTGGATATAGGCAATTTGTTTGTTATTGGTAGAGTTTTCCATGACTCTACTTTATCCCTCTACCCATCATGAGGTAATCAGTGACAAGCAGAAGTAGATGATGTGCCAAGTCAATCCTCTATAACCCAGAGGAGGACATTTTTAGGACTGTGATGGTGTTTGTCTAAGAGGGAGTAAAAGTAAGACACAATATATTCCAGAATTTTGATACAGTATTTAAAATGCTGTTTTAGCAAGTGAAATGGAGTAATGGTGTGTCTTTATGGCTTATACATTAATTTAAGTATAAAGCAATTAAAATATCTGAGACATAATTGTTATTTTCTTTAAATAGATAAATGGTCAAATACTCTTTGGAAGGACTCATCAGAATGCTTCATCAATAATCAAATGTGCACCATCTAAAGTAAAAATAATCTTTATCAGGTAAGTTTTATTTAATTATTTTGCTAAAAATGTGTATTTTTAATATGTTCAAGTTCTTACACAGAGAATATATCTGTTTTATCTTTTATTTTAGTGAGTCAGCTGTGCCTGGTGTGATTTTTAGCATGATTCTTACTACCTGTTAATTATGTCCTGTTACCTCTTTTGATATTTGTTGTGACTGTCAGAAGTAAAACATTAAAAAAAAATAAGGTATAAACTTTCTTGAAGAAATATGGCGCTGCTTTATCACATTCTCTATCTGCATCTGTTGTAGAAATAAAGATGCAGTAAATCAGATGGCTGTTTGCCCAGGGAAGTCAGTAGAGTCTACGCCTTGTACTTCAGGGATACTTCAAAACCAAGAGGTAAAGCACATTTACGTTTGAGGTAGCTATTAACATTATTGTTTTTAGAGCCCCATTTATTAAGCTAAACATGAAAATGCAAGCGAAAAGAGAAAAAAATGTTAGTACACTGTTACAGATGCTGTTCGTAATTCTATTTTACTTTATGCTCAAGTAAACTGAGCAGTAGCTAGTACTGAAGAGGCTTGCATCACTTTAAAGGAATCCATTAGACAATCAGAACCACTTTGACTGTTTGTATACTACTTCAATTCAATGCAAAAGCTATTTTAATTTTGAAAATAGTTGCTCACAATTCTGTTTTCTTTCTCTGTCAGACTGATCTCAGCGCTACGAATACCAATACTTTTGCTGACTTCAGTTCATATAAAAATATTCAGCACATGGAGCTCCCTAAGGTACATTATGAAAGTTACATTAACATCCACCACATTTGTGTCTATCAGCTTGTTGCTGTGTAATGGAGTCACTCTTAAGGCAGACTGATTCTGTCCCTTTCAGTCAAAGTTAAAATAGAGATAAGAGATAGAGGTTCATAAGCCTCTTCTAGCTTATGAATGCCCCTGTGCTGTCCTGCTGCAGGATTTCAGTTGAATCAGAAATTCTGACTGCAACAGAAAACTGGGTACTGTGTTGTGAGAGAGGGCAGACCACATGTAACTGGGATTGGTTTCATACTGTGACATGCGCCTACATTTTTCTAATGGTTTAGCACCTGCTTGATGCTGCCTCGGGTGAAATAATTACCTGAGTTATTTCAGGTATATTAATTAGCAGATTATGAGCATGGAATCCCCCAAACTAACATGTACATAGAAACAGAAATCATGTATTTTGAGGGAAATAGCCAGGTGTTCTGTAATTATGAGCCTGCCAAAGGAGGCTAGAAAAATTGCTGCTGCTGCTTATTGAAATGGAGAAGACAGTTGCATCCAGCAGATGAAGTGCTTAGGCTTTAGGACTGTTCATTAGTTTGCAGTCTTGGCAGGCATATACCCTTTCCTTGTTAACCTGGACTATATATTATGGATCTAGATGATTTATTACTAGGTGAAAACTCTGGAGAAATTTCACTGTGCTGCAACCATTTCCTAATTTTAAAGAAAGAGCATGCATTTTTCCATCCTCAATAAGAGCATATGTTTTTCCATCCTCTATATTTTCCACTTCTTTTGTGGTTTCAAGTAACATATTTAAGCAATATCATGAAATTCTATTTACTTCACTCCACCATTTCCAAATATTCTGTATGCATTCCTCCTATTTATAAATTACCAGCTGACTCACAGTTAATGCAGGATTATAAGTAATTAAATGGGTTTGAGTCTAGAAGTATTTAATGTGTGTATGGACAGGCAATATGCTATTGAAGATTGGAAAATTTTGCTATTTTGAAAAGAAAATATCATGCAACAAAAAAGATAGAGACATTGTGAAAATCCAGATTTTGTTGTGTCGTTGAACTTCTGTGATCTTCAGAGAATGTGTTCTCACATTTAGATGAATGCAAGATCTAATTATCTGCATTTTTCTTTTTTTTTTTTTCTTTTTTTTCCCTCAGGATCAAGGAGGATTGGGAATTGCCATTAGTGAAGAAGACACAGTTAATGGAATTGTTATTAAGAGCTTAACAGATCATGGTGCAGCAGCAAAGGTGTGAGAACATATAAAGGCCACTTAGAGGCGGAAAAACAAGTTTTGGAATAGCATGCAGAGCTAATATTTTGTATTTTGTATTTTGTTTTGTTTCTAGGATGGACGAATCAAAGTTGGGGATCAAATCCTGGCGGTGGATGATGAAATTGTTGTGGGCTATCCAGTAGAAAAGGTGATTCCAGAGTATCAGGAATTTGTCAGAAACTAATTCTATATGCATGAAATGCTTGTGTCTGAAGCAAAAGGTTTCCATAGCAGTACTCTGACTGGACTTTCAAACCTAGATACAGAACTGAAGAGCCATAGTCTTGTCTGTATGAGAAAAAAACATTGGGGAATAAGATACAGCCTGAATCAAGAGTTCAGTTTTTGTTTCTGTATTAATTCACTGTATGAATAGCCTTGCTCTGTGCTACAATATTTATTTTTGTTTGTGTGTATGGGCCTCGTGGTTCAGTTTTGATATATCAAGAGACACCTACCTGTGGCATAAAGGCCATGAAATGTTGCTGAGTAGTGGCTCTTTTTATGGCATCTCCCTTGCTACCCAAAGAGATAATTCTTTAATGTCCAAAGATCTTTTTCCGTTTGTAAAAAACTAGTTAGTTAGAAGAGTATTCATCTTAATCCCTCAGAATGCTGCTGTCTCTGTTGTAAATATCAAAACAGTGGTGAGGTTGGTTGCAGGGAATTGGGAAGAGTTTGGAGGAAGTGACAGAATGATTACTGAAAAGCCTCCTTTTTGGAAAAAAAAAAATCTTGTTTTCTAATTCTACTGATATATTAAAGGCCTGAGATAGTTGGTTTCTTCCTGTGTGATGGCAATACAATTTTAATTTTTTTTCCCTGAACACAGATCTTGAATTTGTTTCAATTTTGTGAGTTTGTTTCAGTTCTGTGTTACAGCCTAGCATCCTCTTTCCCTTCAGAGGAGATAATTCAGATAATATTTTTGAGTTTTTCTTCCACCTTTGTGTTTAATTAATGTGCTCGGATGGCATAATATCATGTCATTTAAGTTGATAGATGTTTTGGCGTTGATTACAGTGGGATCAGAATTGGGCTCCACCACATCATTAGATTTTTCTACTAATTACTGTAAAAACAGATAATATTTGGTGTACAGAAGCTGTCCAAGCACTTCTGCACTGTCATCAGGTGCAATGTGGCATGGTTTGATGTAGCTAGTGGATTGATATTAGCCAGATCTGTCCCTCAGCTGTTCACTCGGTTACTATTTATCATCCTTGTTCATTGCCCGTAACTATTGCAGGACTGTAATCCTAGCTTCACTTTCCAGAGAAGTTGTTCTGCCTGATCTTTATTTTACAGCTGAGCGCTCCAGTTATGCTCTTTACCATCCGTTCTCTTTATCATTCAGTTTATCAGTCTCCTGAAGACATCCAGACCCACAGTGAAGCTGACAATCAACTCAGCAGAGCTGGATAGCCTAACATCAGCCCCGGTCCCTGCTGGCTCTGCCCTAGCAGAGAGGAGGAATATCCAGCAGCCAGCAACTGCCCCTGCCTCGGGCTCACCAGAACCAGAGGCCGTCAGAAGTAAGCTCCTTCCATGTGTGTCCAGCTTCACATGAGGGTTGTAAGATAAAATGAAAACGTGTTTTTTAATTACTTCTTTCCTTCCTAGTCAGGTGTCTTCTGCAATATAGATCAATCCAAATAAAGTAATGAAACTCCATATGTATGTTTAACCTCTTGTGTTCACACTGGCTAGCAGAGGGATGGGTGAAGGAATTTCCACCTCCATCCCAAAATCATTGCAGTGCATACCTGTGCTATCATTGTCTAGGATAAGTTGGGAGTAATTTCCTTTGGAGTGGTGAGAATGCTCCTCTCATTCTTCCTAGAGCAAGAGAATGAGTGAGACTGTCTTCTAATACGTTATTGACCAACTCCAGCTCTCCTCCTGAAGACTTGAAATGGTTATCATGGTTATTGATAAAGCAACACACCACTAAGAAGCTAGTCTTAAATGATTAATGAGCACATCACAGTATAGTAATAATTTACATGTATTTCACCACAGTTGCTACTTACTAGTGGTTTGTTATGAATTATTATTATTAACACTGATACACAATTACGTTACTATAAGTCTGTCAGATTGTATGAGAGCTAGAAAGTTACAATTCTGTTATATTTCCTTCTTCCCTTGAAAGCTGTCCCTTCTTACTTCACCTTGCCACATCAAGTCTCACTAATTTCTTTTTTTTCCATTGGTCCTGTTATTGTACCTAAATTTTATTCTGCCTACACAAATATAATATTACTGATGCAACTAACTAGGTAAGGGCCACTTTGTATCTGAAGAATCCCTTCCAACTTTTTGGTTGATGCTGGCTGTGTTTCATTTATGTTATATGTGTTTTGGACAGAATTATCTTACTTTAGACTTGATTCTCCAAAGCATAAGTAGTTTCTCATCTTACGGAAAGAGACTTTGCTTACTGGAGCTGCAGAGCTATCAGTAATCCACACAGATTTACCCTTGGACTGTTTTCGTCACCCTTCTGGTTTCCATCACAGGCCTTAGCTAGTTCTGAGGCTTACTGTTCCAGGAGGATCTATTGTTCACACTGCATCTTAAGTATTTCTTTAGTATAGTATAAATGTGTAATCATACTCTAGAATACATATTTCTATATATACTATGGCAAATTTTTCAGTTTCAGTGGAATTTCTTTTAATTAGCACCCTTGTTTTAAAATTGTGAAATGGGTTTAGTTGATTGATTTTACCTTTTGGAAGAGCCTCATCTAGGTATTCCGTTTAAAATTAATTAAGACATCAGTGGTAGGCATGGTCTTAAAATTCCAGGTGTTTTGACTGCTGCTTTTAATTATCACATAATTTCAAACCCTTTTAGAATTGCTGCCCTTCCCTCCCCTCCCTCTTTTTTTTTTTTTTTTTTTTTTTTTTTAATCTTTTAAATATATGAAACTGACCCTAAAAGCAAGCCAAAGATCCATTTGTGGCATAACAGATAGACTGACTTTATTTATGATCACACGTAAGTTATTGTATAAAAATATATGTTGCAGTCAGGAGGAACTTTTCAACACAATATTTGCTTACACCATGAAAATATGTATGTGCTGTTAGAATTCTTCCCTCTGAAAGTTGCATATGTCAAAAGTGAATTAAAAAGTGGACAAGCATGCTGGTGTAAGTAAATGAGCTTTTGTTGAGTACCACTAGGTCTAATAAGATATATACATACTTTGACCTGTCCACAGATTGTTAGAATTGGGAAATGTCACTATATTTAGATGGTGCTTATATTCTTTCTCTAAACACGTGATATCAATCTGAATCAGAGATAGAATATTTGTTTAGATGCACCTTAAGTTTACACACCACATAAGTGCGAGACTGACATCCTTGCATACATTTATTTTGTTTAAAACATAGTATATTCTTTACTCATCACTGATCTGTGTTTCAACTTTTTTGGAATGCATGTTTAAATTTAAATCTATCTTAATATAAGCTATTGACACAGCACATTTGGCTGGACAAATTACGAGAGTTAGGCGTTACAGGCCATTGTATGTGGTACTGTTAATCTCTCCAGCAAACTCAAAACTGTGAACATGGTGCCTGAGGGCATCAGGACTGGGGGACTGTAACTGAAAGTGCAGGACAGTACTTGCTTCAGGGTAAGGGAGTGAATAGCTGCATCATTGTGTAGGTGCTTTGCAGTGAGAAAGTACTCTGTGGGTCAAATATTGCTGTTCGGATTTCAGTGGCCTCTGTTTTAAAGTCACTTTTCTGATGTCAAGCCCTCATACTGTAACAAGGATGTTTAATTCTTGTTTTAGACACCAGCAGATCTTCAACTCCAGCCACATTAGCTTCTGACCCAGCTACATGTCCCATTATCCCTGGATGTGAAACAACCATTGATATCTCCAAAGGACGAACTGGTCTTGGTCTGAGCATTGTTGGAGGAGCAGACACTTTGCTGGTTGGTTGGAAAAAAAATCTGTGTCTCTCAAGTAAAATGACATGGTGTCGTTAAAACATCTGATGGAAAAGATCTTGTCTTTATTTGGTCCTATGACATTTACAGGAAGACAACAAAGAAAAACAGCTGGAAAAACATCAAACAAACAAAAAAAAATTGAAAGTTAGAAGTGACTTTCTTAAATACTTTGATAATCTATTCATCAGTCAGTTGACTGTTTGATTTGCCTTTTTTTGGTTAATTTTAGCAGGATTTGCATTAAAGCAGGGACATTGTATACTTGTAGTGCACAAAGGTATTCTTGCGTCATGCAGTGTGTTTTTGTTATTTATCCACAGGGAGCAATCATTATCCATGAAGTGTATGAAGAAGGAGCAGCATCTAAAGATGGGAGATTGTGGGCTGGAGATCAGATATTAGAGGTGCGATATCTTTTTGACTACTGTGTGTTGTCAATAACTAATTACACGTCTTCCATTTGTGTGCTGGAGAGCCTTGCGTAGTTTATCAGTGTATGCTTACCTTGTAGGTGAATGGGATTGACCTGAGGAATGCCACACATGATGAAGCGATAAATGTCCTCAGACAGACACCACAAAAAGTTCGTCTAACTGTGTACAGAGATGAGGCCCAGTACAAGGAGGAAGACATGTATGATGTACTCAATATAGAGCTGCAAAAGAAGCCTGGTAAAGGCCTTGGACTGAGTATAGTTGGGAAAAGGTATGAATGTACACGTGAGGTGAGTGCTTAGGACTTGGTGGGCATGCTTGTATTGTCCGTTGCGGTGAACTGCTAATATTTACTGGGTTTTGAGGCAATGCATCTGTCTCAGCACCATTTATTTGCTCAGGATAATTGGCTTTTCCTGCAGGAGCCATCCAAACAGTGCGCAGTAAAAATGAGAGGACGTAGTATTCTCAATTACAAACAGGAGCTTGAAGAGCTTAAAGAATGAAAATGATCATTCAACACTGCAGTAATGTAGAATATCTTTTTTTTTCCAGAAATGATACAGGGGTGTTTGTGTCAGACATTGTCAAAGGAGGGATAGCAGATACTGATGGGAGATTGATGCAAGGAGATCAGATATTGACAGTGAATGGAGAAGATGTTCGAAATGCTAACCAGGAGGCTGTTGCAGCTTTGCTAAAGGTATCAATGAAACTGGAGGTAGATGAAAGTATAAAGTTCAGATCCACATTTTCTGAAAGCTTAGGTTTAATTCAGTGTTCCTGCTCTTACTGAAATGACAGTAGGAATGAGCTTTGTTTCCAAATTTAAGATTTGAGCTTTTGTTTAAGCTTAAGATCTGAGCTTTGTTTCCAAATTTAAGATTATTGCTTCCAAACTGGAGGTTAAATCATTCAGATTTTAATATATCTCCTGATGAAACTAGGAATAGTGATGGCAGCACATGGCTTTACAAGATTTTTACCTCGATCAGTCTAAAATCTAGCTCTGTCATTCTCCAATAAGCTTTTAACTGGTTAAGTGTCTCATATCTTTAGAAAAATATTTAGAATTGACTTAAACAGTGAAGATTTTTAGTCTCACCTAGCAAGTGATATTTTCACAGTTATTAATGCACATGTAATTTCTTTTGTGTCTCATTACCTTACATCTCTTAAATTCTGTGATGCCTTTTTCAGTGAGCTAGTCAGTTAGTGTCAGAACTCACTTTTCCACAGAGATAACTGAAATAACCTCAGATCTGTAGCTGCTCAGAAACCAGAATTTCTTTTCATGAGGAATTTTGAGTTCCTCCTGATCTCCTGAAAAACTGAATGAAATCAGAAATACAGAATTTCCTGTGGTCTGGCAGGAAGCCCAGCTGGTCAACCAGCTTGTCTGTTTTCTATCCAGGGCTTTGAGACATTCCTGCTGTATGTTAGGATTCCATCAAGTTAGCATTTTCCAATGGAAAATTGTACTACTAGAAAAAATTTAACAGACTAGTGGATAGACTCTTGGATATGTAGAGGAGATCATGTTTCTTTGAACTCACATTAGAAAGTAGATTTTACCAGGTCTTGAACAGTTCCTGTAGGATTTTGGTTTTTTGGAACACTTTTCCTGTATTTTTAGCACATATTCATCAGTGAGAAAGCCAGAACTGGCAATATATTCAGATAATGAACTCATTAATATATTCTTTTCCATTCTTATCAGATACTCTAATTATACATTTAAGGATATGTTTCTTCATATGCTGTACCTCTAAAACTTTTCTTGATTAAACGTCTATTTTATTTGGAAAGCTTCCTTCATTTTAATCATTTTGTGAGAGTTTGGAGTATCTAAATGTATGCTTTTAGATACCATTTATCATTCATCTTTAAAGGTTTAAATACTTAATCTTACTCAGTGCTTGCAAAATTGTCCTAGTTGTGAGTTAAAAAAATGACCTTTAATATAAGCTTTTAATACTTCAATATAGTGTTGTGAAAGGGTCTGTTTAGTTCATACAGAATAAATGGAGTAAAGTATGATCTCTCGCATGTAGGCAGTCAACATTTTTAATTCAGGAATCTGGAATCTGTACTGTTTTCACCTGCAAAAGTAAGATCTAGGAGAGCTTTGTCTTGAAATATATTGTGTTAGAAATCTGAGATTGTTGGAAAATTGTCCAGAATCTTTTGATCATCCGAATGTATTGTAGTTATAATCAGTCTACCAGACTGTGCTTTCAGTCTTAAAATGTTTCCTGTTCTTGATTTTTTTAAAAAAATTTTTAAACATCACTACAGCATGAAGAGCTGATTATTCTTTTCTCTTATTTGACTTGGTATCAAATGTGAGTTTTGGAGAAGAGAAAGGAAGTCTTAATAAAACTAAATATGAATAGATTTGTTCACAAGTTTGTTTGGAAAGTATTACCTTCCAGTTTCACATGTAATAAATATTAAATGTCATTTGTGAGTTTACATCTTATGTGAGGATATGGCAATTGTAGGTACATACACACCTTTATGAACTTTCCATTTTGGACAAGAATGATCCATATGGTCTGATATAAAGCAGTGGATAGCAGTAGGAAAGACTGCTTTTGAGAGAGACCTGATCATTTCAATCACAGAATATAGAAGAAGTCAACGTTACTTATAAAGAACAATATGTAATAAATCTCTGATTTGTGTCACCCCTAAGAGAACAATAACTATTTAGTTACATGGTATGGAAACTCGATTTGAATGGTTATATCCTATTGTTGATTTTGATACTTTGGACTGTTTCTTATGGTGATTTTTTTTGACAAAAATGTGAAGTCTTTGATATAATGCAGCTAAAGCATGACTTCACAGTCTGTAAAGCTTGACAGCTTGACAGCATGACAATACAGACTGTAGTACTAACTTATTTGGCTGCATGGATAAAGGAATCCATATTAATAACTTGCCAGTGGAAGGAAAAGAAAAAAGCTAAAATGTAATAGAATGTGTAAATTTCTGCATTTGAATATTCTGCAGATAAGTAATTTTTTTGGCACTTATGACTACATGAATTATTTCAGAAACTCAAATTTTTAAATGTTTTTGATAATTTTGTATCTGTCTGCCCCCCCAAATAAACCTGATTTATTTGTTTCTAAATACTATCATTCCATGGTGAACTTTCTTCAGAGATATGCATTTGTGCATCATGCATCTGTGTAGGTACTTAAAATTATACCTATAATTATACCTATAATTGAAATCTCCAAAGAGTAATGGAAGGATCTCCAAGGTGCCATCGTACCTAACTTCCTGTTGGGAATCAAGTATAAAAAGAACAAGTAGATTTTTGGAAAATCTACTCAAAATCTGGTAGTTTCAACAGCAAGAATAAGATAACTAACTATAAGTTTAAATAACATGTTCCTGCTACATAAACAGAAGTGATTGGTAACTTGAGATTTTGTACTCTTTCTAGTGATTGTCTTGAAAATACTCCACTTCTATTGATCTTTAAAAATTGATATCTTAAAAATATATTACACTTCAATTTATTTGAAAAGCAACAGAACTAGGGTCCTATATAATTTGCATGACTGCACTGTAATATTATTAATGCAACATATTTCCTCCTCTTTTTGACTATTTTGCCATATCTAGCTGCTGAGGCTCTGATCCTGCTGTGAATTCAGGGCTCGTTGCAGAGATGTTAGACCTGTGTTTTTTCCATTTATTTCACTTCTTCTATCATTTAATAAGTGACTTAAGTATTGAAATATGTTTTAATAGAATTCTTTTACTTAGGAGAGACACATTATGAATTACTTGTTCTTTAGTGTTCATTAGGTACAGTAAAACTAGAAGTTGGAAGAATAAAAGCTGGTCCATTCCATTCTGAGAGGAGAACATCCCAGAGCAGCCAGGTTTGTAACTGTAAAACTGTTTAGTTTGGAAGAAACCTAAGAAATCTAATATGGTTAAATAATGAAAGCAAAATAGAAAGAACTGATTTTATGATGACAATTATTTTCCACATACCAGATCCAAGATGAATAAATGTAGGAGCTTTTATGTGCTTTCTGGTAGTCATTTTATGTGCTCCTTTTCACATATTGTATCTGTTAAAGACATGATCCAGCCAAAAATTTTTTCCAGAAGTAACTCTGCTGTATTGCCTAAATTTGTTTTTAAGGCTGCATCCTGGGAAGCAGAGAGAGCTCTGATTCTCATGGCTATCAGCAGAACTTGGAGACAGCTTTAAGCCTCTAGGTTACTTTAGAAGTGCCTCTGCTGTAAGCGGATAGTGTTTCTGGAAACCCAGTGAACTTCTCCTCTCTTTTCATATTCTGACCATAAGCTTGGTCACAAAAAGCAGCAAATTCAGACCAATTTATCAGACTTCTGCAGGGAGCTCGAAGTAAGTTGGTCTTACTCTCTTTAGACAGTTGATATTATAAACTTGCTGCCGTAGCAGCTCACATTGTGGATCTGAGATAAAGCAAGTTTGAGGGTTTCTGGTAGGAACTGTATTTCTGAAGAACTCACTGCCCACCTTAGAACAGCTCGAGTTTTAAATTGAGTGTGCAGATCATAGAGGAGTGAAGATAATCTTTTCCTTCTGAAATTTTAAGTTAAACAACAGGCTCAGACTTGAAACATTGGGTTCCCTTCAGAGAGGGATATTGCCCAGCAAGGTGAAAGCATGTAGGCTGTGTGGAATATTACCGTACTACACTGATGAATGTTTTGAAGCGACAAATGTTTTGAAGAGTCCCTGCCACCATTAGTGAATTCAACACAGCATGAGACACTTTGTTTCTTTACATCAATGCATAAGTAGCAAAAGTCTTTCTGAAATCTGTGCGTATGTAGTGGAATGGAAATCTAGTAGATCCAGCTGAGGAAGTGCCTGGGTGAATGCAGGAGTACACATGAGAACGCATAAATGTCTTATTTGTGTGTCATCTATCTTGATAATTGTGGTTAATGTTTGCACGAGAAAATCTTAATGAAGTGTTAGAGAGTGCAAAATTAAGGTCACAATCTGGCTGTCAGCAGCAGAGCTTAAAACCATGTGGCATTTAGCCATCCAACCTCTGTTGGTCTAATGACACATCCTAAACTAAGAGCCATATCAAATGCCCTAAAAATATGTGGTGATTTAGTGTATTGGCTTTAACTGGTAACAGAAGTAGTTGAAAAATAATTGAAAATGTGTGATTATGCTTTTACTTTCTAGCAAATTGGGAGTCTGAGGCTGCTGTCTAATCCCAGTGTACCACTGTGTTTAGGTCAGTGAAGGAAGTGGCAGTCTCTCGTCGTTCAGTTTCCTGGTTTCTGGTTCCAGTGCATCCGAGGTCTTTGAAAGTGGTCTGAAGAAGAATACGAGTAAGGCTTCTCTGTTTCTTTCGCTGTTTATTACCTGGGAATTGCTAGTTGAGCCCCTTCACTCTGTCTCTAACATTGTCGTTGTGTATGATGGGCCTGAACGTTACTAAAATGTTAGGGGGGCAGTTACGCACAGCATGTATCATTTACGTTTATAAAACCTTTTACAAAAGCAACTAGCAGGTTTCTATACCAGCGGTTTAGATGACGAGAATGTTAATTGACCTAGAATTTTATAGCTAATCTATGTCATGCGTGAAAATCAGTGATCAGTTGTTAATACAGTATATTAAGCTAATAAGTATAATAAATATAATAAGTATATAAGTATATAAGTTTATAAGTATAATAATAAGTATATTATTAAGCTAGGTAACTGCATCATAAGAGGTGTGAGATAGTTTCCTTGTGCTCAGATTTAAAACAAAGTTACTACCAACCCAAGTACTGCTTGAAATACTTTTTCTATTTTATTTGAGCATTCTTGGCAGTCTTTTTCCATAAGTTATTTACACTGAGAGGATGAATGAATGAATGACCTTTGTTATCCTTCTTAGAAGTATTTCAATTCTGTTATTGTAATGACAGCCACTTACAAAATCTGTTTAAAACATACACATATGTCTGTAATAAACTAGCAAAAAGATAGTGGTTTGGGTGACTTTAGTGAAAAAACATCTTTAAAATACTAGTTTAACTTACCTTCTCTGGGAATTTATTTTACAGCAACTTCTGAAATACAAGGATTAAGAACAGTTGAAATAAAGAAGGTAAGCCAAAATATAAAATGATATGTATCATAAACATATTATGTATGAATAGTCAACAGCTGTGTTTACATAAAAGTAGAAATCTGGCCTTTTTTGACTTTTTCAAGTCAAAAATGTGTGACTCCCCAAATCTATGTTCTTATGTAAAAATAAATGTGACCTGTTTTGAAAGTGAAGGGAAAGAAGTAAGGGTCGTTTGTTTTACGAAGACTAGATTTATAAGACTAGATTGAAACCAGAGTCAGTTTTAGTGAAGCCTGGGAACTGTTAAAGTTGTAAGCCGACTGTTTCAATTTTATATTTTTCTTATTACATACCTTTTCGGTACTTTTGTGAGAACTGTTATAGTAGGGATGGGGTTTGATTTTCAGCGAACTGTAAACAGTGAATTTCAAATTACTTACTCATTTTCAGGATTAGAAGATCTGAGTCAGAGACTGTTCTGACTGTTCAAAATATGTTAATTTCTTTGCCTTTATTTGGCAGCCAGTTTCTCATATTACGTAGGTTGTATTTATATAGTCTCTTCTCAAAGAAGAGCTAACAAATGCCTCTTTAGGATGGTGGCTTTTGTTCATAGCTGAGTGAGGTAATGTACTGTAGTGAAATAATGGCTGTTTTTGTCCTTCAACAGTGGGACACTAGGGGGAGCATAAAGATTGGTTCTAATTTTCAGGTGGTTCTTAGTGGGAGATTGTTACTAAAGATCATGTAATCCCATCTGTCCAGTTGTTGTTGCCCATGTGTGCTATACTTTACAAATATGGGTCTGACTTCTGTAAGTATCCAGTATTGTAAACCATTCAAGTGTACTAGCAAATTTTCACCTGCAGCTGATAGAAAAAAATATACATATATTGTGCTTTTTATCATTTCCCAATAGGAGGCAAAATCCATGATTTAAAATGTAGCTTGAGAAAATAGCATTCTGATTTTCATAAGATAGGGAGTTTGGATTTATTCTGAGTTGGGCCTACAAGTTATGCTAATATAATTTTCCTTCCAGAAAGATCTAATTCTTCTTCATGACTTTAACAGGGCCCTGCAGATTCACTAGGCGTAAGCATTGCTGGAGGGGTAGGAAGTCCTCTTGGAGATGTCCCTATTTTTATCGCCATGATGCATCCAAATGGAGTTGCAGCTCAGACCCAGAAACTCAGAGTAAGTTAATTGTCAAACACTTGGTAAAGATTGTATTGGAAAAGCACAAGATTACCAAAATATGGTATAGCTATAAGTACTTCCAAATTTAACAACAATCATTGTTTAGATTGACAGTACAGTAACTCAATCTGTGATGCACTAAAGGGTAATTTGTAAAAGATATTAGCATGAGAAAGAGGTATTAAACCACTCTTGTATTATAGAGCTGTTAGAGAACTCGGTGTAGGGAGCTTGGTTCAGAACAAGGTTCTGTAAATCAGCTCTGATGCTTAGTGTGGTGGTCACTCCTGCAACCACACTTAATCTGTTCTATATCCCATGTTTTCCATATGTGATTGTTCTAAGACAGAATTAAAAGTGAAAGAATTGCTGCTTTCTTTAATACCACAGATACATTTATACTATATTTAGCCTATCCTAGCACTTGGTTTACCTTTTTACTGTTGAATTTGAACTATTCTTCTTGAGAGATGAAGGGATTATTTCAAGATGAGTTTGAACATGTAATCTCTGATGTGAGTCTACTATGTCAGCCAGTCTATCTTCAGGAGGTACACAAAATGAATTTCTGTTTACTATGTACTCTGTGGTCCTCAAATATTAGGATCAATTCTTTAAGGAATCATTATTTTCTTACACTGAAAAGAATAAGTTGCACTGGACTGGATCTGTCACTAGACTTGTGACATCAAGTTTCCTACCTCTGTATCAGTTCATACCCTGGCTCACTTTGTGCCTTACAGAGAAAATGTGCTGTATACAGATGGTGATTTCTTTTGTTATATCTTGCATGCTGAAAATAATCCCCAAAAACTAGTTAAATTCAGATGTTCAGATCTGGTGTTGTTGAAAAAAAAAAAAAAGACACATAGATCTATGTAACTGAACTTTTTATTGATAATTAGATATTCTGCCTTTTCTTCTGCACTTTTGCAGGTTGGGGACAGGATTGTTAGTATCTGTGGAACACCTACTGAGGGCATGACTCATTCCCAAGCTGTTAGTCTCTTGAAGAGTGCCTCAGGCACTGTCGAGCTACAGGTAAAAAAAAAAAAAATCGGAAAAATAATCAGTGACATTTGGAATATTCTTTGCGAAAATGCTACATTGCAAGGAAAGTTGGAGCGGCAGTGGGATCACAATTTATGCTTCTTTTCCTTGGAATTTTAGCAATATCCAGTACCAAATTTTCTATGTAAGAAATGTGGTAATGTACTAGGATAACTGTAATTTTCTGAAAGCCATTTTGTTACCAATGCAATGAGTTGTTTAAGAGTCAGCATTATCATTGTATTGACATACAAACTCTGTTCTTAGGTTGTAGCTGGGGGAGATGTGAGTGTCATAACTGGTCAGCAGCAGGATCCACCTACACCCAATCTGTCATTTACAGGACTAACTTCGACCAGCATTTTTCAGGATGATTTAGGGTGAGTCAGTATATATATACAACCATTATTGCTGCTTATTTTCAGTGGGACACCTTCTAAAATGCAAAAAGAATGACTGACACGCTAGGTATATATGGTACCTACAGGTCACATACCCACTTCTGCATTTTTTCCCTGATAAAATTCCCTGCGCTGCTTTTTTTCCCCTCTGTAGAGTTACAATATGATTTGATTTCTTCACTGTAAATACAGCCTCTCCTTGTGCTGTTCATAAATGAGATTAGGTGATTCACTCAAAACACTTGGTCCCAGACTTTAATATTAAAGTCCTGTCCAGAGTGTTACATGTGTTTTCCACGGTGCACTTCCTAGCACCATACAATCAGGAACGTAACAAACACCTAGTATGTTCCATAATACTGCAAGATAGAGCTCTAGCTGTTTGCTGAGCAAGTTTTTCCTCAAATTCTATGATAAATCTGAGGCATTTTTCTTCTAGGAACAAAGAAGGAGAGAATGGGGTTCTTTAGTCACACAAACATACTTTAGAATTTTAAGAAGTTCTTACAGACAACTAACATATTTGGAAATAAACTATGCCTGTATATACAATAGACAATCATATTTTAGAGAAGGAGAGGAGCACTTAAAGCCTGCAAAACAACCACCATCGCTGTTTTTAGGCTTTTCTTAAAGTATCACAGGATCTTTAAAATGATTGCTTGTTATGGGTTGTGCCTTTCGTCCTTTGAAGTTTGGGATACTGGTATTGCAAATGTGTATGGCTAGTAACAACTGTTAAAGGAACATGCCAGTACTAACTGTGTTTTGGGCTGTGTGGAAAAGACATGAAAGGAGTGTGTGAAATAGATAACTAAATTAGAGTTTTATACAGAATTATTGTTTTACGTGCATTAAAATGTCTAGCACAATGTCATTAAGACACAGTAACAGTTACAGTGGAAAGCAAAATGCATTGCTTAGCTTGAAAGGAAAGATGTGGTGAATATTTTATGTACTGAAACTTAAATTAAGAAAATATAGAAATACCTTTCATTTTTTTTTTTTTTTTTAGGCCTCCTCAGTACAAGACTATTACACTGGATCGAGGACCAGATGGCCTAGGCTTTAGTATTGTGGGGGGATATGGCAGTCCCCATGGAGATTTGCCTATTTATGTGAAGACAGTATTTGCAAAGGTAAGTGACTGAGTATAAATTTGCTCAGTCAAGACATTTTTTAGTTAATATTCAGCAGCGTGGCCAAAGCATGGCATGAGTCTGAAGGCAGAGCGTTGTTAGCACTTTCTAATTGCTTTCCTTGGCTAATGCATGTACTGCTCAAAATGTGTTTGCAGCATTTAAGGCTACAGTTGTAGAAAGTCTCATAACTTCTATATTGTGTATGACAGGGTCTGTTTCAACTGTCAGAAACTGGACCTATGCACGTGCTTTGTAAATTAAGCACCAACCTTGTCCTGGGCTTGTATGGTCTTTGGGAAGTAGATGGGACCATTTTATTTATTTTGATTGAGGATCTGAAATGTAGATGAATACAAAATGAGAGAATTTGATCCTGACTTCTGGGGAAGTTCAGGTCCTGCCTTGGATTCAACAGCTTGGACTACCTAGGACACAGTCCTGAGTCAACAAAAACAGAATCAAATGCTCCAGACTTTCGTGTCAGATTACAGGGCTGAGTTTGATTATCAAATTTCTAATACTCATTGCTCAAAACTTTGTCAGGGCTTGAAAAATCTTACTTTTATCACTCCTGATCTTAAAAGATTTACACTAATTATACCAGCAGAGTTGAGGATTGTGAAAGTCTAGCAGATACAACTTGTAGACGAGATTCAACTTAGAGAAGGCAATGAATACTGCAGAGCTCATAGACTGCACTGCGATTGACCATGGTGAATCACACAAGACCCAGAAAATAAAAAGGTTTAAGGTCACTGAATCTCTCTTAATATGACAATAAGATGCATGGGTCTGCAATTATGTGTTGTATCATTGCAGGGTGCAGCAGCAGAAGATGGACGCCTGAAGAGAGGGGATCAAATAATTGCTGTGAATGGGCAAAGCTTAGAAGGGGTCACCCATGAGGAAGCAGTTTCTATTTTAAAAAGGACGAAAGGAACAGTCACTCTGACTGTTTTGTCGTGAACCAGCTGCCCAGAGGAATAGGGTCAACAAGATCTTACTATTTACATTCCACATAGCAAAGAGAATGGAAATGCTTATATAGCCTTTTTGTTCTTCCAACTTCACAGGACTATGTTACTTCACTGAAGAAAAATAACATTTAATCATATTTTTTATGTGTATGGTAGAAGGATTTGTCTTACAGTCAAAGCACTGGGATGGAATTATGTCACATGTATGGTAAAGATATGGATGTGTTTTTCTAGTAGTATTATGAGGATGACTGTGATCCACCAAACAAACAAACAAAACAGCAGTATCATTTTTTTTGTTTAATAACCATGCAAAGGACTGGAATGCTTTTTTGGAGGCTTTGAATATCTGAAATATATAGTGAAAATGTTGGATGAAATAAACCCATCAAGTCAACAAGGGCAAGAACACAAGAAAGTATAAGGTTATTGGAGAAAGGAAGTATTGATAAAATGTAAGTTTTAGAGGAGAGGGAAAGTGGGCAATGTGGAGGCAGATGATTCAGTAATTTGCCTGATTTCCATTATTTCTCAATGCCGAAGTTGAAGGAACTGGAAGATTTTGGTTTTCTCTTGGTTTTGTTTTCTTTTTTAAGTCATAGTAAATCCAAAAAGAGGAAATTATGTTTTAGTTTCTCTTTTTTTTTCCTTTTTCTTTTTTCTTTTTTTTTAAGAAGGTTAAAGGTTAAATGGGTGGAGGGAGTGGAGGTTTCAGAGGAAAGAAAATTGTGCTCAGGATTGAAAAATCTGTTTTCCAGCAGAGTCTTTCCCTTATGAATGAGATTACCCACCAACCGCAGTATCAGAAGGATTTAGATTTTTCTTTTATCATAGTAGTATTTTCTAGCTTATGTGGGTCTGCAAGTAACCTTCCCAATGTGAAAGGTATGGAAGTGAAGGCTGTCCTTTTTCAACATGCAAGATAAGTTCAGCATCAACACGGAAGTTTCTAGGAGCCGCTTGAACCAGAGCCATGAACAAACCACTTGAGGCAGATTTACTTTGCACTGTGAAAACCTTGCAGGTATTCACTGAACTAAGCTGGAAGAAATTAATGTTAGAGGTGTAAGTAGCAGCAAGGCTAGAGTCATCCCTGGGTGAGGGGGAGGTAGGCAGGGAGCTGGAGACTCTCCCAGCAGAGGGATGGAGAGACAGCGGAGGAAGGTCTTCCTGCATCACCATTGGGTTGAACAGGAGGGTCAAGGGCTGCAGACCTTATTTGGGGATTATCAGTTTATCAGGCACAGATATATTAGCTAGTAAGTAAGATGCAGTTATGGGATTTTTCTTCAGCACTGTGGTCGATACATAATCAACATCCTCAGCTTCCTAAGGCTTCCCATATTGCCTTGTTTTTTTCCCCCAAATCTTACTCACTGAATCCTCCTGTTTTGTCAAGGGGCTCTTCAGCTTTTGGGAATCTGACAGCTAACGCACACTGCGGCCACAATTTGCCTTCCTACAGAAATTTTGTTAAAACTCTTGAGGGATAAAGGCGGATTGCTAATTAGTATGCTGTGTATGTCTTTGTAACATCAAGACCCTTTGTGTTGATTAGCAAAAACACTGTAGCAAGAAGGCCAATGCATCAACTATCGCTTAAGATAAATTGCTGAATTCAAAATGCAGGAAATGGCTTTGGCCAGTATTAGATGAATATGAAAAATACAGGAGGCTAGCATTTGTTTTAGTCGCAGATAAAAACAGTATTAGGTATGTCTGTGATATAGTATTATCAAAGTGATAACTAGATTTAGGTGTATTAACTAAAAAACCCTTTGTCTCATTAACTGTTCTAGAAGCCACAGTTTGATAGGCTTAGGGGAAAGAAAACAGATGATACCCTTACTAGAGGCTCTTGGTGATGAATGGTTTTTCTGTACTTATTCCTGGTTTAGAGTGAAAAATACTTACATTAGAGTGTGTAAAGTCACTTTAAATAATATCTATATTTGTAACAGAAGTAGTGTACAGTTATTTTATTACTGCTGTTATGTCTAAATGGAGAATCTAAATGAATAAATATGAAACTGTCAGTGATGAAGAAAAAAGTTTCAGGTGTGTTTTTGGCGGCTTCACATTGATATGCTATCATTGCTCATTCTGTTGTTGAAACATCAATTTTCTGTTGAAAGATCAATTTACCGTTTCTTTAATTAATAACAACAAGTTAATGGCATTACTCTGCAACTTAAAGCCATTTCTAGAAGATTATTTATTTGGATTTTAGAAGCTGATGGATTTTAGAAGGGGCGGTATTAACAGTTACAGTCCAGTGTATTTAAAAAGCAGTTCTTAAGGCATGAGATATGCCAGGAGGAGTTGAGAGAGTGAAACATACAGCCATTTAGCTGTGACCCATGCCACTTCATAAAAGATTTGCAAACTTAGCGTATTTGGTTTTCTTTGTTGCAAAGTATTCATTGTTACCTTTATATCACTTGAGTTAGTCCTGCAAAACGCCAAGTGCTCTGGCCATGATTCTGCCAAGATTTCCAGTTTTGTGTAGATATTGATTTTTCATGCGATTACATTAGTATGGGACTTGACAGAGTTAGAGCTGAGGGGCCTGACATCTTAAAGGATCAAACCGTTTCAGTTCAATGCTTTCTTAGAATGATATTCATAAAAAGAGACTGTCGCATTGCCTTGAGTGTGAGCCTGTACCAAGGACAGCTGGCTCGGGGATATACTCATATCCGTTTCTTGGTCCTGAGGAGGTATCATTGGCACTGCTGCTTTCCTGGTGCTTCCAGCAGGGAATCCCTGCTGGATCTTATTTTTGGGTTAGTTTTCTGGAAGCAGCGGTAATAATATTTTCCAGTTGGAAGAAAGTATGGAAGTTAGTAACCTTGGATGATCACCTTCCCTTCATCCTATTCAGTCTCTTTCTAAAGGAAAAAGATGTATATTAAGTGGACACTGACAGACTTACCTAAAAATATCCACATATACGTATGTGTGTGTGTCTGTACATATATATATATGTGTTTATATGTATATAACTATGCATGTATAAAGTTGTCTTTTGTTCTCAAGTGGCAAAAAGAGGTTTTTTGGTTTAGTGACAGAAATTTGCAAACAACATGGAAAAACTGACTCTCTTTAGTAGGGCTTTGCAAAGTAAGCATTGTTCCAAACTGAAGAGATTTTGGAAAATGGTTTTATTTACCTCCTTTCCCTCTACCACATACCGCTTTTTCTTGAACCTCTTTGAAACTACTAAGAATAGATAAAATTAATTACTTCTCTTACAAGTGCTATGAAAGCTGTGTCCTTATTATATTCAATACCTACAATATATCCACAAGGTATTTTGTGTCTTTCCGACTTGTAGACCTCTCATCTTCCTCCACAGCTATGTAGACTTTGATTCAATTTATTCCAATTGCAGATTTATGTGTTGGCTTGTGAATTTTTGCCACCAGTATTCAGAAAAATACTGACAAAAGCACGTTATACTGGTATGTTTCAAATATTTGAAAATACTATGCCTGCTAATAGGAGATAATGCCTGAGTAGGTTTAGCTTCATCAACTTTTTCCTATGGTGATATCTTCCACAATATTTGGATTTCTACTTTCAAGGCAAACTACTGAAATATGGAGAAATGCATGAACACTGTTCCCCTTTCATAGAAAGAAGAGGAAAGTAATACTAATCCCAAAAGCTGCTTGTATCAGGTGAAGCTACTGAATTTTGCAAAATAGATTAGTAATTTTTAGCTCAGGGAAAAAAAAAGTTGTTTTTACAACAACAACAACAACAAAAATCCTTTACATTTTTGTATTAAGATTCAAATTTTTTCATCAAAGTACTTTGTATTCACTTAACCTTTTTGATCTTCAGATAATTTAAATATCTGACTTTCAAATAGATTAAAGTAGCTTTTGAGTAATCTTGAAAAAGTCTTGTCTATGTTTGTTCTTAACTGAGAGTGCTATATTGGATCTGTTAAGTGCTTGCAGTTAGATGTCATATGTCTAGATTAGCCATAGATAGCCAAGTGAAAGGAAAATAATGTTTAAGAAGAGAATATTCAGATTTTTGTCATCATTTTTTCTTGCATGTGAAATTTGGCTGTGTGTTAATGATCAGTTAAAAATACGCTTCAGCTGAGCAAGATAGTCATTAGAGCGAAAAGGGAATAATATCTTAAATTTTTCACCTTTCTACACCTGTTGGGAAAGTGAAGGTAATGCAGTGCTTTTGGGGAGAAAGTGTGCTTTCTGAGCATTTCTATGAGATGTGGATACATCTTGGAAACTTTGAGCACTGGACAGCAGAGCTCACAATTTAACACGTTTTCATAGTGTTTTTTAAGCTCCTAACGCTTCACACCAACAGGAGGGACAACGTTGCAAGACTGAGAGGGCAGTACCTATAAGGGCACGTTTCAGAATGGTTTTTTTTTCTCAGTTTTCCCTTACTGTGCACAGACCAGAGATAAGAGTGGCCAAGTTTCAGGTCAGGCACTTTACAGAAGTTCTTTGGCAGAGGTTCATAAAAGGTCTTTGTGCTGCACTTCACAGCCTGCAACATCCAAACATTTTGTCACCATAAGGATCTCAGAGCATTCAGGTCCAAAATTGTGGAGTTTCCCATTACTGGGAATTTTCCAAAATCAGTGTTAGCTGTGAATATGACTGCTTGTGTGCAGAGAAGTCAGAGTTGTACATGAACTTTATAAATATTAATATAATCCTAGTGATTAAAGCAGTGTGTCCTGGCAAGTCCCTTTTGTGACAGGAACCACTGAGGACAGCAGATAATGATCTTTGTCATATGGGGAAAGTATTAACCTTTGTTACTGTGAGAAAGATCAGGAGATGATTAGAGGTGACGGTGTTTGTTTTTGTCATGCTTTCTTATTAGTCCCAGATCAAATACCATTTAGTCTTTTTCCCAAAACCTAGACTTTTTTTCCAAGTTTAAAGTGCTTACTAAAATCTAACGAAGTATATAATACATACAATATTCTTTAAATAATAATAATAAAAAAATGTAAATTCAGGTAGGTGATCTTTGTTTCTTTTCCTGGATGTCTACAGAGTCAAGTAATGAAGGAACTCTGCAATATCAGACTATTCCTAGGCAATTCAAGCAAATCCAGACCAGCTGTTTGGATGCTTCCTGTAGCCTGGGATGCAAACAGAACAAGGAACACATTTGGCAAACTATGTTAGTGTTGTTTTATGGTGAACTTAAATGCTGGAAAGGGCTCTACAGATGGTACATATTAAATTGTGCAGCCTACAAGTTTTAAACATATATGGGACCATCTAAAAACGAAGTGCTCACATGCAGACCCTGTTCCTGCTGTCACTTGTCTTAGACTGGGGAGGCCGCCTTCCTCAGATAGCCCTGTGGATCTCAGTTGAGACAAGAAAGCTCTGCATATTAACTCTTGCACTTTACACAGGACAGTTCAGACTTGGTCCTTACCTTGTGAGTCAAAAATGCTTTAATTGTTACCAACTGGATTTGGACCTTTTTCCTTTCTGCATGTATCTAGACTGTTCACTGCCTAAATTCCCATATTCTGGCTATGTTCTTTAACTAGTAGTCTTAGGCCACTATAAAAAAAAGGTTCCAGTCATATTTAAATAGGAAATAAGGTCCAGCACCACTTCGGAAGAATAACTGCAGGATTCTCTCATTCCATCCAATGAGAACTTCTGAGCTTTTGGTCCCAAGCAGACAAAAGCTGAGATGCTGTTTATGGGAGCACTTGAGAGGTATGATGGTTAAAAGCCCACTCCTGAGCCTAGCACTTTCCATATATCTCCATGATGGGACTGCAGTTATCTCTTTCACAGATGCCATGCTGGGAGATTCTCCTTGTAGTTTTAGAAGTCAAGAAGACCATGAATATCTTGATTTTCATTCAAAAAATTTGTAAAGGACAAGCATTTGTACCACATTTATCTCAAGCCAAGTCACATACTTCAACCACATACGTAAGGAAAAAGTAATTTCCTCAAACTTAGAGTGTCATCTAGTGAACTATGTTCTAGCATTATACATGATAATTACTTAAGAAGAATTCAGTCTAATGGAAAAGTTTTTATGTCTTTTACAAGCAAGATTGACAGTAGTGACTGCCTTTGTGTTAAATTTTGTGTTACAGAAATCTTTGTGTGGCTAACGGAACATTTCCAAGTATAAATCTCTTACGATCAGGAATCTGAATTTCTGGAGACAAGGTAGAGACCCCTAGTACTGAAAAGAACTTCCTATTATGACTAAACGTGTTCTCTTCTCAGTCTAGCCATGTCTTCCTGGAAGCAATTTGACTATTGTTAGTGTAGACTACAGCTTGACCATCAGAATACATGCATTCTCTTGCCCTCTTAAAAGATGCCTTTTATTTTTCCTATTGCAATATCTAAAGGTAGAGAAAAGAATGTAACTGGAACTTTGCCTTTAAGTGCAGATTTATGAACGTTCAAAATTCAGTAGAAATAGTTATTTAGTGATTGATTGGTTGCCATCATCTGGTGTCCTCTTCTTTCCAGTATCACAAGTCATAGAATATTCAAAGCTATTTATTTTGCTAGTAGCCAAACTACTCCTGTATGCACTATTTTACTGCTTATTCCATTTTTATTGATGTGTGTGGAGTGCACATATGTTTAAGGGAAAGATAGCAAAACTCATTAAAAGCTGCCTATATATGTGCACATATATATAGTTTTAGGATTTTTGAGAACAGACCTGGATAAATGCTATCTGTTAAACCTGCAGATAATGCCTTCCAGATAGTTTTTTTCTTTTCATGGAACAATAACAGGTCTCAAATAATTAAAATATTTTCTACTGTTTGATGACAGGGAAAGTGTAGCATAGGGATTATCTCTTGTTTCCTCATTATACTGAGATTTTCATGATTCACAGTTTATGTTAACCCATCTTTCCTCTATCCCGATATGTTGAAGAATAGAGCATATTCCACAGTACCTTTAGGGGCAATGAAATGATATTCTAAGTTGAGAAATGTTTGGGTTTGGGACTACTGATTCAGTTTTTGAGGGGCTAATGACACGTCTTGAAATGTCAATTTGACTCTAAGCTTATTCACTTTATTTAGGCTCACTAAAAATTTTTTGTTTTAAGTGCATGAAACTATTCCTTTTAAATATGTATAGGCACTGAAGTCAGTACTATCAGTCAAGTATGCTTAAATATACATATATTTATACATATATATCATTCACTCAGACTTAAGCATAAACTTTAATGCTGGCCAAACAGACAAACCTCCTTGTCCTAGCTGTTGTATCCTCTATTGATTGATCACCAAAGTGGCAACAGCTTTGATGGACCTTAGTTTCCTTCTTAATGCCAAGTGAAAGATAAAGCAAGCAAAATCTCTGGCAACAAGCAACAAGCAGGAAAAACAAACATTTGCTGGCGCCTGGCAGGCTGTTTACTTTTTTCTTCTAGTGTGAAAACTGTCTGAAATTACCTCTTGTCTGAGCTCACAGTTCAACAGTGAACTGGAAAAGTGGAAGGAAAACACTCGCACATTAGGCATAAGGAGGGCTGAAAGAAGCCACCCTCAGCTAGGTCTGTATGCATGAATGTTTCTTTTTTAACATTATAAAACAAAACAAACTCTTCCTGCAGTGAGGTGCTGGCACGTAGTCAGGGAATTTGCGTATCCCAGAGCTGTGTGGGAAAGTCTATTTGTCTTTAATACGTAGCCCCACACAAACTCCTTGAAGTCAGAGCACTCGGAGATGAGGGGGCCAGATTTGTCTCTGAGGGCAGAGATCCGTGTCGCTGGATGCCTGTGTGCTAATCGTTTTCACTGCTAGCCACTAGATAGCACTAGAGAATCAAGGAAAGTCTGCAACGGTGCGGGCTTCAAAGGTTTAAAAGCAAATTCAGGCACTCCAAAAGCAGCAACGAATGAGTCTGTGCTTAGTGTTCAGCTCTGATCAGCAGCCTCATGGAAATTTTTCAGTCAGGAGAAAGTTATTTTAAATACTGGTGTATTTAAAATGTCCAAACTGTCGTATTCCAAAGTAAAATGAAATAAAATACAGAAGTAGAGAGAACAGTACCCTCTTTTTAATACACTTGATCTTTATTGAAGGCCACAGACTTTAATAGAATATGCATTACGCCTGTAATGTTTCATACTGGCCTTCACAGTGATGAAAAATTAGGCTTCAAAAAATGATCCTCAGGACTTTTATTTTACTCCAGTAAGACTTATTATTTGAAAAGGTAAAAATTATTTATGCTTGTCATTTCTGGAAGTTTTCTTTAGCACTTGAAAGATTATCTGACATCATTAGCTCCTCAAAAAGTGCTTAAAAGTAGTAAAAGAAAACATTACTGACCATCTCTGTGAGAAGCCAAGTGCTGTTGTTTTAGTCTCTACTCTGAAAAGTAATAAAGATACAAACCTTGTTTGCTTACTGACAGCCTCTCAGTAACCCCACATGATATTTTTTTCTAGGAGCTAGAAAAGAAAAAAAAGGTCATGGAAAAAAGCCATGAGCTATTTTATTCCTGTGCTGTGCATTTTCATAGGTGTGTCTCTATGCCTTCAAACCATATGACATCGTACACGCAAAAATTTTTAATCTGGGCTTTCATACATAAGTTTTCTGCCAGTTCTGAGGAGCACAGGCAGGCACGCATGGTGCCTAGCAAGATAAGAAACTTCTAGCATAATCCTGTGAAAAAATAAATTCCTGGCGTTACTTCCCACTTGTGCTGTGAGTGATCACATATCCTGCTGTTATTTATTAACAGGGTTTGTATACCTAAATGCCACATCCTATTTTGATAAAGTATCTTAGGAGCTTACGGCAAGAACCTCAGATTGCAAATTTGAAAGTTACAAGCACCTGAATAGATGGAGCTATGTCTCCTAAATGCTTGTCTCAAAGGATAGATTGATAAGCTGCTCAGGACATCTAGCTCTTACAGATTGCTTCAAAAGTTACATTACACAGACAGATATCCAAGTATGCAACTATGCTGGGGCTAATTTGCTCTAGGCATGCTTCATCTTAGGTACACTGGTTTTCAAGGACAGCAGCCTTGGCTGTCACTGACAGGAGCTGTCAAGGATTCCCAGTAGACAGAGCTGATGAACATATGAACTCTTTCAGCTAGTATACTCTTTCCTCCAGAAATGACAGTCTGTTATCAGAAGATGCATGGGCAGTCTCTGAGGTTTGCTTACGCATATAGCACATCCAGAATGTTATTACTCAACAGCTTTCTATAGAAATTAAGCTTTTCCCTTTACTATGTGAGGGAAGTGTATGTTTAAACATGATAAGAGATATAATTGTGCTAAGGACGGATCATCTATTTCATTTTCCATAGTTTAAATGAAGAGTCTGCAGTCCATCTTTTCATCCCACGCCATTCCCTCAGCCCCAGCTCAGAGGTCTGAACCTGCTTGGTGATAAGAGCTAATTATGCTAACACAGAGTTGTGCGGGGTTGGGCAATCTCCCTTCCACACCACTTTGGGCACTCTTCAGTACCGGACAATTATTTGCAATTGGCAGGCTAGTGAAGCAGTTACCTGCAGGGCTGGAAGGCGGTATAACATCATAGTGCAGTTAAAGCAAGATTAGCAACTGACATCACACCACAAATCCTTCCAGCTCTTTTGTAGCCTTATTTATTTATTGCATGTATGAAACTATACTAAGCTTGCCCTGACTAAAACTATACTTCACTCTAAAATGCAGCTGATTTTACTGAGTTTGTTCTGTGATTCATTTCACTCCAAGTGCCAGTAGCAGGGAAGCTGTTTTTATAAGTGCTTTGAAAACAAGTTCCAGCAAAACTGATCTTTATCAGCTCCTGTTGAAAAGGCTGTGCTTACTGAACAGGCCAGTTAAATTTTAATCTGGGTTACATAAAGATTGTTCTCAAAGGAAACTAGCACATATTGACATTGTTCTCACACCCATTAACTTGGAGCCAGAAAGTGAAAGGGCAAAAGATATAATAAAACCTCTCTGTGTATGTGTGTGTGTGTTTAAATATATATATACACACATACGTGTGTGAGAGTTTATCACACGTACATGTATATAAAACACCTTCTAGCAAGGTTATGGTAGCATGACACAAACTCAGTTCTTTCTGCAGCATCTCTGCTGGCTTGTCATTTTTTGGGGAGGATGAGGGCAGAGATGGTTTCTTGCAGTATTAGAGTTATGTAATTCAATAGTCCTTTCCTGGCAGATCTGCTGCCAGCAATCTGAGAATCTTTTTGGTGTAACATTAAAGGAGTTGTGCGTTTGTGCCCAGAAGCTTGACATCTCCTGATCTGGAAAGATTCCTAAGAAAATAAGAAAATGTATAAGGATGCAAAGGAAACATATTCAAGCAAAATACATTTAGCTCCTTACAAGAGACAAAATTTAGGTGAGTTGCATTTAGGTGAGATAGATTTCCAGTCAGTCATTATATTTAGAAACAAACGATGTTGTCTGCTGCTCTCTGTGAAGGACCTGGAGCTACAGGAACTGCAACACAAACAGCAAGTAATGAAACTCCCCTCACACACAGGCAAGGTAAACCGGTCAGCTCCCTGAAGAGCTGTACAGCTACAATACTGTGACCTAAAAAATATATGAGAAAACAGACTGGTGCTTTAGTTTTTTCACTGGATTTTTGACATTTTTTATTTCCTACAGTGAAACCTAAAGAAAGAATTTTCCCATGTAAGTGACCTCTATTTTTTAGTATTTACAATACTTTTTTTTTTTACAATACTTCTTTTTTTTAATTTATTTTTAGTCTTTCCTAACAAAGGAAATACTTTTTTTGGTAGGGAGTTAAGACTAGTTTTTCTGTGCTGAAAAATCATGCTTTAGGAATTTTAGAATTTTTTAAGATCTAAGAACATGTTAATTCATGTTTCAAACTCAGAGGACATTTGCATACCAGTAATGCCTAATAATCTACATCAGAGACCTTTCAGATTGATTCTTGTGTACCTGAAATGACAAAATGGCCTGAGACATATCATTGCTCTGCTTTGGATACTGCCTTTAGTACTAGGTCTGGTTTCACATACCTGCCAAGTTGCTTCTGAAGTGACCATGGGGAACATGTTCCTCAATTCATTTCTTGGCACAGGAATTAAGTATCAGCCAAAGCCCTGGGAACACTGCTGCCACCGGAAGGTTGATCAGCCTGATGGATGGGGCCAGGTAAGAACAAGGTGCTCACCAGCACCAGAGGCAACAGGACACAAGGCACCTCAAAGGCTATAGCAGCAAAATTTTCTTTTCCTTACTTCATTTGCTTGCAGTCTTTGGGAAGTTATTTATCTTCCTTTTTAACTGGATTCACACCCTAAATTCAGCTAGGTGAGTGAGACTGTTCATTATATATAACAAAATGTCCAAATGATGGGAGATGAAGCTTTTGTGTGTGAGGAAGTGTCAGGACAGAGAGAAGTCAGAAATAGTCAGAAGTCAGATCATGTAGTCCTAAAAGCTGTGTCTCACACTCAAGCTTGAGCTGGAATTCTCTGGGCCAGGAAAGCCACATAAATTTGTATGGCTTGTTGACCAAAAGTAATTGTGAAAACCACACTTCACACATTTTACTGGTAGTGATTAAACATGGTTTCCTCTTCAGCTTGAATGTGGTTTCAGACCTACTTGCACACAAGTTACATGGGTAGTTGCTTTCATTTGCTCTCTGTAATGACTTAAGGAAAACGTGCCAGGCAGGAGGCAGAGGAGACAGTAAAAGATAGACTCGTTGTCAACAAGTTGTGTGCTTCCCGAAAGGGCAGGGTGAAACTATGCGAAGGCAAGATGGTAAAATAGAGTGTGAATGGTGGTATGTGTGGTTGCTGTTGACCCAGGAAGCGGTGATAAGAAGTTGCCTGTCTGCAAACTTCAAGCCTCTCCTGTCCCATCTCAGGAAGGCTGCAGATTGGTATACATTGCCTTTATAGTGCTTTATGTTTGCTTCTCTACTGCTTGCAGCCCAAGTGCCCAGTAAGTGGTGGCTCAGAGAGGTCAAGAAACTTCCTGCCTAGATATTTTTGCTCATTCCCAGGTGCTCAGGGAAAGTTGTGCTCTGTCACTTCAGAATCAGTGGGAAAACCCGCAAGCAATCTTCCTTCTAAAGATACTTAAACAGTAAATTTATTCTTCCACTAAATTTACTTCCATACACACTAAAGCCCAGCTAAAATCAAAGAGGAAAAACAAACAAAAAAACAAAAAAGAAGATGGCTTTTGTGAAGTGCATTCATTCCCAATAAAAAATCAATCTCCAAGAATACTTCAGGAAAGAAGGGATAAAGCTAATTGAGGACACACAGCAGCTGAGCTGCAAGATGGCTAATGTTTCAAGGCAGTCTCAGACCTAAAGAGAAATATGGTGTCCATTGTCTGCTTTACTGATAGACTTCTGAGCAGCTAGGTGATATGGGAAAAGAGATCTGAATTTCATCTGGAAACGGTTCACCCTCCACCTTGATAATCACTGCCTCTCTCTTGCTTCTTTCAAAGAACTATAATTACTGTTTTAGCAAATAAACCCTGCAGAGTTAAGGGAACTGCAGTAAGCAGCTGTCTTTGCATTAGTGATTAAATCAAGTAGTGCAGGTTTGAAGCAGATTTATAAAGCATAAATTTACCTCATGGCCAAATCACCCAAAAGCAACCCACCCCTTACCATCTGCTCAGTGAAAGCTTCCAGAACTCATATTGCAAATAGGCCCTGGAACTCCTCTGGAAAAATAATTGATAAATGGTCAAAATGCTTTAAGGAATGCTTAATCAAATGGATAGAAAAACAGCTTATTGGCCTTCTAGTGGCCAAAGCAAGTGTCTATTTTGCTTCCAAATATATATAGTTTAAGCCAGAGTATAATTCTGATGAGAGTTTTACAGATTCAGATGCTTTATAAAGCAACTAGTTCACATGCCCTGATAACATATAAACCATTTAAAATAATCACAAAATACTTAAATTTAACCAAGACAAATAGGATGAAGAAATATGATATGAACGTATTCTATTTCAATGTTGAAAGAACTATTAAATGGCATTTAAGAAGTGTCACTGAAATATTCATCCCTACAACATGTGGATGATATTACCATCAGGCCCTGACTTTGGTATGCAGAACAGAATCATTTCACAAATCCATCCCCAGCCTGATGTATTAACCCATTGCGATGTATTATAAATGGTCTCATAAAGTGGCATTCCTGGATCTTTGCCAAGGACAGGTCATCCTTATCTTTGAGTAGAGCCAATATTTCCTACCAGTTATACCGAGTCAATCAACATTTTAAAGCCACTTGGGGAGGGAAAGAGGTTCAGATACAAGACCATAACGTAGAGCTGCCGAGGGACATTTTCCTTCCTGTATCCCAAAAGCAGCTTGTTGCCAAAGGGAGGAGTCAGTAAAAGCCAGATTTTTAGCACCTGAGATGTTAAAGCCAGTACCTGCTACTGCCTATGAGAAGCAGGGGATGGTGAAGGAGCAGGGACGGGACGGGGCGGGCAGATGGATCCAGCAGCTGTGAGCAGAGCTGTGCAGATGTCCGTGCTGCCGACGTCCAAAATGCCACATGCTTCCTGGGCAGGAAGAGGTGCCGGGCTGCTGGCGGGACGGAGGGCATTCCACACGCTCCGCTCCAGCCTAATCTTATCAAGTGTTTGGCTTTGCTTCCTGCTCAGACAATAACATTTGCACTCTGATTCAGGTCAGTGTTTCGTAGATCACAGCAGCAGATACACAGGGAGAGGCAGCTGGGCTGGATGGTTGTCCCCCCTCTCTGAATCACATCCCTTTCCCAACCAGTGTGAGTAGGGACCTTCAAGCAGCTGGTGTGTTGAGCTTTGGACATTCTTCAGAGAAGCTCTCATCTTACCAGTATCCGGCTACTGCATCCTGCTCTGTTAGGCTAATGCAGATTTTGGCTCTCTTCCTCCTTCTTCTCCCTTTGTTCCTGCACTTTCCAACAGCTGCAGTGCACGGCAGTAGTAGAGTCCCAAGGGCTGCTACTACCATGTGTCACTTTGCCCTGATTATTTGTGAAGATGCACTAAGATCAGAACAGTTTAGGGAAGGTCTAGTGAAACGCAACCGTCTTCAACAGACTGTTGTTTCTCTGACAGTTGCTGTTCAAGTTGTTTTTCATACTTCACTTTCATCTACCAGGGGAACCAGAGAAAGATGAAAGGTTTTCTTTTTGCTCTCATTTCTCTGTGAGTGGTCACAGAAGCACACTTTGCTCTGTCTGTTTTCACTTCAGCATTTGTAGGATAGTAAGACACAAAATTCTTTCGTATCTTGAAACTGAATTGTTTGATCTTTGAATCACAGATGTGATATATATATACACACCTACCTACCTATATATATATGCTTTTATATCCTATATGTATATACTTTTTAACTGTGCTTCTTCAAACCTTGTTGCTGTTAGATACCGTAAAGCAATATTTAGAAATATGGGGAGATATAATGCCAATCATAATGTCTCATCATAGACTCACTTGATAACAAAGTAGGGGAGTTAGCTCTACAAATATTTCAAAAAGTCAAAAGGTCTTACAGATTTTCTTTGTGCAAACTTCCAGATAATTTCTTAAAACACCAAACAGCGTCAAAGTTTCCAGCAAGTATCCGCTTTCTTTCCCTCTGCCACGGATTTAAATATCTATGTTATTAAAGCTATTCTCTACTTTTTCTTCTTGCATAATTTATTCCTTTTTTGGAACATACTGCATTTTAAAACTCGATGGCAACTTTAAAATTATAGTGATAATCTAGAAAGCACAGGCTCAATATCTTCTCCTTGCCCCTTGCAATGTCTGTGCCACTTACTGCTCTGCAAAAGTGGTTACAGACCAGTCTGGAGAAACGAACTGGTCTGTCTTATAAACCAATGCGTGCTGGGCAGCAGTGACAACATTTATTCATGCCAAACTCCTAACGTTCTGTGTTTTGCATGGCATGTTGTGGCAGCACAGCAACAGTTCATGTGCTGGGGGAGCCACAAAAGACACCAAGGCACACTAAGCACACAAAACAGAGCCATTGCAACATGGCCTGGGGTCCCTGCCTTAAGAGGAAGCCAGAGGCCACAGAAAAAGGATGTGGAAGAGCCCTCTGCAATGGCTCCTGGGCACGCTCCTAGTGAGGGAGAATAAAGTTGAGGAAAAAGCTGAGTCCGGCCATGGAACCCCTCATGATCATCAACAACAAAACACCTGACCATCATGAGTGAGGAAGAACTTCTCGCTTGCCATTCCTGATGTGCATGTATTCCACAGATTATAAAATTAATTTAGCTAAACAAACAGATCATCGCACATTGCACATGGTAGATATTCTCACATTGTTGTTTATTGCCAAATATAAGTACAGTGTTTCCTTCAGAGATGTCTTTTGAAAAAAAAATATTATTTATTCAAAATATTGGAAAAGATAAAGTGTTTTCAAAGTGACTTTTTTTTTTTATCTTGAGAATTTGAAATCAGTATGGTTAAACTTAGATCCATGAACGATATCAGGCTCCTGTTTTATCTACATATTCACTGCAATTACTGAACACCTCTGTATAAAAAAAAAAAAAAGGTCAGAAAAATTAAACATCTATGAATACATCGATGAACAGTTTTCTGATTAAATAGTCATTTGAACTAAATTTTTTTTTTTAACTTTTTTAACAAATCAAGACAGGATTTGGTTTAGAAATAGACACAGAAAATGAATCACAGCTATAGGGTAAAAATTCCATTGTTATTCTTCTGGTACTTGTCTTTCCTCAGCCTAATGCTTCAGGTAAACAAGCAATTTTGAATGGTAGGTAGAAGTCTAATCTTTTTCTTTGTGATGGAGTCTTTTCATATGTTATACTTGACCACTGTGGTTGATCTCTCAGCCTAACGGCTGACTCCAGTTTGCCAAGACTTCGTGGTGGGAGGGAGGATGTGGGAAGTGACTGTCAGAGTAGCACAGGAAATAGGACATCTGGGCATTTCTCCTTACCTGCTCCCAACCCCAGGCTTAAACTGGGAATATCTATGGGACTGTTCCAGCCTGTGGAGATGTTCCAAACCGGCGCTAGCTTCTCAGTGCTTGAAAGACTGGAAAAGCCAGTTCTAGGGTGTCTTTCACCCCTGGGATCACAACCATTGCCATCCACATGCTTAAATGGGAAGTCTCAATCTAGTGAACTGAAGGAGGGAAAAATCTTGAGCACATTGAACCTCATAACAAGAGTCCAGCTGTTTTTAAAAAAGAAAAGACTTCAGCTTGAAAGTCTACTACTTTCAAGTACTACTTAGTACCATAAACAGCAGAGAGCCTCAGCAAAAGGGAAAACAGCCCTCTCCAGCTGTGACACTCCAAAAAAGCTGAATTGTGCCAGAAGCATTCCCACGCGTGTCCTGAAAACATAATATGGAGAGTCAGATAGGCAACAGCCCTCAGCTGAGGTGAATTTGTAGCAATCATGTGACAATGACTTTGATATGGTTGCTGGGAACTGTAATGACCTATTTAATGCATAGCCTGTGACGGGTTAATAATTGAAATTCAGGGCTCATGTTCCAAGGACAGACCGTTCAGCCATTATTTGTATCCAGATCTTTGGCTGGTGACAAGTCTAAACCCCTGGGCTTGCAGACTGCATCTTGGTATCTCTCCTGTTGAAGAGAGAGAGCATTACGTTCCATCGAAGACAGTAAAGACAAGTCGATGGAGTACACTGGGAGAGGCCCGTGGTGGTTTAAGAAAAGAACATAAGGCAACTCTTTAAAATAGACTTTTGAAATAAATAAAAAAGGTGTTACTCAAGATAGTATAAAGGGAATGCCCTTTACATAGGAGTAGGTAAACAAGTGGAATTATATCATGGATTTCCCTATTAGACTTCTCCTGGAGAAATCTTAATTGATGCTAAAATAATAGATCATTTGTGTCCAGCACTGTAAAGATGACTAGTTCTTCTTTATCAAATAAATTATTCCATGCAAGTGGTGATCTTAGAGACAGTGTATAAAAATATCTTCATCTCTGACCTTATTTGCCTAAGGTTACATAACTTTCCTCAAATAATTATTTTGTTCTATTGATGAAAAACTATCGAGCTGTTATTTAATGCTTTGCAACTGCACTGTGCTTTCAGAAAAGAGGTCATAAAATGATCATTCTCTCTTTCACTCTCATAAGGAGGAGCAGAACTCCCAAGTCTATCTTACTTTTCTGAAATAAAGGTTTTGGTGCTTTTGAAATTTTCTTTTGGGGCCCCAACTAAAAGAGCTGTCTTCCTGTGAGTTATGGAAAAATACACTTGTTCACAGAAAACCTTTAATCAAAAAAAGGAACAGGTAGAACTGAGCTATTTCAGTAGTTATCTCAGATGCCTTATTTGAGATATCTGCATAAGTGGTTGAGAAGATTCTAACCAGGAAAATTCATACTCTAGGTATGTTTAATCTCAGGGGTCTTTTCTGTACCTCTCACTAACAAATCTGAAAATCATGTGAAAAGGCAAATATCAGTGTTTCCCATTTCAGTTTCTTTCCTTTCCAGTAGAAGTCTTTCTGAGCATTGTCTTGTGCAACCATCTCTGTTTCTAAAAATACTTTATTAGAATAAGTGCTGGCAGGTGACTGAAAGTGTCTGTCTTCAAGTGCATTCTGCAAACATGCCCAATCTGGTGGTTACTCTGCACAGGATTTGGATGCATATTTATACCAGCATAAAAACAGGAAAAAATGCATATTTGTGCAAACACGTGGACAATAGATTAAGACAGATTTCCCAGTTCGCAAATCACAGTCTTCCTAGTCTATACAAAAGCAGAACAGGGGTCACTGGCAAAAAATAGCAGCTCTCACCTTGGGTCATACCAAACGGTGGGCTCATTTTCTACATCATGGCAACAGTCTGCTTTAAATGCCCACACTGCTTTCTTTGTATTGGTTTAAAAGTAGAAGGAATTTTTAGGGCCTTATCTCACATTAATTTCAGAGGTGATTTGGTGCCAAAATAAACCTCTGAGTTTCTGGAACTTTGTCATGAAAGAGCTTAAATTTTGCTGAAGTATTTTCACATAAATATGTGTGCACTGGTATGCCTTGTTTGTTGGGAGCTCTCAAACCTTAATTTTAGAAGTGATTGATCCTCTTCTATCCTCTTTGCTTAAATTCCTTGTGATTCTTTTAACTGAAGAGAATGTAAGAACGCATGGAAAAGGTCATTGTAGACATTGACAAAAAGCAAAATCGGGAAATAGAAGGGTGAGGTAGTGAAATGAGTCAGTAAAAAAGAAAAAAATGCAGCCACTCCTACCTCTAATCATTTCGAGAGTAAATTGTTCCTACAGATGTGAACTCCCTAACATAGAAAAAAAAGTCTTTTTATTTCTTTTTCATACAATTTTGGTTGACAGGTTAAATAAATAATTTCCTATTATTATTTTCTGTGATACTGTGATACAAAAAATATTGCCTTTTTTTTTTCTCTTGGGCATTTCCTGTAACCTGATTGCATGTGCTGGGATCCTCTTATCCCTAGAGGAATGCTGTGCAACCAGCTGGGTTAGTGTGACCTGATATGCTCTTAGAAGAGGATTCTCCTGTAGATGCCAAGATTTCCATTTATCTGGTGAAGGAAACTGCTTTCCGAGGAACATTTATCGCCTGCAAACCTCTAGTCATGTGATCACTGGCCCTTGTAAGAAGGTAGTATGTTGTGGTGTGGGGATGGGCCCCTGCTCTTGACAGACAACCCTTGCAGTTGAAATGGGACCCTTAACAATCAAGGATTTGGTCCAGTATCATAACCATGACCCAAACAGCTGAGAACAACAACAGGGTATAAGGAGGAGCAGAAATAGTCAGCAGAGGGGTAAGGAAGGTAGAAACACAGGCTGAGGAAGGACAGTTGGAGTAGGATCATCAGTGACCCAAGGATGGTGACAGAGGGCAGACTGGCAGCACTGAGGACCGAGGCCAGGAGCCTCTAGGCTGGTCCTTCTTGAGCAGCTGACACCTGCCTCCCACCCTGGCAAACAGAGCCTCATCAGCCTGGCCAGCAGATTAAAATCCTACCTCTCTTGTGTGCACCAGCCAATAAACCACTCCTAGATATTTTGTAGTTGTCCATATTGTGTTTGCAGGGTCTCTGCATAGCACTAAAGTGACTCAAACACACTGACTGAAAAGGGGTTTATAATGAGGTAAAGTCAAACTGCTTCAATATTTTACTTTTAAATGAGCATTTATTTATTTATTTATTTGTTTATTTATTTATTTATTTGTTATTTGATTTTGAAGAACTCAGACTTCATAATCCAACTGTTGCACAGTATATTGTTCTGCACTGAATGGCTTGAATCTCTGAACTGGGTGGCTCTACTGAAAACATATGTCTTGAAGTGAGTCACCAATGCATGACTGCAGAGAGGAAATGAGCAGAGGAGAGGCTGGGTCAGGTATATACGGTATGTGAGCTGTTACTTGTGGCTAAGCTGAATAGTCAGAATTCTTAGATAAGCCAAATATCAGAAAACATCATTTTTATTAGAATTCGTTTATAGTAAAATGTTTCTACGGAAATAGCATCCCCTCTTCCCTTTTTCTCCTCTCATGGTTATTTTCGCTTCTGAATTCTCTCCTTCTTGTTATTGTATTATAAATTATTACCCAAGTATTCACCAGCTTCATGTATTTAAAACAGCTGGTGTGACTATAGCACATTATGATACTTTTGAAACCTAGTGATTTATGGCTATAATTTATAACTTTAATTCTTTCTTTTCATGCTGCTTATTTTTTTCCATCATTTTATTTGTAACAGTTGTCTAATGATGTATTTATGCCACCTGTAAGAAATATCTCATGATGAAAGCTAGTAAACATGTTGCATTCATGGAGACTCAGTGAGGAAGACTGTTGCAAACAGAAAGATTTTATGCCTAGATTTAACAGATAGGAAGTCATTAATTTCAGGATGGTGCTTCTCTGAATGCAGCCTGCCTATTTATAATGCTTTAAGTATAACCTTTCCTCTTTCATCCTTGCAGGCTGAAGCAGAAGGAAAAACAAGAGCCATCAGATTTGAATACAGATTGTGGTAGTTAACATGCAGTTCAGCTTTAATTTGGCCTGTGCTCTGTAGGTATAAATGTTCAGTTACTGGACAAATCATTCAATGTAAGATGAATGGTCCGTCAGTTCTGAGAAGCTGTTTGAAAATGATTCATTGACCGATACGGTAGATCCAGTGATGCCTGACACTCAGCCTTCCCTGCATTCAGTGCCATGCTTGCCTTGTTGGGGCATGTCTCCCTTAACTGACAAGTGCCATGTGCCAGTGCGCTTCATAAAGCTTTCCCTCCCAGATTCTCACATGTTCTCACAAAGATCTTTCTCTCAAGGAACAGTGAGATGTTTTAAATCAATGCAATGCTTCAATGTCTAGAATGTTTTCTGTTACAAATAAAAATATTCCAATGATGTTGCTTTACTTCAAAAATTGTAACACTGTCCTACACTTCGCAATGCTTGTTCATAGTATTGTGACAGGCAAATTGCTGTGATGGCTGTTGAGATTCACACAGTTTATATATACATTTCAAGCAATTGCTCTATTAACATGATTTTCCTTTTATATTTGTATTACTAGGCTATTATACAATTCTAACATATGAGCTATTGTTTCCACCAATGAGTCAGTCAATTATTTCCAGTGTCTGCATCAACTCTCTTTACTTTCAATTCAATGTCAAACTGCAGCGCTGACCCATCAGAATATTTTGACTAATGAAAAAGTACATAAAATTCTTGCTTCATGTGTACAAACAATCACACATGCACATGCATGCACATGCCTCTGTAACAATTATACATGTTATGTATCACTCTTAAAGAAAGAAATGAGATCTGAGCAAAAATACTGCAAGTATTTATGTTCAGGAGAAAGACTCTCATTTGGTCGTCTTTAAGATCTCCAGAAACTTGTATCTGTAAGGAAATTATATCTTCCTTCTTCGTCTCAGTCGCCTGTCACAGGTCAAAACTGGAAGAGCTTTTTTCCCTTTCTTAGTGAAATAGTCCAAGAAAGCTATTGGTGACATCTGCCACTCTGTAGTCATTGAAAAATTGATGGAAGTTTTTGTTCCATGGTTTGCTGTTGTATAGCTCAATGACCTGTGAGTGTCATAGGAATGTATACACACCATACAAGGACAGTATTGTTCCTCTTCCAGGAACTGCATGTATTTCCTCCAGGTACCACATCTAATAGATTTTGAAAGGAAGATTTGTTAAGTAAGTGCCAAAGCTAACAAAGAATTAAACTTATGTTTCATATTAAATTAGCATTTTTTAAAAGAACTGGGCATGTTACTGGTGGTTGCTGTACTTTAGCTTAAGACCATCACATAAATTGCCTTTCACAATTAGTCATGGTAGGTTATGCACATCTGTTTGCTGTTGTTCTATGAAATAACCCTCTCGCTGAAGCTCCCATTTAACCAGATGCATTCTTCCTATCTCATGAGCTAGTTAAGAATCCAGGTATGTTAACATTACTGCCTTACACTGGTTTACAATTAATTGAGACAAATATATAATGGTCTTTATTCTTTACATTAAAAGAACGGAGTGGAAAGGTTTCAATGAAACCTTTCGCTAAGCTTTCATAAAAATTGAGTAATTGTGATTTGTTATTCAATATCAGTTACCTTTCAGACTGAAGTTATCAACAAAAAAACTTGGTTTGTTTTTGATAGTAAAGGTATGATGCATTTCTGCTTATCTGATTTTATAACTAATACAAAATGTTTGTAGAGGAACCCTACACTCAACTATCAGTTTTTAAGAACTACACTAAAATATAAAAATGACAGTGACCAAGTGTTGAATTGAAATACAGAACTTACAAGATTGAAAAAGCTGATACAGTACTTTAAAGCAAAGGCAGAATCAGATATACTAAATATAAATTATTATGGTTGTATTGACTAGAAAATGTGATCCAGCATTATTTGCACTATCCATATTTCTGAGACAAATGTTAAAAACTTGGAGTTTAAATGTACTAATAAATTACTAGAAACAATGTTAATTTATTACAAATCCACAATAGGAAGTCCTCACTGTGGATTATAGCCAGAATTAATTTGATCTGTGCCACTTCCATACTTTTTCTTTGTTGCACATTTCTATATGCTGTGTAGTGCTTAACAGCTGTATCAACACGCCTGCATATCGTGCTTAAGTCCATGAAAAAAAAGAAAAGACATCACAATGTGTTTGGGTAGATGAAGTCTACAGAGTCTGTGGTGTAGAACATTACATTAAGATGTGTTCTGGGATGTGATCTTGGGAACCCACCAGGAAAACTGCTTTTTTTTTTTAACTAGGTCAAGTGTGGACACAGTCCAGAACACACAATGTTTCTTTGAGATTTTGCACTTTAGAAGGCAAATATGCCAAACATGGCCAGAAATATGCTGGCTATTTTAACTGCATTTTGCAGCACAGTTTTGGATCTCTCTGTGTTGTACACAGTGTTTGGTAATGAACTCAGAGATAGAAGAGCAACAGGAGTATAACTCAGACTAAGCAGCCTGTTAACCTGTTTTTCTCTGTTAACCTTGACTGCATCCTTTGATACATGTTCTCAGTGCATAGCCAGTCAGTGATCTGAAACTCAGCTGATAGACTGTTGTTTGTATTATCATAATGACAATTTAAGTAAGTGTAGTACCAGAACATTGTATTCAAGAGTCACAAATACTGATCTTTTTAGAGAAGATTCAATTTCTTCACGATGTTGATGCAGAACATACTTTTTGTTGCCCTTCCCATCTGCATGGCTTGCTGATAATCTTGTATGTTAAGGATATACTTACATTCTTCTCACTATCCATGACCTCAGATGTCTTTTATAGCCTTTCTGATTCTTTGGGAAATTCTCCAAATATGATGTGCTGCAATGTCTGCTCCTAATCTGGCAGATGACCTGAAAAACTGGTAGCAGATGTAAGCATGCAAATTTAGCATGCTTAAATTTGAATTCTACTGAATAATAATAATAATGATTCTACTGATAATAAGCAGGTGATGGTAACTCTGGCAAAATACTGATTTTTTTTTCTCTACTGTGAGAATATTTTCTCAGGGAAGCAAGAAAAAAATTGAAACTTTATGGCTTTAACTGGAATTACATTTAATTAAAAATATTTTAACACTCTATTCTCTTCAGCTTTTAACACTAATTTATGATTATCAAATAAGATTACACAGGAATTACTAGACTTCACCATGCTACAAATCATGGTATGGTTAAAACATACCAGTCTGAATTCTTCTCCCATACTGGGTATAGTGATAAAGGGACATAGTTATTGGTTAACTATCCATGACATCTGTGATGTGTCATCACTATCTGGTGGAAGGGACTAGAGAACTTGTGTAAGTATTTCCTAGGTTTAGGAAAAATCAGAAAAGAAAGAAGCAGCCTACACTTACTCCATTTTTAGTACATTAACAGATGCTGATCAACTTCATTGTGAATTTAACAGAAAAATTAATTAAGCAATAAAAGGTAGCTGGTGTTTGGCCCATATCTTATGATATCCCTCCATCGCTCCAAAACTCTTTAAATATCTGGCCAAATTAAGTATTTTTCTACTACTGCTAAAAACTTAGATGGGGTAAAATCCGTTTAAAACACAGAGGAGCATTATCTTAACAACTGATTTTATGGGAATAAAATTCAAAAAGCGGAACCTGGCAGTATCTGCCATTCCCTTTCTTCTCTGTTAAGGCAGCATCCATTTGCTTGGTTACATGATGTTACTTGAATGTTACCTGCTGACATAAACCAAAGGAACTGTAATTTACTTGTCCTAATTCTCAAAGTCCAAGTTTTTAAATCCCTGCCCCCCCCCCCTTTTTTTTTTCTCTCCAAGAGCAAGATTTGGTCTCTATTCACTAATTCCTGGGACCTTCAGCTGTAAGGGCATATAACAAAAACAACACATGGTGAGAAGCCTACTTGACCAGTTCTTGGCAGTTGAGACAGACTCTTAGTGAGCAGCCCACATGCTTGGCGGCGCATTGTGAGACACTCCCCAGATTTCCCCAAAAGCCTTGGGACACAGCTTCCACCCTTTTCGCCCACACGCAGGTTTCTCTGTGGGCATCTGTCTTTCTCCAGTCTGGCCTCATGAGACAACGGCACAGTCGCCTTGGACAGCTGTTTGAAAGCACAAAAGTCTGTGTGTGAGGGCTTTTCAAAAGCATGAAGAAATCTTCGTGCCAAGATATGAGATCATCCTGTGTGTTCAAAACAACAACAGAAAACAGACATCTCTAGGGCAATAGCAACCTAAAAATACTCTTGATCAGCATTTTTTTTTTTTTTTGGCTTTAATCAGTTTTTGGCTGCAAAAGGCAGCCTGTAAATATCTTAATGTCTGAGCATATATCACTATTGATTTTAGTCAACTACTAATTGTTAATCCATGCACAGTATACTGTCTTATTTTTCCCTTTCAGAAATTCTTGATTAGGAAGGCACAACAGTGGGCAAAAATATGTCTGTTCAGACGTATTTCCTATATTCCCTCTCACCTCCACTCTACCAGAAGGGAATGACTAACACTAAACTCCAGAGGAAAGAACATAGTGGGAATCATTACAGAGATGGAAAAAAGTGTTGATTTCCTACTTCTTGAAATATGACTGTCTTACCATAAGGAGAAAAAGATCTGTCTCCTACTATATGTAACCAAACAGAGGTATTGAGCAAAAGACATGGATAGACTTAACACATTGGGCAAACACTTAAAAAATCTGATCTGAGTTCATCATGTTGTCTGCATAACCTTGAGTAAGCAGATGAATTTTATTCTGCCTGTAGTTCTCACACTAGCTTGAGAAATGGTAGACTCTTGAGAGATTGTATACTGTTTTCACACTTTACCAGTGTGAAGGGAATACTCTCAAGCATTTATGAGTATCAGGTGCTCATGGAGACAAGGAGACTCTTGTGTTCCTTGGAATTTGAGTTCTGCTTTGGATAACATGATGGCCTTGATCTTCTGAAACAATTTATATCCTGTCATAGTAAGGGTGTATCTGTAAACCCTGAGAAAATTCAGAATAGCCTCATCATGAGCCTTTATAGATCTGGTACCCAGAAGTCCTCTGTAATAATCCTGCAAATTGTTGGTGATCATAGAAAGGATTGTAGTTATTGTCTTTCTTGGTCTTTGTTCAAAATAGGTTGAAAAGACTGTTATTCTGCATATTCCTAAATCAGTAAGGCTTTTACTTTGCATCACACAACCTTGCATGTCCTGATTAGATAGGTGGAAAAGGGCTCTACCAAGGTAGTTAAATGATTCATGTATACACTCGTCTAAAACTCATTGAGTGGTTTAGGGGAAGGAGAAATCTGTCATTTGCACAGATTACTTTTTTTTTTTTTTCTTCGGAATGTACAGATCAACTAAGGAAAATGAACATGCTGAATGTTTGGGACATCTCAATTTAGAGAGCTTAGTGACGGGGACAACAGGACTAGAGGAAATGACCACAAACTGAAGCACTCAAAGTTCCACAGGAACTTGAGGAAAAATTTCTTAACAGTGAGGGTGACAGAGCCCTGGAACAGGCTGCCCAGAGAGGTGGTGGAGTCTCCGTCTCTGGAGATCTTCCAAACCCGCTTGGGCACCACCCTGTGCCACATGCTCTAGGGGACCCTGCGTGTGCAGGGGGGTTGGACTAGATGACCTCTAGAGGTCCCTTTCAACTGTAAGGATTCTATGACTGTATGAAATGAAAACAAATGCCAGAGAATCTTTCCTCTGATCATACTGTAGCAAGAGTTGCTTGCAAATTTCTTTGGTCTTAATAGACTTCTTGACTAATTCTGATTTGATTTTTTTACAGGAACTCTTAAAAAACAAAATTAAGTTTTGCAGGAGTTACTGTAGAAAGATTTATCAGCTTTTATTAGTAACTCTGAGTATTCATAGTATAAATATATCTTAGTAAAAAGTGAAGCTCATTTGGCAGTATTTAGGAAAAAAATATTGATGAAAGAGTGGAGGATATACAGATTGAATTGAAAATAATAGTATTTCTGGTGAGTGGACTTAGTGAATAAATGGGACTAAGATAAATGGTTCAGATTTCTCTTACAAGCCTGTTTCTTTTATTAGAATTTTCTTCACACATTTCTTTGTGATGTCCATTTTCAAACTTCTTTTTCAGAGTTACCACTGAAACCTGACATAAGTGGAGTTAAAATCACTACGTGGTCTGATATTACCCAAATTAAAAATTTCACTTGTAAACATTTGTAGAAAAACACTTGCACAACAAGTATAGTGCTTATCACTGCAGTCTTACACTGCGCCAGGCTTTACCATTGTGAATAAGGTGATTTGTCACTGGAATCAGTGTTTCGAGGAAACTAAATTAGAATGGAAATAGAGAGAAAACATGGGAAAGATGTGTAAGAAACAGGAATTAAAGCAAAAAAAAATCCTTGTATCTCATCAAGTAAGTTATAAACAATCCCCTAAAACCCATCTGTGAAGGGTAATCAGGCTGGGTCCCAGTTGATTTGTTTATATAGTTTTGCTGATATGTATTTAACCTCTGACTCCTGACCCACTGAAGAAAAAAACCCTCAGCAATATATGCAAATAGCCACTGTCTGCAGCTGAATCAATTCTAAGTATTTCCTTTCCCTCATACAAAGCACGTGTACCATTTATAGAAAAATAGTGGGTTTTGACCCTTGAATATTTGCATCTTCTAACTGAAAAACTTAGAAAGACTTTTTTTTTTTTTTTCAATCTTAATAAGAAAAGCTTTAGGTCCCAAGTCTGACTTTCCTATTCTGTTTTCCATTACTATGAAGTAAATATCTTAGAATCATAGTAGTCTGTTGAACTGATACGGATTTATGAGGGTTACTTTTAAGTCTCTGTGGTATAGAAATATCCTTTAATTACATCAGTGCTAGGGATTTTGGACAGTTTGTTTCCATCATAAATATAATGAGTACTCTTGAGGCTCCAAGGGACAAAAGCTCTAACAGAGCTTTTGATCATGAGAAGTGGCAAGTAATGCTCCAGGTAAGACATGTTCATGGTTTTAGTGAGAAGGTCAGATGCAAATGGATGGAAATGATTGAAATGAGAAAAAATGGAAAGGTGGCTAAGCAGAGCAAATCTGAAATGAGGGACAAGAAAGCTACGTGCACTTGCTGGATGTTGACATGCGTCATGTTAGCCCCCGACCACCTGCACTCATGGGAAATGTGTTGGTGGAGGTGCCTTTTCTCTGCACTGCTTGTACTATCACCAGGCTCAATGACATGCCCCACAGAGCTTTATTTTTTATCTGCAGTGGATGTGAATACATAAATTGCTGCACTCATTTTCATGTGTCTCTTTGGCATCATAACCTACTCCGATCTGAGAGAAACAAATGCCAGAATTTTTCCATAGGTTTTTCCTATCACTCCCTATAACTAATTTTTTAAAGATGTCTGACACTCTCCTGTTCTTAATAGTCTTACAGTGAAATCTGTTGCCAAGCAAAGCAGGCATACCAGAAATAATCTTCTAAAAGTGCAGAAATAACAGATGCAATTTGCAAATTCTCTGATGATCAGTTGGGCAGCAAGGCACATAAAGGAAATTACAAGGGAACATTTTCTTTATTATGAAGGACATATATCAATCTAGGCAAAATGATATCACTGATCACTAAACCATATTTTTTAAAGCAATCAAACAAAAGACAATGTGACTTCCCAGAGATGCCGTATATAGATAGGGTAAGTCTTTTGGCTGCAGGGCAAATCACTGCAGAACTCCATTCCCATTTTACCTATTAAAATGCAAATTAATTCTTGATTGAACACATTTCATAGATGTAGCTACTTGTAACTCTTTGTGGTATCTGCAAGGCACTAAGCCAAAAACATTGGATGCAGTAACTTGTTTGTGCTGTGGTCATGGTGGTAAACACTGGCTATTCAGGCTCCCGCCGCACTTAGCATGCCCCACTGATAAGGCAGTTTCCAAATAACCTCCTGAGTAGTTTGCAGAGAAACTGCAGACTGAAAATACTTTTCAGAGTCTTGTTTCAGTTTGTTTTGTCACTATAGCTACAAGAAATGTATTTTTATTGTTTTATTATGTATCATGTCTGTTCCCATAGAGCACCTTGTGTCATGACGGCCCCGAGGTTGTTAATTTTTAGTTGAAGACTGGCATAATGGAATGCAGAGACCTGTTTCATTTAAAAAGCTTGACTATTTAGCTGATACAAATAGAAACTTTTTTTTTCTTTTTTTTTATGAAAGAAAGAGAAAGCTCTGTTTGAAGGAGAAATGCAAGATGGAGAAAAGTGCTTGGATCTGCACCTAAGTTCTGCCACCTTTCCCTCATACATGACTTCCCTACAGACGCTCCTCAAATTTGTTAATTACAAAATTATCAGATTTTAAAATAATTCAAAAGAAAAGAAATAGCCAGTCTTTAAATTATCCTTCTTTTTTAAAAATATTGTTTTGTGGAATTGATTTGCAGAAGTCCTTTCTGCTGCTTATTCCTCAGTCTTCTGCTAAGTCAATAGCCCATTAGCCCTAGCTAGCCAATCTCCTGTAGGTCTGATGGGGGAAGCTGTGCTGCTGCTACCTTCAGTGATTTGCAAAATCTCCATTATTGCAAGTGCATGAGGGAAAAAATAAAACATTGTATTTTACAGGGTGCGTAAGAACTCTGCATTAAATGAAAGACTATATGCTAGAAAATCAACTAATGAACTGTATGAATTTGTTTACATGCAAAAATAAAAAGAATTTCCTGTAAAAAGCTGAGAGAACAGCCATTCCACATTGGAGACTAGAATCAAAGCAAAATAAAAACTGCATAGATGTATGAAACATCAATTATTTCAAAGCTTTCTATATGATGTAGTTAATAACTGCATATATGAAATCAACATTTAAATTTAATAAAAATTTCACAATGCACGGATGAACAAGCCCTGGGCTATTTCCCTCTCTTTTGGCCTCTCCTGATGATGCTCTGCTGTATGGACCAAGAGCTGCTGGAAAGAAGGGGGCTGCACAAACAGCAAGAACGTTTTACTGCTGCTAGTTCAGGTTCATTCTTGCACAAAGTACAATGCTGCTTTGCACAGGCAGACATGGCTACAAGCTTAAAGTTGCCACTGCCTCAATCTGAATTAGCTTCTTCTCTAAATATGTACAGACAGATTGCAGTAATAGGCAATAACAGACACTTATTTTTCTCCTTTGTGTATGTGAGTCAATATGGGCATTGTGCATGAGAAAGGGCAAAAATCTTCCTATGAACGAGCCCAACATTTCCATGACAGGTGAAGTCAGAATGGACTTAATAGTTTTTCTGAATTTATAAATTCTAATGTTGCTTCAACTGGAAGAAGTAAAATAGCAGAATAGCCTCCTTCCCTCCATTTCTCCCATAGTTTTCCCCTGTGTAAAAGCGGATATTTAATGCTGGTGAAATGTATTCTCCAGACTGATTAGACTGTACAACGTACAAAGACTTTTATTATTGTTATTATTATTTATTATTATTATTAGCCTTTGTCTTGCTTTGTGAAATCATGAGGGAGCATTTTAAAAATTAATAAAAATGAAATGGGCAATTGATGGTCCTTCAAAGCTATGTAACACAACCTGTGAATGAGAAGGCATCTGAGAATAATTGGGGCTGGCAGGCAGTATATGCTGTTGGAGGAGCAGGAAGTTTTAATGTGCCTAAAGGGATGGTTTAAAGCCTCCCATGATTAGCAAAAAATAACACTGTTTATCTCCTACAGGCTGCTAGGTTCAGGATGGAAGAATGGACCACACTATTGTGAGTCTGAGAGCAGAGACACAGGACAGAGATATAAGAAGCACACTTACCTTCCTTACATAGGGAAATGGGAGTTTCAAGACTTCATTCTTAGTGTTTCAGATTTCCTTTTTAGTGCTTTGGGCTCCCAGCCAATGTAGTGACAATATTCATACATTGTTTAGTTTGCTCTCTGAAGTACTAAGCTCTGCTCTCCCTCTCTCTCTCTCTTGTTTTAATATCTCCAAATCTCCATGCAGGGCACAAACTGTTCCACAACATTTCTTAAACAACAGTCTTTAACAAAGAAGAGAAATACACAGCACCCTTCTTAAATGGCTAACAAAACACTGAGTCAGAGCGCCTAATTCCATCTCCGCTGAACACAAGGTAAGATAAACAGCTGCACATTGCACATACCCAAAACCTCCCCTCTTTGGGCACTTGAGCAAGACTGCTAATTCACAAGATATATCCTGAACCATTCCCTGACAAGCTTTCCTTCCCCCAGCCCCTCTGATTCTTCCCTTTACAACGAGGTCACAACAAATGAGAGCAAACACAGAACTCCTCCCTGCCCCAGGCTCTGCTCCACGTTTCATTTTCACTAGAAAGCAGCCAGGTCACCTGTGTGGCCTCTCAGGTGGCGTGGGTTTCTAAAGGTTTGTGCTTCTCCACTGAGGATGCAGGAACCTGTGAGGTATTCCGCAAAGCAAAGGAGGATTATTCTGAGTTATAGCACTGTGTGCTATTGCTGTGTGTCGGGCACACCCTGGCACACAGAAGAATCCCAAATTCTGCCCCGGGAGTGGACTGCAGGCTCCAGCCTGCTTCTGCCGTGGGAACCTCCTGCTTGTCTTCCTCCTGTTGAGCTGCTAATCCCTTCCACAGGTAGCAGTTTGCCAAGAGGTTTGCCCTCTCCCATTTGTCTGAACTTTGGTATAGCTGCTGCTTCTCCCCCTTCTGTGATTCCTATATGCCAATAAGGGAGACATTAAAAGCAAAAGCAGCTTTAACCGGTGACTTAATGCAGATAAACTGATTCATGCTGTGCCTCCACATGTCAAAGTCAGAGGTTGCACTTACTCTGTCCGAAAACCTAAAGATTTCTTCATAGACCAAGAATAACCAAAGATATCCATATTTTGCTAAAATATGCATCATGAACCAGGTCTTCCCATTTTTGGATCCTTCAGACTGACCTCAGGAAAGAAGGTGTTTGTTAACAATAGTGGTATCTTGCTCTGAAACCAGCATCAGGCTACTGTACCATTATTTTAAAGACCTGTTTTCCTTCAGGCTGTAAACTCACCGTGTATCAGAAGCAGTGCAAAAGGGCAAGGTAAGTTGCAACTGTTGGCTGAGAAACTGCACACAGAGGCCAGAGAGGTTAGGCTCCGCCTGTAGTAGGGATTTGCAAGCAGATTCTAGCTTCATCTGGGCAGAACTTTCATCATCTGCAGGTCACAGAATGACTAGTTTATTTTAAACTGTTATTTTAAACTGCAATCTGTACTCTGAAGCTAGTTTGAGTATGTCTAAATTAAATTGCATACATAGGCAATCAAAATGGATGTTTTGGCCCTGTAAAACTATAGTAACCTAGCTGTTCCTCTCCCTTCAGGACGGCAAGGCTGTATTTTCTTAGAGAGGGAAGGAGAAAGGCTTAAAAATGCTGTCATTTGTGCACTTAGGATTTCTCAGCCAGTGCCTTTGTCTTCTTAAAGCCAGGTTACCAGGAACCAATAGCAAACTTGCTTTTTCACCAATTTGATATCCAGGCTAATATGTTCAGTTTGACCCATGACAAAAACAACAGTAGCAAACTCCCTGCTGGTGTCTCGCTTGAGCCTTTTCCCTCTCTTGGTGCAATATTTGGGGTAAAGAAACGTTTGACCTCCGGTCCTGCTGTGAGGCCCGTGCTGGAACTTGCTGAGCAAAGGCACTCGCTAAGTGGTATGTGTTCTGGAGCATCTGTCAGTGTTTCCCTAAGCAGCTATTTAGGTTTATTTTTGACCTCAAGTGCTGAGTCTGTACTTGACGCTGATGGCTCTCTGCAGCAAACTGAGCAAGCACCGTGAGGAACCTGGATTGTTCTGGAGGCTCAGGTCTGAGGAGACTGCAAACTGCAGGAAGGCTGAGTTCAAATGTGTTGCAAGTGACACTCACTTCAGCAGCCTCTGGTGCCGCGCGGCTTGGGAGGCTCTCCCTGAGAAAGGAACACTGCTGACCTCACGAGACTTCCAGTGAAAACGAAGCCCTCAGTTTCACCTCAGTTCACTCCTGGCAGAAAATTATGGTTAATTTATACCATATGGTTAATTTATGGTTAATTTATACCATAGATGAACAGTTTAAAAGTCTGCATTTCCTTCAAGAGGTTAACTTCTAATGGCCTCCAAGCAAGCGACTGAGAGTGCTGTTGTCCTTAAGTGTCTCTGGGACCTGGTGTGTCTGAGGGGCACGTGATCCTTGTGTAGGGAATGAGGACTTCATTCACACTTGTCCAAATCCTGTGGGGCAAACAGGGCCTCTGCTTCATGCCGTGTGACCCTTGCACAACCAAACTGAAACACTGCAAGTCTTCGGATAACCACAGGCAATTCAGGGGAAAATGGAAAGCTGTTGGCTTTCAACAACAGCCTTTTCAGAAGTTGCTTTTTTTTTTTCCCCCATATCTGCTGACCTCATACAGAGCAATGTCCTAAAATGTGTGACCCCAAATAAGCTCTTTGAGCACCTCCTCTCCAGGTGTAGAAGAAACAACATTGCGTTTAAATTTGTTGTTGCCTAAAGAGCAAATTGATCTTGGCCTTTGCCTTGTATGACCTCGCTTCAGTAAATTTTGACTGTTTGACTTCTTTTCAATAGTAAATAGCTACCTGCGGTTGTTCCTGATCTCAAATCCCAGAGAGCATATTTACTTAATATTAGATGATCTATGCAGCAACATATGGGCAGGTCATTAAGAAGAGTTCCCATTATCTAATTAGGATTAGTTTTCTGTTTGCCTTTCTGCACAACAAATCAAGGCTTGGCCTGCAGCTCTGCTGCTCCTCTCCCCCGGGAGCTGCAGTTCAACACCAGGTGAAAACGTCAGCTGACCTTAGATAACCCCTTTCCAGCAAATCGATCTCTGAGCCCCGAAACACCTGCCCCCTCCCATGTAACCTCGGACCTCATCCAAGGCCCGAGGCGTGAGCTGGGTTGGCTTCACCTCTCATCCCCTCCAGAGCATCCCTGTGAGCAGGATGCAAGTGAGACAGGAGCCAAGACATCAGGAGCCACCTCCACCTGGAACGCACAGGTCCACTTCTCTGGGCACCCACTTCCTATTGTCAAGCTCTATTTGCTTTCAGTAATATGGTCTACAAAATATTTATTTTTCTTGATATAAATCTCAAGCTCCAGAATCTCCTAGCTTCTCCTTATCTCACCACCATTTATTTTTGCTCCTATTTTCCCTTTATTTCCAGAAAGAAAGCACCTGTCATAAAGAGTTCATAAAGAGTTTGAGTACTTTGATTTAAAATTGGAAATACTGGTTTTATAATTATAGCCTACAGAAATAAATAGTCCCAAAGACTTAGTAACTAAAGCCTAATCAACCCAGAGAATAAAGTTTATACTACAGGACCACTGCAATTAAAGTTCCCTTTCATGTTTTATTCATACAGCATTTGTGTCACATTTTCCTTAAAGTTGCACTGTAAATCTCATATAGAAAAATGAAGAACACATGTCTTAGACCAGTAAACCTTTAAAATATTTTAACATAATATCTTGGTAATGTTTTTAAAAGAAATAAAATAAGTCTTTTTTTTTTTTTTTTTCCCTAACAGCATTAAAATAATACCATCTGCTTTATAAATGATGAATTGATATTCCTCCTGGATTTTGAATCAAATATAGCAGACCATATTAAATGCCTGGCAATTTCTTATGTTTAAAAGATTTACCTTTCATTTTTCAACATAATGATGCTTTTCCCCATGTATAATGGTTTGTAAGTTGTTAAAGCAAAGGTAGCATCTTATACTCTTTGAATTATTAAAAAGCAGATTATTACAAGATCTCCATATTTGTTTAGACTACAATGAATGCACAGTTGTTTTGCCCCCAAAGCACATGATACACCTCAGGCAGCTCTCAGGGATGGGGGAGGGACATCCTGCAGTATGGAGAACCCAATCCTGTGTTCAAAGCTCTAGACTTGCTCACTAGGTCCGTTTCCATTCCATACATGGAGGGTGTGCTTAATACCAAATTTACTTACTTGAAGATATTTGGTATTTTATTTTGGTTTTTGTGTTGATAAATTCAGTTGTCATTGCAACAGCAGTGATTGGGTACATCCTACATGCTCCTGAGCTTTGTGGGCATACAGCTGTTGCGCATATCTTCTGAGTCTTCTTTCACTGCTGAGGTTTATTGCTCAGACACACGTGTCAGTGTCTGTGAAGGTAACTGATGCGTTGATTGCCAGGTTTATTTAATTTGGGTAGGGGAACATTTTGGTTGTATATAAACAACTACAGAGGAGCAAGTCCTTTTAGTTGGAGCATGCCAATCATACCCAGGCATGCTAGTGTCATTATGTCCCAGGAGGAAAACATCTGTGTACAGCAGTAATCAAAGCAGCCTCTTAATGAGTTGTCATCTGAGGTTGGAGGCTTCAGGAACTTTCCTTACACTTGTTCCTCAGTGCCTCAACCAGCTGCTTGGTCAAGCACGTGGCTCTGCCGAAAGGTCTCAGAAGGTCTCTGTTAATGGTCTCGGAGGCAGCTGACCTGTGGTCTGTGGATTATGTGTGCTTTTCAGCTCACCAAGAGCTATCATCTGTTTCTCATCTCTCCTTTGAAAGAAGTATATGTTGTTTGTTTTGCTTGTACTGCAGCCATTTCTGTCCTTCTCCAACCTAGCTGCTGTAGTCTGGCTGAAACCATTCATATATATATTTCACTGATTACTGGCAGGTGTGAAGAATTTTCTGCCTGACCCTATATTCTGGCTTGCTACTCCAAATGGATAGCTGTTGCTGTTATTGTTATTATTACATGACCTTATTATTATTATTTTCTCTGTAGGAGATTGCGTAATAAGACTTATCACTATCACAAGCCTCAAAACAAAGAGCGACACTGCCACTCTGCTCCCGCTAAGGAAAAGTTCAATAACCTATTATCACAACTAGAAACAGAGTTAAAAAACAGCAGGTGCTATGGTTTCTCCAGGTGGTATTTCCTGAATGACACGGGATTGCTCGGATCTGGCTTCCCAGAATGTTTTCTGAGAGCAGTGAGCAAGGACAGTTCACACTCCTCTCCCTGCAGAGTGTGTTGATGAATCAATCTCTCTTTAATTCCCCTTACAGGCAGACATTTCTTAGGATGATAGTTGGGAGAAGGTATTACAAGTGTAGTCCTCACCCTTCAAGTCCGTGCTGAAAAAAATATCCCTGAAGTGCCTAGACCTGCCATGTGCAACTGTTTCCTCATCTTCTTTAAAAGAGAATGACTAATTTTTTCTTATCTGATCTTCAAGAGATCCTACCTAGCTCAGACTGGCTTTGAGAGTGGATATGATTGGTAGCCTTACTTTCTCTGGGTTAAGTCACCACTTGAGTCACTTACCATAGCTTTATTTCCATTTCCGTTCTATTCCTTATCTTGTATGGTGCTATGGCCGCTCTTGGCTTTCTTCCAAGCATTGGCACCATAGATCTATGAGAGTGTTCCTAGGCTTCTATACACATTTAAGTAAATCTGAGGAGAGAATTATTCAGGATACAGGATACACACATAGGCTAGTTTGCCTACAGCATGCCCTGGCCCCCTGGCTGTTGGAGACATGCTTATTGCAGTGCCCTAATAGAGTTCACCTTGGTGGACTCCTGTAAACTGCTCACATGCTCTTACTAATCTCCTCAGTGACATGAACGTAATGTTGTAAACACAACAAATATCTTTAGAATTTTTATTCTAGGAAACTCTTGCTAAACTCTTGCTTCCTATTCTAGGAAACTGCTAAAGCAGTTAAAGCAACTGTGTTTCACAATTTCTAGACAGTGATGCCTATAATAAATAAAGCAATGTTTTGCTTTGTTTTGCTTTGAACAAGTTTTGGGCTGGATAAGCCCTTCTCATTGACAAACTTGTTTTTGCTGCATTTTTTAATAGATCCATAGTGTTATGGTATGTAAACATATTGTAAAAACACCCCAAGTAATCATGCTTGAACTGGTTCAGTAGCTGTGTAAATTCTAAAAATTAACTCTCTTTTAGTATGTTGATACAGCTTCACCCAAAAGACAGTGCAACTGCATGGTAAATCCCTCATTATTGTGTCTCATTTCTTGAGAGCAGTGGCTCCCGCAAGATTAAAGAGCTCTGTCAAAGAAGAGCAAAAAAGCACCTCACAGAGAAATCACAGACCACCTAAAATTCTCCAGGTTATCTGTGTTTCTATGGACTCACAGAAATTTGGGTTGAATCCCTTTGCCAGTTGAGCTAACCACTTGAGAACTGAGTTTATACCCAACATATCGTTAGTCCAGCCTAAGGGCCCATGAAAAGTTCTGCATTTTGGCACTATCAGGAGCTCTTCCAGGATAAGGTACATAGTAAATAACCCTCAGATTCCAAATACCTATGATTTTTAGTCTAAAGAAGCCACCTTAGAAACTCAGTGGGCCTGAGTTAGTTAAAGGAAGCACGGTGTATATCCTTAAGCTATTTAATTTGGATACATGTGTATTTCAAAAATGAAACAAGTGTAAATCATTAGAATGCTAGTACTTGTCTTGAACTGACTTGAAATAACTTGCACTTGTTTTTTATGCATTTTCAATATCTACACTGTTAAGACGTCAGGAGACTTATTAAAGTATAGAGCTGGATATTTCATCTGGGTTGGCAGGGAGTGGGATAATTATACTCATAGATCAAAAAAAGAGAGATAGAGCCTTAAATACAAACCTTTCATATTTTGTCTTGTATCAGTGGGTGTCTTCACTAGTGGTCGTATGTGTTTGTAATCATAAATCTGCTGAAAATGCACACAGCACATATATATTTATATATATAGGGTGAATGAAATCAGTGTTCCAATTTATAGTGGAAGGTAGTATGTTTATTCTTTTAGAAAGGTTTTGATGAAAGTTGACTACCATATGCTGGATGTAATTCAAAAAGGTCTTAAATATGCAAGTAGTTCTACATGTTTCAGTTGGGTTACTTATATACCTAAAGATGAAAATTAATAGAAAGTTATTACTGCCCTAGGATTGCTGCAGGAAATGCAGAATATATATACTTTGAAGTTGGCAATGTTTTTCACCCTGCAGTGTTGCCAGTGAGGTGGACTATCTTTAATTTAACTGTGATGGGATGAAAGGCAAGATGGAAAAGAGAGCTAAGTGTGCCAGAGATTCATATGTTCTCTGTCTTCTCTTCTATCTCTCCATTTGTCACTAGGCATGGGCATTTTATGATTCGCTTACTCTGTTGAAATTGGCAAAGTTCTCTCAGGGCCACCAACCAGCTAATCTTTTGAAAAAAAAAAAAGGAAAAAAGAAAGGAATTATATGGAGCATTGCAGAGGAAGGAATAAAGTAGAGAAAACATGAAGGATTGCTCTGGCTGCTTTTATTTAATTACTACTGTCCTCACATTACTTCTGTATATGATGACAATCATATTAATGCTAAATTTAGACTTCTATGCAAGCTTCATGCAACATCAACATGATAACATTCAGCTATTGGATAGCTTCTTCTGAAGTTAAAAACTTAGCTGCTTCAAAGCTCATGGTCAGCAACTTATTTCAGTTTGCCTGTATTTTGGTTATTTTAGGAAGTATTATTTCCACCTTTGAAAACACAATTTTTTAAGTGGGATTTTACATCAAAATTTACTATGAAAAAGTCAAGAGCAGTCATTGCTTGTCAAATAGACACCAGCTGCAGAAGTGATATTAAGGTAGAGGATGATCTTGGCCATTGCTTGGGAGAAACTTTATATTCAAAATGAAATCATGACATAACAAGATCTCAGACCTAAAACTGTCAGAGAGGCCCTCCTTTCTCTGTATGCCCTTAAGTTTTTCCTGAATAAATGTAACTAGAGGCACCATGCACCGAGCTTTTTCTTATGAAAGGCAAAAGTCCTCAGCTGTGAAAACTGTAAAATGGGATTTAATCATGTTACTAGAACTTAACAACTAGAGTCTTCTTCTAACTTCACTATTTTCCAAGACAGCCAGAGCATTCTTGTTCAGTTTCAGTTTTTGTTTGTTATGAAAATGACTATGGGAACACACTCTGGAAAACTATAACGAGAAGAAAACATCCTGAATTTCAAATAGCTTAAGGCTGCTAAAGGGCAGCTGTCTACTGCCAGAAATATCTTTTACAAAATAACGCAAGAATATGAAACATGGTAAGACTTAAAAGTACACAAAAGTAGTTCAAGTAGGTAAGTAGTAATTGATGTTTAGATACACACAAGGCTGTACAAAATTACTCTAATGACTTTTTGATGTTTTTATCTCAATGCAGCAAATGGAGTTCCTACCACATATTTAGATATGGTCTTTCTCATGCTTAAATGAATAAACATTTTTCATCTTAGAAAAGTATCTTGTTACAGAGAAGACAATAGTAAAACCATCAAAATAGTCACAAGTGAGAAAAGAAGTCATATGCAATATATTTAAATACGATACTCGTTTTCTTCTGGTATATGTGCAGCTCATATGGTATGGTGGTCACAGGAGAAGTACTGGGGCAAAGGGAGATGGTAAAACCGTGAAACACATTGAAAGCTTTTATGGAAGCATTCTTTGATCACAGAACACATACCTGTTAGTGTCATTATTGGTATTCAGTGGCATGTCCTATGCGATTGGGAAAATCTTGATTTGAAATCTCATGCAGATGGAACTGCATTAAGCTGTTTTCCAACAGGCCCAGCTGAGCTAAAAACACAGTATTTGCCATTTAATACTTCTGGGGAAGTAAAAAAGTGATACTTTACTCATCAAACACTAATGTGCTCTCTTCTTGAAAGGGCAGAGGAAGAACAGAAGGTGCATTAAACCTTAAACTTTACCTCTTTTTTTTTTCCTTTGTTCTTCAATTAGATAGATCGCTTTCTCTAGACCTTTTTCAGAGGTGGAAGAAAATTTCTAGATCATTGCTCCTGGTGTTGAGTTTATCTTACAATAGCACAGAAAAACATAATCCGTACTTCGGCGTGGAGTCACTGTGATGATTTTGAGTGTTAAGGGAGGAAGGTATTTTGCCATGGGAAGACAGACTTCAAGATATTAGGCTTTACTCCAAATTGGATGCAAATCCCAGGAATTGGCACATATAAGCAGCCAAGAAGTCATGTCTTCCTCAAGTTTTATTTATATTCTTGAGAGCCTTTATATGGAATTTTGCCAGCTAGATCACATCTTGTGAGGGATTTGGAAAAGCAGACAGACTGCAGAGGCCAAACAAGCCTGTTTGGCTAGGTAAACTTTACCTTCAATTACGCTTGTATAAACTGCACTTATATCAGATTTAGTTCAAATTTATACTAGTATAATATGTAGCAGAAATTGAGTCCAAACAGCCGACATGAACAAAAAAAGTCATTGTATTCTGATGAAGAAGACTTTATGTGTTTACCACATTCATTCAGTGAAGATTATCTTGCCTTTCATGAGTTTTGGGATGTCTCTATAAACTTACTGTAATTACCTGAATATTGCTAATTTCCATGAAACTTCCATAGGCTAAACCCATTTGCAGAGGGGATTTGAAATCTATCGCTTATTAGGAGGACAGAAATTTTAATGTTTGAGAATTTCCTAGGTTTCTTATGATAAGTAGTATAAGAAAAATCTTGGAGCTTTATTTCCATCTTGACATAACGGCTGTATTTTTGTTACGATGGTATCAATGATGGTGTGAGTCAGTCCTACTTACATATGTGGAGATACAGACAGAAGCAGATGTCCCAGTACTTTAGATACAACTAACCTTGTGAGCAAGTATCTTATTGTAGCTTACCTCTTTGTGAAGAAAAGCATGATATATATTTTCTACATGGAAAATCAAAATGTGTACAAGATCTAAGGGGCTAAAACTGAGTCCTTTTCTTTGGACAAAGCGGTTTCTATGGAATCATTGTTAAAATGCTCATGACTTTTTGATTCTACTCTTATTTCTGCAAACTTAACTCATTTAAGCCTATTTAAAAATAGCCTGTAGATCCAGGAATCTTCTATTTTAGATATCAAGTTGAATTATGCATAGGAATTAGTTTCTTTTTCTTTGCTTTCAAGATCGAATGATCAATTTACCTATCAACCTATCTACCTTGCTAGCTATCTATCTACAGATATAGATGCACAGAGACAGCAATATATGACATATAAATAAATAGCATAAAACATACAACTGTCAAATTAACTTTTTTTTTTCTCACAAACTTTTAGAAACAGAGGAAATATTTTTACTATCACAGATTTCCTACACATTTGTACAAACAGACAGACAGACGTAGATAGTTTAAACTTATTTCTGTGTAATGGGCCTACCATGCCAATGGTTATGCTGCTTTGGAGATTCAACATATGCTTTGCCCCTAGGTCACTCCTTTACCTCATATGTTTCATCTTGTGAACCAGATGCCACTAATGTTACTACTTTAGTCATACCTAAAGTCAAGCTGGCTAACTGAGTAATCAGAAAATATACAGGCAATGAATCATGTTAGGCTGTCTGAAAATATTTGCCCCACAATGAACAGGTGCTTTGCAGTGTTAGGTAAGAACACGGAAAACACTGCAAAGCCTTCTGTCTTCTGAAAATCTAATTTTGCCTGAAGCAGATAAATGTGCCTTGCATGCTGCCAAGGTCTCCAGATTCAGAACCTCAAGAAGGGAGATGCAATTAAGATTTATCATAAATTTAAATGGAGAGACACTCAGTTGCTTTGAAGGCTTAAAGAAAGGCTTCTCATTTTGAAGGGTGGAAGGACTGTGAAGAACCATCTCCTGATGAATTTCATGGCTTTTTTATACAGATCCATCTGAGAATTAAAACTAGGTGCCTTGTTCTCTCCTGTTTCTCATGCATCTCTTTACATAACAGCTTCTCATTCTTGATTCTCTGGTTCTGTAGCCTTATGTTTCCGAAGACAGGGAAGGCAGTGAGCACGCGATTCCTGAGGGAAGAGACTGATCGCACATGAGCAATTGCATAACAGGGGTCTAAGTTATTGCCTAGTCATATCTCCTCCAAAGAACACTACAGGAAATTATAGGCCTGAAAAAAAAAATCTCAGTAAAGTTGGTTTTGGCAAACACCTTTAAAAAGTGACCTGAGAAGTGATCTGGCTTTCAAGTGGTGTACTTCAGGGAGCTGCAAGGAAGAAAAAAATACAGAACTTGACCATATCTGCTCTGACATTTGATAATTATATCGCCACAACTTGTATTCTAGCTCAGGCAATGGGATAGAATAAGAGATATGGGAAAACTATTTATTGGGATGCTTATTCTCACAAATTTTCATGATCTTTGTAAGGATACTCCTCCAGAATTACCAGACTTTTATTCCTAAATGTTTTTTTTTGCATTAAGACAGTGAAGATTGAAGAGTTACTGGAATGTCTGTGTATCTGACAGGAGCATGAGGATGTTCATTAGTGTCTTCTCAATGCTTCAGTTCAGCTGGCAGCTGCACAGTTCTATGCACAAAAACAGGATGATGAAAGCAACATTATCAGATTTTCCTAAAAGACAGTCCAGATTGCTTCAAATAGTATTCGAGATAACAATTCATAAATTATTCAGATTATCCCAGACATCAGATCCTAATAACTATGCTTACTGGTGGGTAGCAGTACCTTCCCATGTTACCAGTGAGTGGGAATACTTGTTCTGCAAACCTTTTTTTCTATTCTTCCATGCACTTCCATATACTTCTATGCATATTATGTATTACTCTTTGAAGTAAATCCTAGTCAAATCTAAAGAGTAGCACAAGCAACAAATGATGAAGGAGTTGGACCAAAGGATTGCTTACAAATTGATAGGAAGAAAAGTGGACAGATTTCAGAAAGACTGCACATTGATCTATCAGAAAATTCAATTTTATCTGAAGAGTTAGTTGTTAGAGCTGGCCTCTGGTGTATCCTATGGGTTTTGTTTTCCAAGTGTGTGGTCTGTGCTACATAAGATGACAATCTGAAAAGGAAAAGTCAGTCTTTGTTTCAGGAGTTCCTGTCTGCTGATCTCATGGTTGGCATTCGATTTCTAAAGCAGCTCCAAGAGAAAAAGACCTCAACAACAAATATCAAGAAACAGCTTACTAACAGTATGTATTCCTAAATAAATAAGGAAAATAAATAAGGGAAACCTCAGTATGTGGTATCCTGTGTTCCAGGCTAATGCTCCTAGCTAGAGATGTTGGTGCACAAGGAACTTTGACTGAAAGGATCCATAGCACGGCTTCCATCATGACTATGGATTTCCAGTATTTCCGGCCTATTTCTGAAGTAGCCATGAACTTATAGGAGGCTGTGGCTGGAGCACCTCAATTGTATTCGACCAGAGACACCTGTCCTAATTAAGCCATTATACTTCACAGCAGAACTAAACACAGGCAGGAAAGTCACTAATATAGCTAATGAAACTATATTGGTTTTGGTACTGGCATTAGCCTCTTAGTTAAGTGGAGACCCGCACACACTACTAAGAAAATCTCTTCTCTACACTACAGTCCTTCAGATGTGCCAGGTTGAGCAAATCACTTCTCCAGTTTGATGTTCAATATGGTTTTTTTTCCAAACATTGAAGCACCACACTTTGCCAAGCCAATCTTACACTGTTTACAACACTTTTGAAAAGGAATCTGAAAAATACTGGTCTTGCATCAAAATCATCTCATTTCAGTAGTATAATTTTAAACAGATAAAAAGGACCAAAATTACAGTGAGAGTAGATCTTATAGTAATTTCAAAAGCCATTCATCAAGCCCTTTTATGTAAACTAACATATACAAGACTCAATCTATGAGTAATTGCTTTGCTAATCTTTTTCAATTAAATTATTTTCAGTTTGTTTTGGTGTTAGGTTTAAAATATTGAAGCTTTCCAGAACACAGGGAGCTTTGGCAGTAAAACTTTGCTGGAAGGGCATTTGCCCATTAACATTTTGCAGCATAAGCCCAAACAAACAAAATATTGTTCTTTCTACTAAACTAGCTGAAGGGCATCCGCTGTGCATATAATGCAACTAACAGTAATCTGTGAGTGTTGCTTTGCTTCTTTTATTCTTAAGTCCATAAATAAGTCTTAACTGGTTGATAATTTTACCCCATTTTTAGCTGAATCTTCTCAGATCATATTTTTACATTCTTTCTTTAAATTTTCCTTTGCAAAGTGTGTTTGCAAAGGCTAGAATTGCTTTAGTTACTAATTTTCACAAATGCTTTTCAATAAGATCCTTTAAAAATAGAAAAAGTTTAATAAAAATTACCAACACATATTTTTGAATATATTATTTATTTATTTATGCTTTCATCTAGCTTTTCTACATACTGTCAGAAAAAGAGTATATTTCCCTCAGTGTCTGTTCTGTGTAAATATAATTTAATAAATCAACCAAACCTGTTCTGACATATGTTAGGTTAGAAATACTCTATCAAAGCTCTGACTTTTATTAATTTTATTAGGCCTTTACCTAATTTTTTATTGCCTAACATCAAACAATTACAATTATTTTAGAAATTACAGCAACACCTGTGCAAAATTTGTTGAACTTTATGCTCATTGATAAAATTCTCAGCCCATAAGTTTAGGCTTTATTTTTTCCCTTTTAAATTGCTGAAAAAATGGAAATTGAATCTTACTTGTGCTTTTCTAGGTTATTTACTGTAAGGACACGTGCCTTGTGGATGAGGCAGATCTTCTGGTAGAGAACACTTTCCAAGAAGAGATTGGACGATGTAGATCTTAGAGCTGATTTGCAAAGGTGCTGCAGATCTGCATCTAAACCAGTGTGTTGAGATTCTCTCAGTAACATCAGATCTTGATTTCTTGTTGGTGTTGTTTTGAGATTATCATTGACATTAATTAGTATGTCCAGTGATGGATTTACTTAGCTTGTCTCAGGCTTGGAAGACCTAGGATCCTTATGACTGGAATGGGATCCAACCAGCTAGCTATTTTTGTTTGGCCTAGCTGAAGTTTGGTGAGACCAACAACACGCAGCGTGAAAACTCTTGTATCTAAGAAATTCAATCTGCTAACGTTCAGGCACATAAAATCAAGCCACAAATAACTGAGACACCACTCAGGAGAACTCATTACTAACCCTTGGAGTAGGAGCTTTGTAAATTATAGTGCGCTTAAGCCCTGGGACAGTACCAACAATGCTGCTATGTAGCCAGTGCTGAGCTAAGGGAGAAACGATACAATATTAATGCAGGGGTAAGACAGATTGGATGGTAAAAAAGTGCTAAGATGCAAAACAGCTCCTTGGCTCCCCCCGGAATACCTCAGTGCTTCCTGGTGTCACTTTCCTGCTCCTGCACTTTCTTTGCTCTTGGGTCTGAAATGAATATAGAAGAGGAAGTGTCGTGATTGAGGCAACTGCAGCTCACCCTGCAGCCTGCGTCCATTCACGTCGACATAATTCAACAGAAAAATGGAGTTAGGAGTCATAGAAGATGAATGAATTTCATGAGGACTTTTATGGAACTGTGATCTTCTGTTGTCATCTTAACTGATATATGTAAAGAAAGGAAGAATTTGGATCCATGTACATGTCAACAGGGAGGCTTCCTTGATTTTAGATTTGGAGGTTTAAAAGCTCCCTCAGTTTCATATTTTAAATGTTGGCCTGGCAAGAAGCCCACTGTAGACATCTGAAGGAAAGTATTTTCTTCTTTCATTTTGCCAGGTAAGCAAAGGGTTTTTTTTAAAAAAAAAGTGGTAGGATGACTTTGAGCAGCCTTTGTTTCTTATTTAGGAGTGTTTGGCATAGATGAAGCAGGTGCTGTGGCCTTCACTGTGTTTTACAATACTCAAGCCTTTTCTTATTGCTACTAAAAAAATAATTTTGTTTCATAAGAGTGAAGGTAGCTTGCAGTGTTGACTGAAGCGAAACTGTATGACTCCAAGATTTTTCATTGCTGAAGTCGCTCACACTTGTTGTATCTAAAGCAGTTGGCATTACTGAGCCTTTGGTAGCTCAGAAAGATCACAATTAACCTGACTCACACAGGAGCTGTTTACTGTGACCACGAATGCAGCTCCCACACCAGGAAGAGCTGTAAATCACACCTTCAAGTTTACTTACTTTCATGGACCAGTCCTAGTGAAGACAGTCATCAAGAAATGATGTAAATGTCCGTCAGAAAGACAAGCTCAAATGAAAAGTAGCAAGTTTTCTGAGTTCTGTCATGGCCATGGTCACCTGGCAGTTCCCAGAGAAGCAGTTAGGTAGAAATTTCCTAGGAAGGAATGACCAAGGATGAGGCTAGGACCAAGAGTGCGTGTCTCGGGGGTGTATGCCCACCACTCATAGCAAAGTTTAGCGGGCGGGTCTTACGCTGTCTCAGCAAGGCTGGTATCAGTTAAGGTTATGATAAGAATTCCTACACTGAGCAATACAATTTTCAGTAGACACATATCATAAATATGCTGCATGTTGCTCATTTTCATCTGGTGCTTAGATAGAGAAGCTCATCTTCTATGATCGAAAAGACCATTCTGGCACAGCAATAAGAGAAAGGGGGAAAAAAGAAACTTAGTAACGGCATTGGTAATGTGAACATGTGTTGAGGAGATACTGGGAGCAGGATTATGCCTGGTTATATGTCATATGAACACACTCACCCACTGACATATGTGTGTATATGTATAAAGGAAAGGGATTCAAATGAGCCAGTTTCCTCCTCCGTCCTAGAGAAAAATTTTAAAAATCATAGAAGCAACACGTTACTAGAGTCACTCAGATTCCTTAGTAGCATACAGATGAGCCAGGCATATAAAATCCTCTGAGAAATTAAGATCTTGACATATTACATACAACTACTCCTCTAGGGAAATCTGATTTAATTGCACTTTAGGTCATTGCTACCAGGAAAGGCTGTTCACAGATAATGCAATTCAATCTTCTAAACTCCAGGGATGGACAAAGAAAACAAAAAAATCCAGTTATTTCTTTCTAAAGCTGAGGAGTTCTATACACATATTATTATTAGTTACTGTTGTTGTTATTATTATTATTTTCTTTTTTGGTGAGCCATCAGAGCATACAAATTCAGGCTATTCCAAGCAACATTATCAAAACATTGATTAAAATTATTACAGAGTAAGGTCAACTACTGGGTCATATAATCCAAACTCCTTCTATCCCAAAAAAACCTATAAAATTTCCCAAAATACAGATAGTCTTCCTTCGCAACTGGTTCCTTTAAGCAAAAAGTTGCTCAGCTATCACAAGTCAGACATGAAGATTTCGAATTCTTTTTCAACAGTGTTTTGAAGTGACCTCACTGATGGCCGCTCTGCATCCTCATGATTTCAAAGTTACTCCAAGAACTTTCAGCTCCCAGGCTGTACTACTAAAACTGTTTACTTGAAGAGTATCTGTTTGTGTGTGCAATAGCACAACCAACTTTTTTTCTGGGATATCCTCCCTATGAAGCTGATTTGCAAAGTACTATACATCAAATGGCAGGTGGAGACCACTACAAGTTATTTTATGTGGATAGAACAAATTCAGCTGAAATAGAAGTGAAATCACTCCAAAAACATTACTCCTAACACTTTATTGCTCATATCTAGAAAGAGAAGATAAATTAGGACTGAGTCATCTAGGAAATATTCACTCCTGCCTGTATTTTACAAAGCCTCAGAAAGTTGAGAGGGTAACAGAAAAACAATTTAAGGTTAGATTTCATTAACCTACAGTGTCCCATCTCCCAGTTTGAACAAAACCTCTGACAGAAACCCTAAAGCCAAACAAAGGAAGGATTCTGTGTGAGAATGAACCAAGAGGCAAAGACCTATTCGACTTCTGTGAGTTAATTATTTTGAATATGGGCTGCTTGCTCAGCCATTAAGTCATAAGCAATAGGGTCAGCTGAAGGAAGAATGAGAGAAATGTACAAAAGAGAAAAATACAAACATTCATACCTAAGCAATGATATAGGCAACGGAACTGTCAGATACTGACAGACAGATACTTGAAAAGACACATATTGCTCTAAGGTTTGAAACTTAGTTTTATAAGCTTGTACCTATAGCCAAGAAGTTAAAGGAAAAATTGAAAGAACATAGGTTTTTTATTCTTTCTTTATGAAGTGCTTGATTTTCACAATATCTGGCTATCAGCAATGATAATATAGACATCCCGCTAATGTTTCACTTCATCTTTTTATATAGGCATTGGGTAAGTGATAAACTGTACCTGGAGGAAAGTGGCAATCCGTATTCCAACAAATGTCACTGTGTATTTGTGTGTGTCCAGAACAAAAACTTATTTAGTTTGGAGTATTAATTGCTGTCACATCTATTCTGTATTTTGAAAATATATTAGCTTTCATATAGAATTAAAAAAAAAAATTATATGTTAAATGTTATGTTGAATTATCATAACATTAATATGGAAAGAATTTATAGCTATGTTACTCCAAATGTATGTAGCAGATAGTTAGCAGTTGTCACATATCTATGCTGGTGGGAAAAGCTGGATTTCAATATTACTTTAAAAAGAGATACGATCTGTATTCTCGGCTCCTTTTCACTCAAGTAGCACCTCCCTTTCTCCTCCCTCCCTCCCCCCCAAAAAAAAAGGGAAGTTAGACATTTTAACCAAATTTAAAGCTGTTTCACTAAGAACGTAGGCTGATTACAACTCTTTCTGGCCTCTTTCAAGTCAAGTCGAAGATCTAAGAAATGGTATAAAAAATGGATTTTGTTTTCTTTTGATTTGGTTTGGTTTTGAAAATTAAATACACTGATGTTGAAAATTATAAAATTTCTTTGGCTTTCAAGTCTTTCATTACTTATCCTTTTCTTTTTGGATGTCATACATTTTCAAAGCCATTGTTAATTAGAGTGGAAACTCTATTAGCAAAACTAAAATGTAATAAAAACATTTTTTGATTAGAGCCTCAATAAAAATATAACAGAAAAAATGCAATTGATGATTCTAATGAATGTCAGATCACAGAAAGTCTGCTTCTTCCCTGAAAAGAGAAATAAAGAGTATTTCATTAAAGATCTTTGTTAAACGTAAAAGATTAGGAGAGCAAAACAATATTTTTTAATGAGTTGGGCAAAAGTTGATGTATCTAACAATGATGGCTCTAAATATCAATATAAAAATAAGTGCAATTATTGCAGTCTTTTTTAAACTCTAAAATTTCTAATTCTAATATAAATCATTTGGTGCTCATGTAACATATATGTCCACCAAGATGCCTTGCTAACTTCATGTTTTAGCCTATTTTTCAAGATATGGTAGTCCAAAAGTCTGAATATTTACAGTCACATCACACATCTCTCAGATATAGAAAGACATTTATTATGATTATGAGGAAAAAAAAATGATAACTTGATCTAACTTTACTATGATCTTTCTGGTGTGCCAAGAAATAAAATAATTAGGTATCATCTCCTTATTGGCACTCTCTTAGCAGTTTCTGAATTCTCTTTAAGCAGAGCAAATATTCTTTCCTGTTTAATAGTTTTGCCATTTCTCCCAAAAATGTGGAAACCGTGGTGACTACAGCCAGCTTTGGAAAATGGAGACGTTTCACTGATCTGCTTCAGTAAGGTATGCTGCATTTGTAAAATATGGTGTAGTAATTTACTAAAAAAAGTAAGCCCTTGAGGAAAAAGTACACGTATTCTGTCAGACTGAAAGCCTGTCCAATGTAGTTGAATTTTGCTGACTAAAAGGATGGCTGTGTCATAAAATGCAGTTCTCATGTCTTCCCAGCATATTGTCATGAGTCTCTGGTTCTGCTTGCCAGTGCAGATATACACACGTGCATGCACAATGTGCTAATACCTGCAGTAATGCCAACATACTTTCACATTGCCTATTTATGAAACTAGAGCAAACCGGTAAGCCTGTTTTGGTGCCACACTAGTATTAACACATGAAAACCTCTACAAAAATCTCTTGTTTTGATTGCACAGCCCACTTAGTTATTAGTTCTGTTGTATATCCTTCCCACTCTGCTCACAGTGTTACTGACACAGAGAAGGACTGGAAAGCATCGACAGTCAAAATGCTGAGCACTGAAAAGGTAAAACATATTGCAGGAAGCCATCAGCATTCTCAGACTCATTGTCATGGAAAACTCTGCAATAAGGCAGAATGTTGAGATGAACTAATTGATGGTGAGATTGCTGCTAAATCAAATTCTAAATTCCATTAAAGAACAGTCAGAAGTTTAGGCAAATATAAAAAAAAAATGCAATTAATGGAGTTGCCTGTAGTAGTGAAAAGTAAGTAAGCGAATACCTTGAATGAAGATCCAATGTGAGTTGAGTGGTAGCTGCTTTCACAGAGAGTGCTTTTGTGAATATTCTGTAAAATGTAATTTTAAGTCTTACAATCTTTGTGTGCATTGTTAATGAAAGGATCAGAGAAATGACAGCTGGAGCAGCAAACACTGATCACATTTTAACACTGATTATTTTACTACTAAATATTGGCTGGTCATCAGCCAAAGAGCTCTTTGTGGGTCCACAGCTCTTTATCCTACATGAGTGTTTATTTCTACATAAATTGCATAATGCGCTTCATAGAATCACAGAATCATAGAATGGCTAGGGTTGGAAGGGACCTGTAGAGGTCATCTAGTCCAACCCCCCTGCACACGCAGGGTCTCCTAGAACATGTGGCACAGGGTGGTGTCCAGGCGGGTTTGGAAGATCTCCAGAGAAGGAGACTCCACCACCTCTCTGGGCAGCCTGTGCCAGGGCTCTGTCATCCTCACTGTTAAGAAATTCTTCCTCAAGTTCCTGTGGAACTTTTGGTGCCTCAATTTGTGGCCGTTTCCTCTAGTTCTATCACTGGCCACCACTGAGAAGAGGCCAGCCCCCTCCTCCTCACTCCCTTTCTTGAGATATTTATATACATTAATCAGGTCCCCTCTCAGTCTTCTCTTCTCCACGCTGAACAGGCCCAGCTCTCTCAGCTTTTGCTCATAGGGCAGATGTTCCAGGCCCCTAATCATCTTCGTGGCCCTGCGCTGGACTCTGTCTAGCAGCTCCACGTCCCTCCTGCATTGGGGAGCCCAGAACTGCACACAGTACTCGAGGTGCGGCCTCACCAGGGCTGAGTAGAGGGGCAGAATCACCTCCCTCGACCTGCTGGAGACGCTCTGCTTAATGCACCCCAGGATCCCATTGGCCTTCTTGGCCACGAGGGCACACTGCTGCCTCATGGTCAACTTGTCGTCCACCATGATGCCCAGGTCCCTCTCTGCAGGGCTGCTCTCCAGGAGGTCGGTCCCCAGCCTGTAGGCGTGTCTAGGGTTATTCCTCCCTAGGTGGAGGACCCTACACTTGCCCTTGTTGAACTTCATGAGGTTACTCGCCGCCCAGCTGTCCAGTCTGTCCAGGTCCCTCTGGATGGCAGCACAGCCCTCAGGGCTATCAGCTATTCTTCCCAGTTTCATATCATCAGCTAACTTGCTGAGGGAGCACTCCATCCCTTCATCCAGGTCATTAATGAATAAATTGAACAGGACTGGACCAAGGACTGACCCCTGGGGGACACCACTAACCACAGGCCTCCAGCTGGACTCAGCACTGCTGATTAGCACTCTCTGTGCCCTGTCATTCAGCCAGTTCCTAATCCACCTCACTGTCCACTCATCTATGCCACTCTTCTGGAGCTTGCCCAGGAGGATGCCGTGAGGGACGGTGTCAAAAGCCTTGCTGAAGTCCAGATAGATGACATCCACCGCTCTGCCCTCATCTATCCATCTAGTCACCCCATCGTAGAAGGCTATCAGGTTAGTCAAGCATGACTTCCCCTTGGTGAATCCATGCTGGCTACTCCTGAGCACCTTCTTCTCCTCCATGTGCCTGGAAACAGCAGYMAGGATGASCTGCTCCATTACCTTCCCAGGGACAGAGGTCAGGCTCACCGGCCTGTAGTTGCCYGGCTCCTCCTTCTTGCCTTTTTTGAAGACCGGGGTGACATTGGCTTTCCTCCAGTCCTCCGGCACCTCCCCCGTTCTCCAGGACCTTTCAAAGATGATGGAGAGCGGCTCAGCTACGACATCCGCCAGCTCGCGTAGCACTCTGGTGTGCATCCCATCGGGGGCCATGGATTTGTGGGTGTTGAGTTTCCTCAGGTGCTCTCTAACCAAATCTTCCTCTGCTCGGGGCAAGTCTTCCTCGAGTAGGAGGAATCCATCTGACATAAGCAAAGGAGAATAAGTTAAGCAGCTTTGAAAGAATTACATTCGTGAATGAAATATTTTATCTGCTATTTGTAATGTCAAGATTTGTTCAAAGATGTTTTGAGTGGAGGAAATGTAGAGCACCTTGAGACCTTGCCTCAATTTGGACACTTGTTTCTATCTGTGTCCTTTCATTACGGGCTTGCAGAGAGGCAAATCTTTTCATCCACATCAGTGCTCATTCATCACAATAATTGCTGTGTCCTAGATTCTAGTCTTGCTATATTCAAATGTCCCACTTTTGTTTTTTTAAGAAGGTTAGAAGAAGAGCTCTTTTATAACATGTGTGAAACTTTTTCTTTTGCCTTTAGTGTTCTAGTGGTGACTTGAATATTATAATCACTGCAAAGTGGGAACAGTACTCATTCACATCTGAATGAGTTTGACCTGAGGTTTGCAGTACAAAAAATATCCTTATGCTCACCTTGATGGTTGTTTTACCACTAATACAGTGAAGGCTATGCAGATGACAAACTTCCTAAAATGTGTATGTATAATTTGCTATAATATATATGTATAATGCTATAATTTTAACTATAATATTTTAAAAATACATTTAAAAATGTTTGGATTTCTTAGACCCAGAATAGGCAAGATCACAGAGTCAGAGGAACATTTCTGCAGGTAAAAGTAAAAGAGTGTTCAAGAATGGATATTATATGTGAAGATTAGAAAGGAACATAAAGGAGACGTTTTTATTTCAAATTGTTATACAAAATAAGAGAGTCTTGCATGGCACTTGCTGCACAAATAAATATATGCAATATATTTATTACAGAATCAGATGCTTTTCACACATGTTTATTTTGCAGCAGAGTCTCTCACCCACCAGCTGCCATCCTATGCCTGTAATACTTGTGCATCTTGCTTCAGCACAAAGAGCTTGGGCCATCCATGCCACATGCTTGATTCTTAAATTGAGAGCAGCTCCCAAACTGGATGCTGCAAGTCTCAGGAAAACATCCTACATATTCCTGTGACACCGTGAGTGCTCATCAGCTCTCTGAAGCCCTGGTACTTCCTTCCTGTTTTACAAACTGAAGGGTATTGCATTATTTTGTGTGTTCTAGACAAATCCTTCAGTAGTGGTTTTAGCTCAGGGCAATAATGAAGTGACCCTCTGTCTATAACCATAGAAAGAAGTAGTTTTTTTCAGTCAAACTAACCTAGTGTCCAAAATGAAAGTATTCTTAGCTAACTTTATCTTCCTCTGAAGCTTCTTCTCTCTCAGACAGGAAAGACAGTCACTTTCCAGATTTCAGTTTGCTTCTGGGCTGTCTTCTTAGTCTCCTTCTCTACTGCAGCTTTTCAATAATTAGAGAAACTCAATACTTCTGGGAAGTGTTACATTATTAAAAAAGATAGAATTCAGGCATCTCTAAGTCACAATGATGGACAAAACTACTGTGTCACATATACCTTGTTTGCAGGCTGAAAGAACTTATTTTTATTGTGAAAAAGTTTGGATTTTCCTCTGAAAAACAAAACTGAGGAATATTGGTATTTTCTGGAGACAGGGATGTGCCAAAGAATAGGAAAAGGAAAAGAGGAAAAAAAAAAGGAATCAAATTCTGATCTATTTTGCATTCATCTCTACTGTTCTGATGGTTCTTCTGAGGATTCTGGCAGCAAAATAGTTCTGTTTTCCTCCTATCTCCAGATCTCTTTGACAGACCAATCAGATGGACAGTACAAAATTTGGGGTGGATAAGCTTCTTCAGCAGTGGCATTTCTGGTATTTCAGTGTTTATAGAGAGAGCTCATGAGCTTCAGCTCATGTGATGCCCTGGACAAGGAGGATTGATGATATGTATTTTGCTGAATTCCAGTTACTTGCAGTGAACTGTGAGCACTGAGTATGCACAGACAGTGTACAAAGAAAGAAGCAAAATATTTATCCCAATGAAAGGATTTTTCCCATTATATGATGAGGAAATGTACAATTACATTGTCAAACCTTGAGACCAGTGCAAACAGCTAAAAGTAGTTGTACTTTGGATTTCAGAAGGATTTTTCGAAAAATCCTTAAAGAAACATTTGAGTCAAGGCTGAGCTTCCTAATGTTTGCTCCATCTGTAAACAGAGGAAGAAAGCAAACAACAACAAAAGACACTTTCCTCCCTCCTTCCCCTTTCTCCCCGCTGCTCCACCCTCCCAGGCCCACACAACCTTTTCTTTCTCTGCAATGAGAAGGAAAGAAATAAAATAAGCTGTTCTGGAAAAGAACTGTGCTTTCATTATATGAGGACTTTATTATATGCTGTAGGATCCTGATGTTGGAGATAATTGTTAGGGCCTTCTACACTACACATATTCAAACAATAATCAGCAGAAATATACACGTACTGTTTTGTGTATGATCCCCACATTTTGATGATATTAGAGGTCTCTCTGCTATGAATAGGCATATGTAAGTGGTGAGTGATCTTATTAGTGGTGTAGCCAGTTTGGCCTAGCTTTGCAAAGATGACCAAGATTAACTTGCTCTTAATTTTGTCCTTAATTTCACTGAAGTCTCTTACACTTGCATATGGAGATTCCTCTCAAAGTCTCACTGGGTGACTGCATGAATCTGCATGGATCTAAATAATTTTTAAATATAGTTCTAAATCAATTAATTAATTCTATAAATTCTTTCCTCTTATTTTGTATTAATGAAACCATATGTCAAAGTACCTACATGATAGTAGTGACCACTCTGGATTCCTCATATAAGGATATCAACAACTTCTAAAAGGGTCTACAAACAGGAGAATCCCGTAATTCTTTTTACTGGTTTTTGAAATCTGTGTGGCCAACCCAGGAATTTGGGGAGGACCGAACAACATTAACATTAATACCTATAAAAAAGTACATAATTTTCTGAAAGGTTAAAGACTCGGTTCAAAACATAGTATGTAATATTAAAAACTCATAATTGTTATGTGTAAATCTGGTGTGTGTATATATATATATACTAATAATTTTTGAAATTTGTTTTGGAACTTTGTTCTGACTAGCAGGATATGTGATCTTTTGTGATGATATATTTGATTCAGAAAGGGCATATATCAGGCATGCATTGTGTGATGCTGATGTGGGACATTGGCAGTGGTAATAGTAAAAGCCACGTGGAATTTGACAGATTACTTAGGGAAACAAATGGGATTCTTGAGTATTTTAAAGCTAGCTGCTGTGTCGGAATGTACAGGTAGATGGTAGCTTGCATTCCTCACGTGCTGTACCTATTAAGAGACAAAACACAGCATGCATCTAAGGTAATGATTTCTGGCAGGGCTTCAAAGGAATAAAACTGTGTCTGAGACACAGCTAGTGCATTATACCATTAGAAGTTAGTTAGGGACATCAATTCCAAGCTACTATGTTTTCTTCTTGCTGTCTTCCTACCCATTACTATCATAATCATGATTATATTCTTCATTCCCACCTCCAGCTCATCAGTGTAATTTTTTCGATAGCTTGGCCAGAAGATGAGGGGTGTCTTAGAAGCAAACCTAAGTTTAAGGTGCACCTTATTTTTAGATGGGTGCCCTGCTGATCAACAATTTCAAAATCTACTGAAGCTCAATTCATTATTGATCATCCAGAGGAAACAAATGTTTTTGGAAAGCATTGTGCCAGATTTTGCTACCTCAGAGCTCAAGCAATTTAAAATAGTTGGTTTCCTGCAGAAAACACAGCATATCTGTTTTTTCCTGGAGAAAACAGCATCTCTGGTATAGGAATCAGAGAGACTTTCATTCTGAAAGGCAGCAAAATTGTTCTTACAAACACAGACCCTAATTTTAAGGCATCAAAAAGTGAATTTTTTTTCCAAGTGAAAGCCAAGTGAAATTTGGCAATCACCAACTTCAGTAATTATAAAAGTGAAAATCAAAGTAGTAGGAATATGACTTACTGCTTAAGAGGCTGTATTCAAAATATTCACATTGATACAAAATAAAATAGGTATGGTTTGCAAGAAAAAGGAACAAAAGAAAATAAAAAAGAAGAAGGGGAAAAAAAACCCCAGCTCAGCAATGTTTCCTGGAGGCATTGATTACACCCTTACAATAACGGACTCAGTTCTGGGGTTTTATTAACATATCCAAAAATGCACTCCAAATTTCTGTCTTAAATGTGGAGCCCTGGATTCCATTACATAGCTGAAGTAAAGGGCATGACAGTATTCATACATATTTTTCAGGGAAGAATGGTGAAGTGATGTGTATGAAGATACATCTATTGTCTACTCTACATCTATTGACTTATTTAATTTCTGAGTCTAGTGACCCAGGACTCTTGATTTAAGAAACTTCATACAATGGAAGCTGATAAGAAAAGAGGTTATATAAAAGCTTAGTGAACAGGAAAACAACCCTGTCTTGCCTTGAAAAGGTTGAATAGCTCTAACTTTTAAAGCCTTTCATCGTGTCATTGCACAATTTTCTTATGAGATGTTGTTCTTTCAGATGTGCTTATATAGAAAGGAGCAAAGACTTGTGGATGTTATCATATGAAAAATCATATTTGTCCTGCATTTTTTTTGTTTTTCAGGATTAACACTGAAGAGTCAATCTACCATGTCTGGTATTTTTTAACATTGTGTAATTCTTCAAAAAAACTACATGGTATTATCCTTTGGTTGTTATGGTTATACTGTAGATGTATCCTGGTGTATCATTAAAATACCTGCCACCTAAGAAGGTAGACAAATAAATTCAATTTTACATATCAAAGACAAGTAACCTATTGGCACCTTCAAGAACATGATTAAAACATTCAGAGTTTTAGAAAAAAAAAAAAAAAACTAAAAAATGTGGGATAAAATAAAGAAACATACCCTGTGCTCAAAAAGCAAAGATGAGTGATAAGAACAAATTCCACTTAAAGGTTGAATAGGAAGAAATATAATTCAGATTCAGTATGATTCTTAGTTCACAGGGACTCTGTGTTAGAGTTCATTGGTCTACTCAATCTATTTTTAATTAAAACTCTTTGCTGCCCTAAGCTTAGACTAATCCCTGGGAATTATAGATAGAGACAGATACACTATACAGACCAGAAATGAGAAATAATTACTGACTGCTACCCGTAAAGAGCTAATCTGGGTTTTTCAGGTTATCATATGTGGGTTTCAGAAGTGAGGATTAATATGCAGGTGGGCATCCAAGATTTTGTTTCAACCTGAAGCAAAATAACCTCAGAGCACTGAGGTCTGTAATTTATCTCTTGGCTTAGTTTACTAACTACAACAAACCAGTATGTATTTTGTCATGAGTTCAAAAATGTGAAGTCTTAAAAAAATAACGGCTCTTAATTTTAGAAAATCCATTTTCCAAACATTGCAAAATGGCTAAGTTTTCATAAGGCAAAACTTTGTTCTTAGTTTAGACTTTGTGGAAAAGGAAATTGCTATCTAAAAATCCATTGAAAAAGAATACCTCTTCTTGCCCCAGTTAATCATCGGCTAACAAAGAAGCCTCATGTGGGAGTATGGATGCTGTCTTCTTTTGTAATGGTGTTTTTGAGAAAAGGAATGCAGACATATAACTGATAAATAATCAAGTTGTCATTGCCTCTTGGTGAGATGGCCATCAAGGAAAAGTTTTATATGACCAAATTGCTTAAAATTCTCCACTGAGTTATGGTGAACAGCTTCCAGAAGATACCTTCTGGAAAACTGCTTTTTTTTTTTTTTTTCCTTCAAAATGCTTAAGTTCAATTAAAAAAAATATTTTGATTAGAGTTGGAATCATTGGCAGAAAAATTATTGCAGTCTTTGCCAATGTACTGGCAGGAATCAGAAACATTAGAAACAGTTGTTAGTATGGAAGCCAAAGGAGGAAGTATTTGTTTGTCTGCATTGTTTATCATCTTAAGCTTTTTTTTTTTAATGGAAAAAAATTACTAAGTAAATGTGACATCAAACTAATTAAGAAAAACAGAGAGGAATAACCTTGAAACAAAAGCTGGAGTTGTGTTATGTCTGTCCCCTCATCTAAAGCAACCTTGCTTAAAACTGTAAGATTCATATGGCTGATAAGCCTTAGGATCTCAAGATGCAAAGCACCTGATTTGTTTAGATCTTTCACCCACTACCGTGACTGCAAGTTTTGATAGCTATCCATTCTTAATTAGAGGAAAGAGTCACAACAAGGTCTTCCTAATATTCCCTGATTTGTATCTGTCACAGCAGCCTCATGAGAGACCTGTCATCTGGCAGTCTTTTCCTTGCTTGCTCTCTTCTTCTTTGCAGCTTAAGATTTGGTCCATTGATTTGAGTAATTTGGCCTTCAGTTGCACACATCAAAGCAATTTACACGAAAGCATTCATTAATAAGTGAAGTAAGTATTAGCGTCTTGTTTTTTACCTTCTCCTTACTGATTGGGAACACGAAAACAACAACAGTACATGTAAAGTCACAGTCAAATATAGCATTAATTTGCTCTTTATTTTATTCATGCCTCCACCTAAAATGGAGGATTTTATAGATAAAATCTATGGATTTTACAATAACATGGCTGGGTAGCAGTTATGTTCTGAAACTTGTCACTCATTTGGAACTTCATATGTTCTTGTCTGAATCATTACAAAAGGAAAAAAAAATCATAACATATAGAAGGGGGATTAGGAACATCCAATTTTATGTAACAAATATTTCACAAGATACATGTATATATTTTAATCATGCCATAGCTATGAAATACTGGCTTACAGAACATTTTTATCTGTCTTTTAATTTTATAATGTAGGGAGAACATCAGGAAGAAGATAAAAAGATCTATTTAGGGATGCTTTATCTAGATACCAATCTAAGTGGCCTGTATTTTTATAAAATTCCCATGATATTGACAGTTGAGAAACACTGTTACAGAGCAGCATGTTTAGTCCTTGTAAACAGTCTCAAGACATGCTCCATGACCTCTGGGGACTGTGTGGGTAAACAGCCTGTCTGCAGCAGGTGTTACAGCAGCTATTCTTGTGACAACAATAGAGGGCTGTTTAACATCAGAAATGTCTTAATTGTGAAGGAAGGGCTGATGACACATCCTCCTGGCAGCCAGTCAGACATCCCAGCCTGCTCAGAAGGTTAAGATATATCAGGAAACCCTCTATTGTTGGGGGAAGGCATCTCGGTCAGGGGCATCACACACACACGCGCGCTGCAACACAGAGCTGCTGCTGCCACATATATCATGCTCTTCAAAACCTCCTGTTCAGAGCTGGTTTTACACAGTTTCACCCTCATTTTCTCTGCTACAGGAAATATAAGCCTGAATGCCTGGAGAGCTGATTCTGCAGGCTGCCTGGCTGAAGAGGGCCAAGGAACCAGGAGCTATTCACCCATGGCCTGTGTTAATACCTATAATTACTCCGTATGCATCAACCAGGCTCTTCTTCCAAACTGAGGACATGCCCATGAGCTAACATGAAAGATGCAAAGTACCTGCTGCCTGTGTGTGCACTACCTTGAGTGTTTGCTTGTAGACATCAGAAACAGCACTGCAAATGTCAAACATGGGTAATGATATTCCTTCTTGTGACGTATCTTACTCCAAAGGTATCTTAGTCGCAGGCAGTGATAGGTTAAGCAGATTAATACAGTAAATTTAGTTTCAGATTAATACAATCTGAAACTTTCTCAAAACCATATAAGAGAAATTAAGTTATGAGGATAACACTGGTGTTTTTGCACCATAGTCGTAGCTTTGTATGATTTATAGTGTATCTTTTGAAAAGACAGCCTGTATTGATTTAATAGCTTCAGGTGGCATGGACTACTCCACTATTAATACAATGCTTTATTTTTAGTTTGAATTCACCTCCATCAACTTCCTACTCTTGGTCTCCTTATACTTTTTCTCTTCTAAAATGCATAAATATTGAAGTACTTTTAAAGTAAGATCAACCTGGATTATTTGATGGACTGATACCTTAGATTTTCCACAGTGGAAGGATTGTAAATATTTCCTGTTTAGTCCGTTTTTCAGACTTCATACCATCTTTTTAGAGCTTTTCCAATTTTATATATTAGTTTCAAATATGTCTGCCAGACACAGTAACAGCCTCAATGATGCTGTAAAAGGAAAGAACAGTTTCTTCCTCCTGATAGTATTCTCTGCTTTCTCCTAGCTCTGATCTTATTTGGGAGGTTTTTCTCAAGTGTATTTTTAAATCAAAGGACACCTTTTCCAAAAAGGGCTTTTTTTTTAAAAAAAAAAAAAAAAGAGAGCACCAATTCATCTTTTAGACTGAGCTTTTCCTGAGTGGTTTCTTTGACTTCATGATGTTTAAAAATATATTTATATATATATATATGTGAGCTAAGCCAAAAAAACCTTTTGATCTGACCCCTCTGCAGTTATTATTCCTATTCCACAGCATTGTTTAAGACTTAAAAAATAAGGTTCTAAGCCTCTAAAGGACCATTGATACTGTGTTACTTTCTTCTCAAATGTCCTGTAAAATCTTTCTGCAACTTGAGACTCATGTGAATTACAGAAAGAAAAATGCACACTGCCCAATCAAGCCTCTCTTGACTATTGTTAAAAGCAAGGAAAGCAAAAAATCATATGTTAGTAACCATATACAATATATATAACCACATACATCTTTTATTCACTGTCTGCATCCTAAGGAAAAAAACACAAGAAAAGAAAGCATTAAGCACTCAGCCTGAAATCATACAATCATACACATGGTAATATTATAATTGAAAAATGACAAAAAACAGCCTGGAATTTTTTGAAAATAAAGGCACAATGAAAGAAACGTAAATCTGCCTCATAGGTGGACAGCAGCTGTGCGTGCACTGTGATGCTCTCTGGGAGAAGAGTAACCCCTTCCTTCCTCTGTCTGCGAGATGGAAGTTTCCCTTTAGCCAGTGCCACAGCATGTTCAATAGTACAAGAGGTACTGCAGCACTGCACAGCTAGAGCAATGCAAAAACAAACTCCTGAGGCAGGATATGAACCAAGAAGAAAAAAAGTAATGAGAATATCTGCATAGGAACAAAATCTAAAGTGCTTCCTGACTATTTATCTCATTGTTCTGCATAGATGATGAGAATTCTTATACACAAGTCACCACACAAAGGTCTGAAGATGGAGCACCTTGTCCAAACTTGATCTGAATATGAGTTAGTGACTGGACATAAGCATTAAAACTTCTTCTTAAGAAGATCCTTCTTAAGGAAGTAATCAGTGAATTTCTTGGGGAACAGACCATTTCTATGGCCTGTGGTACATTTAGGAAAAAAAAAAATCTAAAGTAACCTGAGGAAGAGGGGAAAAAAACCCCGTTATGACATGATCCTATCCAAATCACTCTAAAATTTATTTCATATAATAGAGCATGCAAAATACTTATCTAAATAGTTCAGTAAACAATTCTGTAAAATTACATTGGACTATTTCTTTATAGAAGTCCTTAACCAACCTCTACCTCTTTTGAGATTTTTCTACACTGTGATGAAACTTTGCTTAATCTGACTTGTTCTAGAAACAAATGTACCACAATATTTTAATGCTATTCAGTATTAGATCCAGTTAATTACTTTTTATTAAAAAATTCTATTGGCAAAACTTTGATTTTTTGAACCCCCAAAGTTTTGACTCTGTGATTTTTTGTAAACACCAGAGTTTCATTTACTTGAGCACATTACCGTGAGAGTCCCTTAGTTCCTAGCTATGTGTCGCAGACACAGGTTGAACCAGAATGTCCCCAGGCTCCTGTGTAATCTTTAGCCAGGATAGCCAGGATTCCAACCCTTTTCTGTGATGTTTCTATGTCCCTAAAAGTTTTTGCAGGATTCTTGGACTGGGATTTCTGGAAAATGAATACCTAATGCATCCACTGGGGGAAAAAAAAATAAGGCTGGATAAAATAATTTACAGTAACTTCTAGCTCTATATAATTCACATAAGGATGCAGCATGGATTCAGTAACATATATTTGTACTAATTGCATACTAAGATCTAACTGCCTATGGATAATGGCTTTTAAAAAAGTAGTCCTTTTGATTTTCCTGAAGTCCTTTCTAATTCATAGTACAAATATTTAGCAATAATTTTCCATAACATCTGAGATCAAATTCCATACTTTCAAAAAATCAAAGTGTTTCCGAATTGTGATCTTTAAAGAGATTATTTTAACTTTTCAAGTTTCTTCTTCTCTTAATTATCCAATAAAAGTATATTTTCAAAAATTTAGCATTAAATTATTATCCCCGTCTTTTTATTTCCTGATGAAAAATATTTGATAAGTTCACTGTAGAATAAATATCCCTTTGAAAATTTAGGGGACATATTCTCCATATTATCTGCAAGAGTCTCAAATAAAATATCTCTCCTTCTTCAGATCTTAGACACATGTTTGATCAATGCTCCTCAATTAACGAGAAAGCAAAACCCAGACTTGTGCTTAATAAAAGTGACGCCTTCCCACATTCCAAGTAAAGCTATATCAACCACCTCTCATTTCTTAAGAAATAACACGTCTTTCCACTGTTATTACTCATCTACGAAGTCTTTACAAGTACTGTTATTAAGTTCCTTTTGATGCTTGCTCAGAATAGCTCAGAGAATGGTGATTTTGCATTGCTCCAGCTCCCTTCTCAAAAGCACCGTGATTCTGACTTTGAAGCGGTCCCTTAGAATTAACGTTCCTGTGGGCAAATTAATCTTTTTTGTAATAGTGTTTTCACTAAACATGAGTAAAGAGTTTCTACTTCATCATAAACAATTCCCTCTTTATAACAGTAATAGAAATTTCTGCATGTTTGTATTTTCCAAGACTACTTTCTCTACTGTTTCGTTACTTATTTTAACAAAACCTTATTATTCATTCCTTCTAATGATTTAGTTTTCCTAACAGTTTCCTTGGACAGTGACTGCCAGCTCATTAGTGTGATGTAGTGGCTATAGCTCAAGCATGGGAAAACCTAAATTTCCTGTTAGTCATAGCTTCAGTCTTTTTGTGCCTCAGTCCTGCATCTGCATAAGGTAAGTAATATGTCAATTAAATTCAAAATTTGGAAGTTCTCATATTCTTGAGGTGCAATAACATGGCTGTGCCTCTAAATCATGTAACACTAGTCATATAAGTAGCCATATACGCTAGCTACCATAGCAAAGGATTTGGATGAAAAAAAAAAAAAAAGAAAGAAAAAAGAAATCCAGAAGTACAGACTAACACTTAGATAGGGTTGTTGTAGAAATAGTCACAAAAAGATAAATCTCTGAATAGTAAAAGAGTCAGTAACAGAGAGAAGGTTGAGTGGACGCAAGACAAACCAGTCTTAAATCTTGTCTTATTAATGATCTGAAAAGAATGATAAACAGAATATAATGACATTTACAGATTAGAAGGTTTGGTGTGGTGAAAGAAGAACAATAAGCCAGAAGAGAAATGAGAACAGTTAGAAACTTGGACTGGATATGAGAAAATGAAGTCCAATCTGGAAAATATGCAGGGTAATATATCTAGAGGAAAAATAATCTGAGACATAGATATTCATAGATATCCAATAGTAGAGGGATTCTGCCAAAAACCCTCAGGGTGACAATGGAGAGTAAGTTATAAGGGAGCTCATGAAGGAACACAGCAACAGAAATATCGGTGTAAATTTAGACTGTACATGCAGAGGCACAATATTGTGAACTAGGGTGATGATAGCTCTGGTCTGTGTAGTACAAATGAGATCACACCACAGACACTGCTCATGGTTAAAAGCACCTCAGTGCCAACAAAATTCAGAAACTGGAGGTAGTTCAGAGAAAGCAATAGAAAAAAACATGCAGTTGTAGGAATTAATTTATGAAGAAAACTTAAATGAACTAAATTCCTAGGTTTGGGTAAATAGTTACTAGGAGGGGAGGTGATTACATTCTTTGGACACTTCCAGACTGTTATCATAGAGGAAGAAGATAAATGAAAGGCACAGGCTCTACATCTGCTTTTTTAGTGTCCATATGCTTGAAAAGAACTCTCAATGCTTTCTTCTACCTCTTTCATCTTGGTTCAAATACTTCTCAAGATGGATTTCTTTTTCAAATGGAGGCTAAACTGAAAGAAAACAAGTGTCATGACAAATTAAACATTTCATCTGTTTTGAAATATTGTTTTTAATCATTTTGTTTCCCCTTTTGCCCCATTTAGAGAAGGACCTTAGTAGCAGGCAAGAACATATAGGGGGTGAATGTCTCAATTTATCCCAACAGCGTTCCATTTTGCAGAAGATATGTAAATAATTACTGACAGTAGAAGTGAATAGTGAAATTCAGATATGTCATTTATCTGGTTAAACTAGGAGACTAGTTTAACCTTTCAACTATCTTCCTCAACACAAAGTGTCAAGGAATCAAAAAAGTCAAAGGAATTTAAATTTGATGGAGAATGGACCCAAATGTAAGATTTTCACATCTGGATGATATCTGAATGAATAATGGTCGTCAATAAAAAAGGAACATCTGCATTCACATTCATTCTGAGGAAAGTACTTAGAACTCCTTTTTAAGGACAGCTTGAAAATTTGAAAATGCATGTTCACAAAAAGCCAAAATGAATTCTCTTGAGACATCTAAAATAATTTTTCCTTTAATTCAACCTAAACTATTAACTGAACTAGACCTGTGTTTATAAATAAAGTTTTATGTGGCCAGGTTATCTTTTCTCAGCAAATAATACTTAAAAAACAAGTCAAGAAACTAAAAAATAGATCTCTACCATCACCCTTATTTAGGCTCTAAACACTTCCTATGCAATTCCATTTATTCAGGTCATATGCACAGCTTAACTGATGCTCGTAAAGTCCAAATCAATTTTGAGCTTGATGGAGTTAAATCATTAATGAATTTGTTCCATGATTTGCAATGTTAATTAATGTGAAGTTAATTGAAATTCTGAACTTAGAGCAATGAGGGATTTAACTACTAACTGAATCTTTCCTCATGCAAAAATATCTTGACTGGGTATACATACAACTTTCCAGACTTAAATAACTAGACAGTCATATAAGTAGCAGTCCTAATTAACTGAGGGGAGTCAAAATGTTTAGGATGACTAGGAGGAATCCTAACTACTTTAGGATTTTTTCCTACTTTATAGTACTCAAGGACCTCCCTGTGGGAGTTTTACATGTTCCTTGACTACACATTTCCAGACATTAGGAAGATTTAAGAAGTTGGTGCCTACATCTATTTAAAAAGATTTTCTGTTAATCAGCAAGTTTAAGTGTGATGAGCACTGAGTTTCCCACTGCTGCTGAGTGCTTTGGGAAACTAGGCTACTTCTCTGAGTTCCTAAATATAGGTTAAATTGCCAAGTTTTAGACAATGCAGTTTTAAGCTCTTGATTCCAACACAATTTGTTCAAGTGAAATCTCTCACTGAAGTCAATAGAAGCAGTTAAGCTTTATCTCGTAATATCGGAAAGAACATCAATATTCAGCTGTTTATGTGAATAGAGGAAGTCAATCAACCATAAAGGAGGGTCACAGCGAAAAAATAATCAGCTCTCACTGTGGACTGTTCTGAAGTGACTGAGCTACATATTTTCCATAAGATAAATAGCATAAAATGAGCCCCACACATAGCAATTTCACCAAAAACAGTAAAATATGGCAAAGATACTGACATGACAGGAGCTCTTCAAGTCAATAATGTTGAATTTTACAACAGGTTTTTGAGTGTGGACAGTAATTTTATTTAGTTTTTAAAGGGGGTGCAAATAACTTATTTTTCCTTTTTTTTTTTTTTTTTTTTTCCCAAGGAAATTGCAGTTTTGATTATTTACAATAACATTATTTATGATTTTTAAGATTTACTTCTGTGAGATGTGGGGCCAAGTTTTTGTGTTTTTACACAAGAGCTGGAAGGCTTTCATATACAATCAGTCTGGAATCCCCTGGAGTCATTTTATTATGCTGTTTTTTTCAGAATGAAGTGAGTATAAGTTGATGCATTTGTTCTAGTATGATTACACTTACTCCAGCTCTTCTCAGAATCAGTCAGGCCATTATAAATATTTAGACAGTTCTGAAAGAATTTATTCTACCCATAATTTTTGGCCATAAAAAAATTATCATATTTTGACAAGAATAACTATCATGGTACTCTTTCTCCCTCAAAAAAAGGGAATGATCAGATCAGATGATCATCCAAGTTCTTTCATGTTGCTGGGCTCTAATCGCTAGACCCAATCAGGTTTTGTAACCCCAAATACGTGCATGTGCTGATGTGCTTGTACCTTATTGACTGGTAACAGTCAATGATTCCTTCTGCACTGGTGAATACTTATTTAATTCCACAGTCTACTTCATAATCTTTCTTGGTTTCTTGCATTCAATTTCATATAATCCATTAAATGTGAACCAGTCTACTGTTCATCTCAATGACCTTGAGCTTCACAGCAAATCAAGTGAGCATTCCCCAAAGAATGTGACATTTCCACTGAAAGCAAAAGAGATGCGGGTTCTGGTAAGCATGAATCACCTTTTTAATTAAAATGTGATTTGTATTACAGAGACAAGGGCTAGCTAGTTGTAACTTTCCTTGTGAGATACAGCTTCCAGTGTAAAATGGAATAACCAATGTGTAGAAGAAATTAATTTTCTCTGTAGAATTGGGTCCACGGTCTCTTTTCCCCATTGTAGGAAGACTGGCAGCTCCGGGTCTATACATTCTTTCTCAACTTACATTAATTAAGTTCCCTCTGCTCTCAGATTAGTAATTGATTTCTCCTAACAGGTCTATGATTTTCAGAGTCATTATGCACATTTGTAACGAGAACACAGCATGATAACAGCTGAAAAAACAGCAAATTGTATTAGTTTGCCTATCTTGAGTGGGACTGAGCGTCAGTACACTATATGGCATTTACTTTCACACACTAATCATTCTATTGAACTACCCGGGACTGCTTGGATAAATAAATCTGCACAAGTGTGTAAGCGCTGACAGAAATACTATCCCCAAGCATTTTTGAAAGTTGTATTTCAAACTAAGGGTTTACTTGTGTACTTTCATTTAAGTGCCAACTACTTGTACACAGTTCTGGTCTCTCAGACCTAAAATATCAAGGTTAACTATTTTCTGTTTATGTGGACCCTGAGAAAAAAAAATGGAGGTAGTTTGTACACATGTAATTTTTTCTTGCTGTTCTGAGGAAAAATGTATCTGTCTCCTTTATTAACCCACACCAAGAACTAGTGACATTGTGAGTATGAAAAGCCCTAATCACAAGACAAATATAGTTGTTTTCAGTAATATTGCTTTTGTTGTGTACACCAGTTGCACACCACACAAGAATATGTTCTGATGCATTTACAGGAAGCTATGGATACACTGTGGATAGTCTGCCCATTTCATAATATCTTTAGGTCTTTCCTCTGTGGACCTTTGGAGAAACAAAAAAGGAAGGGACTTTTATTATTTGTGTTGTATGAATGGACAATAAGAATAACAGTAAGAGGCATTAGCCAAAAAAGGCTTGTCTGTAGTTCAGCCTAATCCCTACTAGCTGGAAATTCATAGAATGACAATATAATTGAATATATGATAGGGACCTACCAACAGTATCCGTTCAGTACAGTTACAGAATCCCAGCTAGATTTATCTTTATTCCTGATGCTCCTACTTTTCTCAGTTTTAATAATTCATGTAATCTCTTCAGGCAGGACATTAACACACCAAGCACTGGAGTATCTACCAGCAACCTATATTAACACTTTCCA